>CM050888.1:16890676-17490676 GCA_027725995.1 Rhynchospora tenuis | reverse complement strand
TCACCTCTTCGTTTATTCCCGGGTACCCTCCCATGCTTCTTCTCCATCTCCCTCCTCTTCCCTGCTCTTCTCTCTCTAAGCAAGTGTAATGAAATATATTTGGTGTAGGTACCTAGCTCCGAGGCCAGCAACCATGTATCGAAAACGGCTATGTATTGATGGGGGTCTGACCTTGTTTATGCCACCTACATCTGCTTGTGAAACAGTATGTCTGCATATCTTCCTTACCATAATCTTGTTGTCACTTCCTTGAAATATTGTTAGTTACAGGAATTCTTGTTTCTCAACTTGGTCGCAGGTACGTGTTTGTGCTTTCCCAGCCAGCAGGATAGGGCTACAGGGGATTGGGATAAGCCCAGATTGCAATCCAGAGAATAGAGAAAGCCCTCGTCAGGTTTGTCTATCTGACTACTTAATTGGAAAAACTTTATCTGCTTAAGTAATGTTACCATAAACTTGTTTGTAGTTTATATACTTGTCTCATTTGCAAGGAGATGTTAGAATATAACTCGTTGGGAGAGCAAATCTTTGACAGAGAAGTGCACTGTTAGATTATGGGTTACTCAACAAATCAATACTGTACAAGCATGTTAACCTTTTGGTGTCTATTATCACAGTTATTTACTTGGGCATTAGAGCCGGCAGATGAATACATACTCGATAAATTATATGAGCTTGGATATTTGGATGCGGCCGTCTGGGCCGAGCAGAACCCTGTTGAATCCACAGTGAGAGATGAAGTTAGTCTTGCAATTAACTGAGGAGCTCAGCAAATTCTGTTTTTTCAAGAACGGTGATCATAACAACAGAAGTCTTTCTTCAAACTGGGAAGGCAGTATAATTAATTAATTTAATAAATTGGGGAGAGAAGTATCAACGAGGCTGCTTAGCTTATCCGGAGAATTAGTTAGTTGCTCATTCATTTGCCTAAATTTACACACTAGATGTCCCCGTCTTTGTTGATTTTTCTTTTTCTTTGCTGACACACTAACACGTGTATTTGTAAAGACAATTTTTCTGAAAGTGTTATATAGTGTAAGATCCGTGATTGTTTTATTTTGTTGAAACACATGCTCGTTAAGACCTTAATATAATCATACCAGAAACTCTACCTAGAATAATCCTAAACAGAGGACAGGTATATATTTTCAATTGAGGGTAAAAAAAAATTCTCAATCTTTCTGCGCATAATCCTGAAAAGAGTTTTGTTAGTTTTCTCAGAGCCATCAACAAGTATTAAATACTCTTCTTTTTCAAAAGGCGACATTCATAAAATTGGACTTAATCCATTACAACTTAAAAGTTTCAACCTTCACTCCAGCTCGGATGCTACGACAATAATTAAAATATAAGCATGGTCGCTGTTGAAATGTTCTTCTTTACATAAATCCAGCAGCGTGTCATGTTTGCACTTATCTTTATACACATGAAACCTGTTTATGTCACCGCATAGATCATTCTAAATTGGAGTGAAGCTAGCGTTGTATACGCGCTTCGCGCGTGAGGTTTTATTATTGTAATTAGACAGTAAAGGCATGGTAACTTTAAGAAAATAATAGGGTAGTAGTGGTATTTGTAATGTATACGTCAATTGACTCAATTCTAAGTTTTAAATCTGATTATTTTAACTTCGGCCCAAAGACACATTCCTCTTCTCTGGTCCTTTGTTTCACATCTCGGCTTGAGCAAAAATATAATAAACCATTAAAGCCCATATACCAAACTTCAGCATTTCTATGTCCCTGAATATGATAAAAATATACCAAACAGCCCCCAAATTATTAGCCGAAATCTACGCAATTGATCCAAAATATCAGCTCAAAAGCACTTCCCCTTTGTCTCATGAATTACAAATGATCTGCCACATGGCTCACTGAGTCTATTGTCTTGTTCAGCTGTTTGTTTTTTTGTGTACTTGTGAGAAGCAAGTACTGTCTAGTTCCTGCAATTTTTTTTTTTAAAAAATGGCTGTTATATAATCACAAGCATGTTGTCTGTTTCTGGAGTGATGCAGAGAGTGATGGAAAGTGAGGTGTCTAAATGGGATTTATGGTTCTTGGGATGTTGTCAAATTTGTAAGTTCTATCATGTGAGACAGTGCCTGCTTAGTTGAATTGGTTATATATAGTCGCCTTGCGCTAAAAGAACAGAAGTGCACTATTTGTTGTGAGAGAAAAAAGTAGAGTGCAATGATATAACCTATTCTGTGAAAGATTGATTGAAGTTTTTTTCAATCCTCAGCATTCAACCATGGCTGAAGTCTCTCCTGACATGGTAGCATCTCCTCTTTCCATCGGCTCTGGCCGTGAAAGGAAAGAGTTTGTTAATTAAACAAAGGAAAGGGGAGATGTTGCTGAATTTTCGCCAGAATTGATGGACTAAAGTGCATAAAAGTAGCATCTATAAGAATCATTGCATGATATTCCTGTAATCAGACTAAATGATTAAGTATTGAGTTTTGATACATAGCAGTTTATCATGCTTTAATAAAAGTCTCTTACTGAGTTTAGATCCATATTAGATTTAGAGTCAGTTGTTTGTCTGAAATAGTGAGTAGCATAACTTAGCAATACCAGTAAATATAGCTGCTTAGTTCAGCAAATTCTTTCCTTTTAGTTAGTAAAGAAGTATGGTAACACTTATTCTACGTGTCCAGCAATAGCATGAAACCTAAGGGTTGATTGGTAAAACTGTGAAGAACCAGACATTAAAAGTATAGTATAGTGAATTTCTGTCAGGGCTTTCAGTGCGAACAGTTTCATACCGCATTCTTTGTGCCTTCTGGTGGTGGCTTTCAAATTCCATTCTTTTTTCAGTTTCAAACCACCAACCCTGCAAGTTACAAAGGAGTCATGAGCAAAAGAAAAATACGATAAAAAAGGAATGTGAAAATGAATTGCTGGTAAAATGAAAAAAAGAAATGAGACCAAAGAATATTATTGACCAAGAAGGGAGACAAAGCACAGAAACTAAAACTATTTTCTATCATAAAGAATTAAATGTAGGTAAATATGCATTAAATAAAAAACTGAGAAGAGCAACAGGAAGAGGTACTCGTGTCTTCGAATCCCCGCCCCCTTTTTGAATAAAGACCCTAGTTTTATCCCTGTATCTTTTTTTCTAACCAGTGCCATCACCATTAGTCAGAGCAAGTTTGGAGATTGTCATAGTAAGGATCCTAGCAACCTTTGTTCTTAACTTCTTTACATGTTGTATTGTACTTCTAGTATCTATAACTATCACCTTATGTTAGAAATCAGGCAGCAAGATAATGGTTAGAGACTCAAAGGAGTGTATGAGGGCAGTTTGGTCCTAAAATTCAGAAATTCATCTTTCAGAATTAACATCAAAAGATCTATGTGCTAATGCTAAACCAATTTATAGACTTATCTCTTTAATTCTCTCAATATATGTGTAAGTCTGTAATAAAGATACAAACAAAATGAAAAAAGGAACCTAACATCGGTTTGTTTGGATCAGTGGTTAACTTCTTGCTTTTTCCTCCATTGACTGCCACAGATTGAAAAATATAAAATGTTAGTCAAGAAATATAATTGTTTGGAAATTTGTTAAATACTGAAAAAATATTGGTACCTTTACGCAACATTGATAAGGTCTTTTACTTATTTCTTTTTGCACGGGCAACAGTCTTCACAATCTTAAGAGGGAAAGAGAATGTAGAATTGTTCCAAATCATTTGAAATCAATTTTATAAACTGTAACTACATTACAGTTTAAACACTTCAACTATTGATGAATGGGGATATTTGCTTATCCAACAAAATTTTCTCGACGACATTCTTTATTTTTGTTTGCCCATCTCCATTACTGTTTGTAATAAATGAATCATATAAGTAATTTATTTTTGTATTCTGGTGGCTTAAACACTACCACTATTGATAAAATTGAATAAATTTTGCATAACATACAAAACAAAATGCACAGTCATGTAATTAAGTAAGAAACTGAAATCTTTTTACTTTCATAAGTACCATACCAGTTTTGCAGCATGAAATCTATTTTGATAATGGCTTTTGAATCCATAAAACACAGCCAACAAAAATAATATTCGTTTAATAATGAAAAAGGGAGGCACCTCATGTTTCTGTTCAGCAGCTTACTTCAATTGATCTTTTGTTGAAAAAAATTCATTTAACAAAAAATAAATAGAAGGAATTGACTGAGAAAGTTATGATAAATGAACAATGCTCTCGTCCTGGACCATGGCTTCACTACTCTCTTCCTGTGCTTAGTTCTCTATGCAAACATAAACAGAAAAAACAAAAGAAAATTAATTTCATATGAATAATATGTATGGAAAGTAAGGATACAACCTTATATCAACAACATCACGGCGATAAGAACATATGATAATGTGAAATAGGCTTGACAGAATAAGTGATTATAAATATTAAAGCCCAGATGGGAGAAGACGTGGAGTCCCTGAGAAAGAGAATGGGAAAATGAGTGCAACCCACTTACAACGCAACCAGGAAGAAAGCAATCACCAGTAATTGCTCGTCCCCACCACCGGCCTAGTCATCCATAGAAACAGTACCACAGTACCACCCTTGCAATCACCCTTGCTGATCTGTCTATTTGAACTCCCTATCTATAGTCACCCCTGCAATCACCCTTTGGAGAGTAATTGCTCGTCCCCACCACCGGCCTAGTCATTCATAGAAACAGTACCACCCTTGCAATCACCCTTGCTGATCTGTCTATTTGAACTCCCTATCTATAGTCACCCCTGCAATCACCCTTTCTGCTGTTCTCTTCATTCCATCCCACTTCACCTCTAGTCTCTTTCTTGTTAATTTTCATTTACTTGTTGATTTCATCCTAGTCGCTTCAAAAGCCTCAACAAAAGCAAGTAAATTAAAAGGGGAAAAAAAGGAGAAGATAAGAGCAATTAATTTTAGATTATGTGAAATCGTCAGTAGAAGTACCCAGATTTTGTGGACATTTTAGATGGATTTTCAGCCAAATGAGAGATCACAGACAACTTGCTCTTGCATTACTTGCCTCCCTAGTCCCCACCAAGGTAATAACTGCTCAAACTCTTACCGGAGACCAAGCTGACCTCGCTCGACTCCTCAAACTCCTGTCTTAAGCCACATCTACTGCCGCAGTCGCACTGCCTACTCCAACCTGGCTCCTCTCCCTTTAAGAGCAAAGAGGAAAAACAATGGTAATAAGGATCTCTATCTGGCAAGGAAAAAAAAAAAGCACAATTTTTTTTGCAACAATTATAACCGAAAGAATTAGAGACAGCAATGATTTGAAAGAGAAAAAGAAAAACCCAGCGCAAAAGAAATAGAGAAAGAGATGGAGATGAGAAAAAAAGGAGAAACTCAGAGAGAGAGAGGGGGGCTGTAAGTCTCCCAGTCAACTCCCAGTCAACTCTTGTATATGAGGGGATAGAAGGCGAGAGAGAGAAGCGAGCATGGAAAAAAGAACTGAAAGAGAGATGCTTTCTTTGAGCGTATCAATGGCGGAGAAAACAACGAAGTTGATCGACGGAATGGCGGAGAAAACAACGAATCTGATCGATGAAATGTACCGCTGCGATTAACTGCTGACGTCATCAAGAAACACTGTAGAAAATGCTCCCAGCGTTATAGTATTTTTAGAAGATTAGATGATTTCCAAGGGGAAAAAATGCAGTAGATGTTTCAGGACTTAATCGTCTGTTTCCTTCAGTAATTTTGGCATAAAGATAGCGTCAATTAAAGTAGTTTTGTTTATATTATCCATTGTTTATTATAAAAAGTTTAGAAAAATTCTACGAAAATTCAATATGATGGTTGCAGGATGTCACATTAGAGACAAAAAAAATAAACCTCATCTCAATATTCTAAATCAAATAGGAATGGTTAAATATTATAACGCACTTCTCAATCTTTTCATATAAGGAATTTCTTTATTATTTTCTTCTTAGTGACTAAACTTTCACAATTAGTCAGTCATACAGGTGCACCGCTATCAAATTGTTCTATTGTGTAAAGGCTAATAAGTTCTTCTTTTCCTTCCTATATATATACATCATTTATTTATTCATTATCTGTTTATCTGTTTCATATATGCTAGTTATAATTTTATTTATTTTGGTTCTAACTATTCAAAAATTCATAAGCCAGATACTACCCTCCCTCACCCCCCCGCCCCCCCAAAAAAAAAAATAATAAAAAAATAACCCAAACACCCCCTTTCTTTTTTTATTTTATTTTATTTTGGAGTTGTGGGGGAAGCGGTTCCACAATTAAAGGGTTGACATTACATGTGATGATCCTATAATTTCTTTCATATTCAAGTAAAGAATAAGTATCATTATTTGAATAAATACATCTTTGTATATCGACAGCCAATTTTACAATATTATACAAGTATGAAAAGTACAAGTCCCAGCATCTGATTACTTATATTTAAAGATATGATTACCACATAAAGATAATATTGTTAAACCAAGAAATTTGTAGAATTAACGTGGTATGATCTAGTGAATAATTGAATATTGTTAAATCCAGCTCGTCGAAATTTTTATTTAATGGATAACCACCTGAAAGAGAAGTATATTACGGTGCAACTCTTAACTATACCTATGATGTACTTAGACTTAGTTATGCAGGACATAATTATTGTTTGAATAAATTAACAAACATAATAATTAAAGCTTAATGCATTGTATAATTGCATGAATGGTACGTCGTGTTTTTCCCCTTTCATTCTAATTCCCGTGTATATATTTATTTATAAGACAAAGATCAGCTATAATTTGACCAATGACATATATCAGCCTTATATATTTTGAAAAGCTGTGTAGTTCTATGACAAGTTCCAAAATTATGGTGTAACCTTCCAACTTTCCAAGGGTTAGGGCTTTCCTAAATTCTGGAGCTAAAATCCTTTTATTAAAAAAATGTCCAGCGAATAATTTCTATATATATTACAACTATTCTTTTGCAAGAAACAAGATGGCTTCAATAAACTTTCCTATCTTTCTGCAAAGACACATTCCTAAATTTTCTTATAGTGTGATACTTGACCTCTTAGAATGGACCTTGATAGCCCTTCTCTTTCTCAATTGCTCTCTCTTCTTTTTCATAACAAAGTTTGCTTCTCTATTTGATCTTCAAACTCCTTGCATTCCTTGTTCATTATTTGGTTTTAAAATATCCTTTGACACTCTGGTTTGCGATGATCATGTGAGCCGAATCTCTCAGTTAAGAGACCCAGAAGAAAGAGAAATAAAAAAGTTGCAAGGCGCTTTGATTATATCATCATATATGGACCTCCTTGGAGGGTTATTGAGTATACCAAAAATGGAAGTGTGGTCCATAAGAAAATCAAAGAAGAGAGTGAAAAAGATTGTGTTATTAACTTATTATTGAAGAGGGATATCATGAACCTGATTTTTGTAAAGATAAACCTTTTGAGCCTATGCACCAGGCATGCGTAATTGATGAAGAAAGGTTAGTACCAGTTGAGCTGATAGATGAGGTCACTGTGGCAGATAGTTCTATTTGGTTCAATGATGAAAAGCGCCATAAAAGAGAATTTACTGGCAAAAGTCCTCTCGAGTATTTTCAAGGTATTATGATTTTCTTCTATTGCTTTCAGATTAATTTCTTAGGTTCCTCTTTACACCTTGTGCTAATTTACTTTTATTTTTCCATATATTTTCATGTAGATATGAAAACAACTGGCAGTGGAAAGACCAAGTTAAGAAATGAAGCCAAAAAGAGTACTTCTGTTGGGAATTTTTCTCCCAGAAAAGACCAAGTAGATGAAAGCATCCATAATTCAAAACATCAAAGCCGAAATACAAGTTCATATAGTTCTCTTAGTTCTCTGTTCGAGGTTACACCTATTGAAACAATACCTTTCTCAAACCCTTGTTTAAGATCGGAATCTCCTTCTCCAAAGTTCAACGAGGAAAAACACCACAAGAGAGAAAAAGGTTCTTTCGAGTTTCTTCAAGGTATTACAATTTTCTTCTATTGCTTCTGCATACAATTTAGTACAATAAAAATTGACCCTTTTTACAGGAATGCAAATAGCGTTTTGTTTGATGTATAGTATTGTTATAACACATCCAGATTTTGTTGTGGTACCAAAAAACCTTTATTCCCCCCCCCCCCCCCCCCCCCCCCCTTTTGAATTAATTGCTGCGCTTATGATCAGCGTTTTATTATATAATTTTGTTGCTTTCAGATAATCTTAAGTTCCTTATTTTGTAACTGACTTTTCTAATATAACCTCTTATGCCTTGTGCTAATTTAATTTTATTGTTCCAAATATTTACATATCTCTACTACTTATAAATGCACATAACGTATAGGTGTTACACTCTAGATCTAAATAGTAAACAAGCGTTTTTGCCGTTGGATCGATTTGATCTGTGGTTGGATATCAATCACCAGACGAAGCAACACTATTATTTAGTTTTCCATCTAATATAGAAACAAATTGAATAACAAATTTATTTGTATCGCTGGTAAATTAAGCAATATATTTTTATTGTCTAACATTATTTTGTTTCTTTATTTGCCCACATATGAGGGCATCTTATGCTAGTAGATATGAAAACAGCTGGTGATAGAAAGGACGAGTTAAGAAATGAAGCCAGAAAGAGTATTTCTGTTGGAAATTTTTCTCTCGGAAGAGACCAAATAGATGAAAGCATCCATCAAACAAAACATCAAAATCGAAATACAAGTTCATATAGTTCTCTTAGTTCTCTCTTTGAGGTTACACGTATTGAAACAACACATTTCTCAAACCCTTGTATAAGATCCCAATCTCCTTCTCCCAAGTACAATGAGCTTGAAAAACAAAAAACAAACAAACTATATTTAAGTTCCAAGTCACTAGATTCATCTTTGTTGAAGAGAAATAAAGAGTATACAGGTAGACCTTTGCATAGTCAAGACCAAAATACAAGCTCTATTTTTGAGATAACACCTGTTGAAACCGCATCCCTTGCAAACCCAGATATAACATCAGAACCAATGTTTGGCAAACAGGATGATGAGCCAGATGCATCTATGGTGAAAGGAAATGAAGAAGAAATGAAAGGAGAGATTTTAAATAAACTCGATGAATCACTCAATAAAATTGAGGAAGAAAGGTGTTCTATAATAAAAAAGGTCAATGAACTAGAACAGAGGCTATTGATACTACAGAAGGAAGAGCTAGAGTCCAAAAATGTGATAGAAGAAACAAAACCTAAATCAGAGGAGGACTACAAGTCTTTATCTGATTTTTTACATTGCGAAATGAATTACTCAACCAATGATTTGGTAAGTTTAGGCAATGGTTACAACCAAAGGAGGGATGGAAATTTGAAGATGAAAAGATATCAACCTTCCTTGCTTGGTTTTAAATCGATAAGGGGGCTTGGGAGTAGCTTTCAAGTACATAAATTTGATGCCGGAATGAAGGAGCAATTAGCTATTCAAGTGGAAATAGATACACTATCTGAAAGGTTACAACATGTTAATGCAGATAAAGAGTTGATCAAACAATGCGTAAAATCTCTGATGGATGGTGTTGAAGGAATCAGCTTTGCAGAAGAAATTTTGAATCAAGTGGCAACTTCGAAATAATATATGGTTTTATAAAAGACAGTATAAATTTGTGTTCACCTTTTAGAGGAATAATAGAAGTGTCAGATTGCGTATGATTTAACGACATCTGTACATAGTACATACATAAAATATATAGTTTTGTAAAAAAAAAAAAAAGTAGGACTACATAGTCAACTACCATATCCATTCACCGAATGCCCATAAACATTATAGATTTATAACTTTTCTACCTACATAGTTTTATTTATTTATTTGCTTTGTTTAATTTTATATTAATTGTGCAATAAGTCCTAAAAGTTTGCTTATAATGAGACATCTTGTGGTCATCCAAGCTAGACATCTTGTTTAATTTTATATTAATTGGTTTAATTAAGATCAGAGGATTGTAATAAACGATTATATGCACTTGTTTAAGTATTATTTTTTTTACCTGCTGTGCGCATTTTAGATTTATTAATAAACAAATTATGGAGTTACAACTTACGAAATAGTTGCTGACACTTTCTGTTGGTTTAGTGGATGCATACGTATGACCAATTTTTGAATTTCACCAGCGGATGCTTAATTTATAAATTATTACTATTCATACTTTCTCCTTTTTAAAAATGTACCTTGAAATACCCAGCTATTTTGTGCTTTCTACCATTGCTATTTCGTCTTGCTACTTGATTAGATATGAAAAGCAGAATTTAACTTCTGCTGAACGGTATTCTTGGTTCAAACAATCAATTTGATTTAGAATTTAACTGTCAGTACTAGGTCATAAATTTGGTACCATGTTAGGTAAGTGCGTAAAATCTTATTAGAATATTAATACGTACCAAACACATCTCCAGGCTTATAGGTCTTGTTATTGGGCCAGTTGCTTAATGCAAGTCCAATCACCACTGTCACTTATGGTGTAACTGGTAGCCTCAGTTACAGGTAAGTGGTGAATAATGCAAATTCAGATCACTGCAATTCTAAGAATCCATGAACTGTCCCTTCCCTAAGCCATGCTTCTCTGCTTTTCTGTGACTAACTATGAAAATTGAGTTAACAATATCATCTCTGGTTCTGTGCTTAGCAGGGAGAGGTTTTAGGACATTTGCAGAGCACTTGAGGGTGAATGTTAAACTTTTATACTTTGTTTTTGGGGGTTAGAGGAAAAGAGGTCACTGAATAATACTAAAAGAAAACTTGTCATAATTTCTATTTTCTTATTTGATGGACAATTTTTTCTTCCGTTATGGTTTAATTTGGAAAAATTAACATATCACTAACTTAAAACGGTTAAAATATGGTAGTTACTTCTATGAATTTTTAACTTCATGTTATATATATCCAATTAAATAAAATTATCTTACGGTACTGGTATTTTTGCACCGATTTTTTATTTATTTATTTTAACTTTCCTGCCTAGATAGCAGGCCCATTGTTAAAATCTGTACTGTCTGATTTGATAGAAAGGTTCAGATCAGTTCATTACTAATAATTTTTTTCGTTACTCTCTTTTTTTCTTTAATATAGTGCCTTATTATGAACAACTGAGATTAATATTCTTTTTCAATTTGAAATTAACTATTTTTTTCCCCTACCTCTTACTTAGATAAGATGATCCAAGTTTACATAGCAAAACCTTCTAAAAACTGAGCGTGCATAGCAAGGATTTTTTGTTGCTGAAGTTCTGTTGAGGTATTATGTCGCGCAGCATGGACAATAAATTAGTAATAAATATGAAGCAAACTATCACAGTCAAATATTTGTTCTGTTATTCGTACAAAAGAATTTCTTTCTCAAAATTCTTACTTCCAACATTTATAATTACAAATTTACAAATTAAAGAAAAAATGATTACATATCTCACTTCTCGGTTCTCACACACTAAAGTACCTACAACAGATGAAGCTACAAACCAGAACGCTACTAATAATTACTAATTCTGCCATGAGAACCATTTCTGAATCGGGCTTTCATCTCAACCGCTCATTTCCAAGAGATATTAATTCGTTAGCACTCATGAAAGGTTGCGATCAAAGCCCGATTCACAAATTAGTTCTCATGACAGAATTTCCCAATAAAACAAACAAACGGTTCTCAGGTTTGAGTTGGGGCCATAACTTATAAGGCTATCTCTCCAGCAATTAAAGGCAGCCGCCACTGGGGACTCACATTATGAACCTTCGAGAAATCTCTGGTATAAAATCGGGCTGGAATCTACCGGTAAAACAGCACAAAAATGAACTGTTGGACGCCTACTTGTGGGTTCATGGGCCAGCTACAGCACCAGTTAATCTCCTACAATATTTTAACACGAATAGTGGTTACGTCAACTATCTTTTTTAACAAAGTACTTTTCCCCTTGCTTGTTTTCATGTTAGATTTGTTCCTTCTGTATCAACAACCTAGAGTTTCAATGAATAATGAGTATATGACTCCATGTAGAAATCATGATGGATGATGGTCTATTTCCTAGTGGGTACTGAATACTGATACAGGTCTTAACTGAGTCTGGTGGTGTGATAATTGAATGCAGTCAATTATCTTCAACTCTTTAATAACACATAGATTCAGATTGGGAAAAAAAAATCATTAAAAAATCCGTACGTAATCAACAAACAGGAATTTGCCTGGTACCGATAAGCATATTAAGCAAGACACACACTATACAAGGATTCCAGGACATACTGTTCTTTCAGTTATCACCAAAACATGGAAAGAAGATCCAATAAAGATTAATAAGAAAAAGGCACTTCGAAAAATCAAAATTAAACATGCGCTTAACAATGTTTCATGAATTTTCTCGCAATTTAAGTTTGCGCTAGTACTTCGATAACAGAATTGCTTTGCTCCAACTCGTAAATGATTATTTTCTGATAAAAGAAATAAAAAATGGTCAGAACTCACCTCAGTCTCGGATTTCAAAGCCGTAATGGGTAGATCTAGATTTGGCATGCCCATAGCAGATTTGTATCCACTGCCATGGTCATAGAACACACTGCAGGGTTTTAAATTTTAATTAAGCTTTCTTCTCTCTCTAGCTTTTTACACTTGATTATTTGGAGAGAATGGAAAAGACGGCTACTCTTATGTCCAATATATACTACTTATGTGACTGTCTAAGAGAGTAAATTAAAACCCTAATTTCAACAGCCTGGATCAAATGAACTTCATCTGGATCACAGGATGCCTGTAAGCGACTTGGTTGGCAGCCGTTTTAAACTTTAACATGATTAACCTTATCCAACTCGTCATGATTTATGCTTATCCAGTTATCCATACTCTTACATGGATTAAATTATCATCCAAACTCAACATGCATTAACCTTATCTATAAATCTATAAACAACAGCTGGAAACTGGTAACACCTTTCCAAAACCGTAGATTGGATAAGTCTTCTGCAGTCCATAAAGAATACATGTATATTTTCAAAATAGCCACACACTCTTCCTATATATATAGGTTGTTTAATCTTAGTAAGTAGTGTATTTCTGTAATGTCCCTTCAGTAAGGACATTAAATTCATAATTGGCAGCTAATTAGAAAAATATGCCCTAATTAGGACTGTAATAAGAATTTAGAACATCGAATCACCAGTTTTCCGGTTTGGTTTTGCCGCCTCCTACTTACACCTTTCGTCTTTTATTTACATGATTCATAGACGCTAATTCTTACTCTATCTGGTTTTATTGGCAGCACCAAACTTTTGGCATAAAATACACATTTGTTTTAATGTCAAGGGAAAATGTAAGCTTTCATATTTTTTGGCATCAAAAGCTTATAAATAAGACGCTATAGTAATAAAGATAATAGGGCTTGCAAGCAGCAGAAAGGAGTTTGTTTTAACTACTAATTTGTTTTTCTTTGATGAGAGCTCACTTTTTACACGGAATGATAAACACAAAAAAATATTTTAATAATAATGAGAATAACAACACATGTATTCCTCAATTGTGTAACTAAATGTAGCACTATTTAAGTCAATTTCATCTACAACTTTCTGAAAAAAATAAAGGATTTTATAAAAAAAAATTGAAATTCAGAAATATCAAGTTAGGTGTGAATTTTGTAGACAACTGCAAAGGCGTAACGATAGCAATGAGGGGGAAAACATGTTTATGAAAACAATTTTACTAAAAACAGTTGTTATGGTCAGTGTTCCAAGTACAATCTTCAAATTCAAATTTCCTCGATCGACAGCTCCAATTACAATATATCAAATGGTCCACAATGATCTAGTTGAGTATTTCCCTCTTTTAACTCACAATGCGAAGCCTTCGGTGTAGATACCCACGTGAGTATAGAATCCCCAAAACTAACTCTGATGAACTGGAGAATTAAACTTAGTATGCTCCCCTTTCAGGCTTTCACTTAAACCAGCACTTCAAGCATCCTTTTCACCTCCATTAGCGCAAGTTTTCAGAGATAAAAAAAAAAAAGGGAGGTCAGAGGGAGCGCTAGGTCTTGAGATTTCCTAACGAGAGTGGCGATGGCCTTGGCGCCGCCGTCCTGGCTTTGATGTGTGAGATTGAGAAAAACGAAGTATTATGTTTTTAAAATTCAAGTTTATTTTATTTTAATTTTTTGGTTACCATGCTTGAAGTGTGAGATTATTTGAATGATAAAAAGTATGATAATAACAAAACACTAATACTGATAATTCTAATAATATTTCCATTGATAATTTTTATAATGAAAAATTCTATCAATTTACAATATTAATATAAAATAATGTTAATTATGATGAACGATAATTTAATTTTGAAGTTATGAAAGATTTTTGTATGTCGTTCCGGTTCAAACTCAGCTTCGAGTTAAAAAAAAAAAAAGAAAATAAAGGATCAGAATTTAAGAAGTGTCAGTTGAAAGTTGGTGGGATCGGAATTTGAAATCTATAGCATTTGTAAATTTCAAAAATCTATTTATTATTTAAAATTTTCTGACTTGGTAATTTATTTCTTAATTCAAATTTAATTTAGTGTTTTAATTTTATATTACTAAATTAGTCTTTTGAATTTGATTTCAAGGCCAATTTAATTTTCTTAGTATATATGTAAAAAAAATGCATGGTGGAATTCCACAGAATATATACAATTATATACAGCTGTTATTCTGTCTAAACTCTAAATTTGATTGCTCATTCATAAAAAAAAGGTTTCTTTGACTTTAACTACCATCGCTAATGGCGGCATGTAATATTGCTAACGAGATTGTTTTTTCTTATTCCTATAACCACTATTCGTAATTAACGCTTGATGGTCATCGATGAAAAAGAAATAAAGAAAAATCAGATCATGCGGCGCAATTAAACAGATCAACGCCGCACAAATTGCCACAGAAATAAATTTACGGAAAAGATAACAAATCTATTATTTCTAGTGCCTCAAAATAATAATAAAATCTTCTCATTAATTAATTACAATTTTAATTTTAAATGGGTACATTGAATGTTTGATTTTGTTACATTTCCATTACAACTGTATAAAAAATCGTAAATATAAATTTATTCTCTTATAAAATAGATGTTAATAAAACGAACGTTCACCTTAATCATAAAAAATCCTATCCAAAATAAAAGCATGAATTTTATAGTCTCTAACAGGAGTACCTAATAAGTTACACTGTCGTTACAGTTTTCAGGCCACAAAATATCAGAGAAAATATTCCCTACTGAGACGAGTTTACCAGCTGAACTGAAGATGCAGTTATGATGATTAGTTAGTTAGTTAGTCATTAGTTGAGAGGTTATAACTAGCAGTAGTTACTTGTAATGATTAGATGTGATTAGTTGCTTAACAAACTCCTTTCTGTTACAGATGTACTTAGAGATGGCTATATATACTGTAATGCAAATCATGATAGTAGAGTCGAGATAATACATTGAATACAAATCTCTTTCTCCATTCTTTACTTCTTTGTTTCATTTCATGGTATCAGAGACCATTGGCTCACGCCATTGTTGATCCAATTTTTCTTTCATGGCACCAGAACCATCTCCTTCTCCTAGCTCCGACATATCTTTCTCTTCTCTCCAATCCGACAATGTCACACTTATCAACCTTCCCATCTCCACCAAATTAACTGCTACAAACTATCCTTCATGGCGCTCTCAGATTCTTCCCCTTCTTCATGGTTACAAGCTTGCTCGATTCATCGATTCACCACCTCCTGAACCCTCTCGCCAAACCTCTAATGGCGGATTTGAGGTCAACCCTGACTATGTTCACTGGCATTGCCAGGATCAACTGCTATTGGGATGGATTCGATCTTCTCTCACCGAGCAGATTCAAGCTCAGGTGGTTACATGTACATCGACGAGGGAGATTTGGCTCGAGCTACAGAAATCTCTTTCCTCCAGCTCCAAATCAAGGATTATGAATCTGAAGAG
Organism: Rhynchospora tenuis; assembly: GCA_027725995.1. Lineage (NCBI taxonomy): Eukaryota > Viridiplantae > Streptophyta > Magnoliopsida > Poales > Cyperaceae > Rhynchospora > Rhynchospora tenuis. The sequence continues at coordinate 17,474,718 of CM050888.1, read as the reverse complement.
GCAGATCCAGTCAGCAAACAAAGGGAATCAATCTTGCGCCGATTACCTTCAAAACCTCAAACGAGTTGCTGATGAGCTGGCCACTGTCGGATCCCCTTACCCTGACGACGAGTTGGTCATGGCAACGATTCATGGCTTAGGAGCTGACTTTCTCCCAGTCGTCGCAGCTGTCAATGCCGCCTCCGTTCACTCTCCATTCTCTTTCTCTGACCTCCATGGTCTGATTCTCAGCCATGAGGCCTTACTCAAGGCTCACTCGACGCCGGCGACGGCCTTCTACGCTGGGAGAGGAAGCTATGGCCGAGGTCGACCTCCATTTCCGACTTCGGCGCCTAACGCTACCCGACCCGTTAACCCCAATTTCGCTGGAAGAGGAAGTCAGTTCCGTCCGAATGCTACAAATGGGCCTGTTGCGCAGCCTGTGGATCAGCCCGTCAAGCCCACTTGTCAGATTTGTATTAAACCAGGCCATGCTGCAAATTTGTGCTATAGGAGATATGATCCAGATCCCAACTGGCGGCCCAATCCTCGTTTTCATGCCTATACTGCTCAAACTCAGCACAATGCAGCTACACCAACCGAGTGGATAATTGATTCGGGTGCAAACAACCATGTTACTAGTGACCTCAATAACTTGTCTTCCTTCCTTCCTTATGATGGAGTCGACAAGCTTCAAATTGGCAATGGTATTGGTCTTTCTATCCACCACATTGGTTCTACCTCTCTTTCTATTTCAAATACTTCGATTAATCTTTGTGATGTGCTTCATGTTCCCAACTTCTCTACTAATCTTATTAGCCTTTCTAAATTGATTCATGACAATCCTTCTCTTGAAATTAACTTCTCTCATTCTCTTTGTGTCATAAAGGACCTCCACACCAAGACCCATCTACTTCAAGTGCATAGCTCTAATGGTCTATTCATCCTCAATTTCAAGAAACCTCAAGCTCTTCTTACAAACCGAATTTCTTCAAATAATTGGCATGCAAGACTAGGCCATCCTTCAAATGCAATTACTTTAGATGTTATCAATTCAAATAAGTTGCCTTGTAACAAAAATAATCTTGCTTTATGTCATGATTGTGCTCAAGCTAAGGCTCATGTTTTGCCTTTTTCACCTTCTTCAAATTCTTCTAGTTCACCGTTACAACTTGTACATTCCGATGTTTGGGGTCCTTCCCCTATTGTATCTTCACAAGGATATAGATATTATGTTTCCTTTGTTGATGACTATTCTCGTTTCACTTGGATTTATTTCATGAAACAAAAGAGTGAAGTCTCTCAAATCTTTGCTAATTTCAAAGCTCAAGTTGAGAATCTTCTTAGTTGTTCTATCAAAACACTTAGGTCCGATGGAGGAACCGAATATAAACCCATTGCCACAAAATTTCCACAAATAGTTCACCAAACTTCTTGCCCTTATACTCCCCAACAAAATGGTTTAGCCGAAAGAAAACATAGACATATTATAGAGCTTGCACTTGCTACAATGTCCCATGCTTCAATTCCTCAACAATATTGGGATGAGATTTTCTCAAGTATAGTATTTCTCATAAATCGTCTTCCATCCAATAAAACAATTCCTTTCACCACTTTATTCAATAAAAGTCCAGATTATTCTCTTCTTAGGATTCTTGGATGTCGATGTTTTCCTCTTACCCGTCCATACAATTCTAACAAATTGGAACTACGTTCCTTGCCTTGTATTTTCCTTGGTTACTCTTCTTCTCAAAAAGGTTATAGGTGTTTACACCTAGAAACCAATAAAATCTATGTATCAAGGAATGTTATATTTGATGAGACAATATTTCCTTTTAAGCAATTAAAGGATAGTGCAGAAATTCAAAATACTGAAGTCTCGGTGCAACATAATACAATGCCTCTCCAAATTACCTCCTTTCAGTCTCCTACTGGGCCGTCTCAGCCCATTACAACATCAACTATGATTTGCCCAACCCAACCCACGACACTGCCATCAGAGCACGTTCCAGAAAATTTAAATTTTGAAGTCGCTGCCCAAACTCCCAACGACTCTACTGACCGAAGTGACAATTCAAATGTTGATGCATCTCAGACTGCCCAGGCTACCCCGATCCCTTCTTCTCCTTCTTCACAAGCTCATGCCGCTCATGACACAACTCCTACTGAACTCACACCACCACCTTTGCCTTCCACCACCTCTGTTCATTCCATGACCACTAGAACAAGAGACCAAACAAGAAAGACTCGGGTCTTTACTGATTTTGTTGCACACTTGGCTTCTCTGGAAGTTGAGCCACGCACATTTGCTGAAGCAAACACCTTGCAGGCATGGAGACAAGCCATGGCCACTGAGATCCAAGCTTTGGCTATCAATAATACCTGGTCTCTCGTTCCTCCTCCTACAAACCAAAAGGTGATAGGCTCTAAATGGGTCTATAAAATTAAAAGAAAACCGGATGGTTCCATCGATCGATTTAAAGCTCGACTTGTTGCAAATGGTTTTCACCAGGAAGAAGGAGTTGACTTTCTCGAAACCTATTGCCCAGTAGTCAGACCCACCACCATACGAGTTGTCTTGTCTATTGCAATGTCTTCACAATGGTCAATTAAGCAATTAGACGTGCAAAATGCATTTTTGCACGGTGACTTGACTGAAACCGTGTACATGGTACAACCAAAAGGCTTTGTGGATTCAACTTACCCAAACCATGTGTGCTTACTGCATAAATCCTTGTATGGACTAAAGCAAGCCCCTCGTGCTTGGTTTTCTAAGCTCAGCACTGCTCTAGTCCATCTAGGTTTTAAGCCATCCAGTTATGATCCATCTTTGTTTATCTCAAATATGAATGGACATAAAATTTTCATCCTGGTATATGTCGACGATATAATCATCACTGGGGATAGTGATAGTCATATTGCAAGCTGCATTGCTCAGTTAAGTACAAAATTTGCAGTAAAGGACCTTGGTTCTCTTCATTACTTCTTGGGCATAGAAGCCAAATTCACTGAGAAGGGATTGTATCTCACTCAATCAAAATACATCTCAGATCTTCTCTCTCGGGTTAACATGTCCAACTGCAAATCAGTCTTGACACCCATGGCCACTGGTATTTCTCTATCAAAAGATGATGGGGCTCTTTTTGATGACCCATATCTGTATCGAAGTGTCATAGGGGCTCTTCAATACGCCACCTTGACAAGGCCCGACATCTCATTTGCAGTTAACAAGCTCTCGCAATTTATGCATAACCCAACAACAAATCAATGGATGGCTGCCAAACGAATCCTCAGGTATCTTTCTGGTTCAATAGACCATGGCATTCTTATTCACTCTTCATCTTGCAAAGAGATACATGCATACAGCGATGCCGATTGGGCCGGCAGTGTTGATGACAGGCGATCAACCTCTGGATTCTGTGTTTATTTGGGGCGCAATTTAGTATCATGGTGTGCTAAAAAGCAACCAACGGTTTCACGCTCCAGCACAGAGGCTGAGTATAGGAGTCTAGCCCTCACGTGTACAGAGATTAAATGGTTGCAATTTTTGCTAAACGAATTGGGCATTCAAATGATAAATAAACCAACACTGTGGTGCGACAATATTGGAGCAACTTTCTTGGCAGCCAACCCAATGTTCCATGCACGCACTAAACACATAGAAATCGACTACCATTTTGTGAGGGAACAAGTTGTTGCTAAACAAATTGAAGTAAAGTTCATATGCTCCGCTGATCAATTGAGCGATGTCATGACAAAGCCGTTACCTCTGCCAAGGTTTCAATTCCTCAGAAACAAGCTCAATGTTCTTTCTAGAACATTGGCTTGAGGGGGGTGTAATAAGTTACACTGTCGTTACAGTTTTCAGGCCACAAAATATCAGAGAAAATATTCCCTACTGAGACGAGTTTACCAGCTGAACTGAAGATGCAGTTATGATGATTAGTTAGTTAGTTAGTCATTAGTTGAGAGGTTATAACTAGCAGTAGTTACTTGTAATGATTAGATGTGATTAGTTGCTTAACAAACTCCTTTCTGTTACAGATGTACTTAGAGATGGCTATATATACTGTAATGCAAATCATGATAGTAGAGTCGAGATAATACATTGAATACAAATCTCTTTCTCCATTCTTTACTTCTTTGTTTCATTTCAGTACCTTACTCTAAAACAAAAGAAAATCAACAATTTACTTTTAAATTTCTCAACGATCATTGTAAAAGTATAAAAAGAACAAGGGTATGCAAACCAAACAAACCGTGAAATAAGAACAAGGCTTGTTCAATCTCTTATTCTAATTCCACCTTTAAATTTTGGGATGTTTGGAAGTGCATGAAATAAGAACAAGAATAAGAACTAGAACAAGAACAAGCTATTTCATATTTGGTACCCTCTAGAATAGCTTGTTCTTGAACAAAATCAATCTTGTTCTTGTTCCAACAAAACCATGGAACTAGAACAAGAACAAGACATGCCTTGTTCTAGTTCTTGTTCTTATTCCACACACTTCTACATCCTAGGGTGTCGTTTGGATGGGTTAGGAATAAGATAGGAATATCATAAATTTAGGGGAAAATACTATTCACCGGAATTGTGGGAATTTGCTATTTCGGGAATTAGAAATGTTGTTTGGATGGTGAGTTTAGGAATAGTGTTGGGAAGTGTGAAAAGTAGAGAGAAAAGTGTTATTGAAAATTGTGTTAGGAATGAAATTGGCTATTCCAAAACCGTTTGGATGAAAAATTAGAGAATGTAATTGCCAATTCCGAAGATTAGCCAATTCTCATACATCCCAAACGACACCCTAGAGAATAAAGAATGAACAAGCTTCTTATTCCGAATTAGCTTGTTCATCCCTTGTTCACCCACTTGAACAAACACACCAATATATCGAACATTAAGTCTCTAATCATAAAATACTAAATAATAAGTCTCTACTGTTAAAATCAAAATGGTATACTTGGCAAAAGAATTGCGAATTGTACCTTTTTTTTTTTGATAAAAGAATTGTATCATCTTTTGAACACATCTTTTCTACTTGACAAACACGTGTATCATTTAAAGTCAAAAGTACACACGGTCATGTCAGGGCAATTACCTTTGAAAATTACGTTTCTACTGTAGAAGGAAATTACTTTTTTTTTATTTGAAAATATTAAAATAACAACCTGGTGGCATATTATTTTTTTCCCCCGTTACAGATGCCGGTCCACAAAGACCGCGTCCATCTACATAAGGTCCCTTTCTCCCCTCACGTGGCATGATTGCACTTGCGCTAGGTAGCACCAGAAAGAAATCGCATCCTCTGGACTTCGGAGAAAGAAGTCCAGTGGTCTTCTGATAATCAGAGCCGTCCGATTTAATCTCAATGATGATGGATGTCCCGTGAATAGTACCAGATTGATAGGCCCGAAAAAAATTTAACCGTTAAGATTATATCGCACGGCTCGGATCGCAAGAAGACCACTGGACTTCTCTCTCCGAAGTCCAGAGCATGCGGTTCCGCACGAGAAAGGCATCCGCATCTCCATCTCGGACCAAAACCCAAGTCAGCAATCCCGCACATCTTACCAAACAGCAAGCACCGTTCTCGCCTCGTAACTTCGCTGGGTCGACATTAAGGGCACGTGAGTGTTTCCTGTTATGCGTCGAACAACTCGCACGGATCCGAGGCGATAAGCACGGACGGTGTGGGGCCCACAGACGCTCGTCGCTGTGCACTGTTTGACCGCACCTAATGACAGCTCTTGCGTCTGCTACGTGTCATCTCATTATTCGTCACTTAACTGCGGTGGAACAGGTCTTTTTGGATGAATTTTCTACATGTACTCGGTATATAAATTGTACGTGCATTTGAGTCGGTGGGTCCCGAAACAATTGAAATGCATTTGAAATAGACGACGGAACCGGGTTCATTTAAAAGTTGCTGATTCAACTTTTGTCTGAACTCTATTTTTAAAACATTTATATTATTTTAAATGTTCTGAACTCGATTTATTTTGGGACGGTCGACACCGTTCGTACAAGAAGAATCCCCGAAGATCTAGTCTATGAACAAATTATGGACCGATCGTTTAAATTCTGAATGTGGACCCCACACCTTAGAATTCTCGAGTTCGAGTAGTTGAGGTTCACGCATTTAATGAAAGAACGTGTTTTTTTAAACTAAATACCCTGCTATAGGACTCCGTTCCCAAATTTAGAGAGAGAGAGAGAGGAAAGAGAACATAAAAAGAGATCTTAGGATTGTTTCGAATTCGTAGAGGAGCTTCATTTCTAATTGAAACCAGGTAAATTTTCCTTTGAATTTTTTTTTTTTTTTTTTATATTGTGGCTATGTATGATTTTTCATCTATGTTAATTTCTAAATCTTGCGATTAGGTTTTTGACGGAATGGATTTTAGTGTTAGGGTTTACACTTCGTGTTCGTGATCTGGGTAGTTAGATCGCAAATTAGTTTTAGTTTTGCTAGTGTAAGGTAGAGGTGTAGTTCCGTTTGATCCGATTCTAGTTTTTGTTGCAAAAAATGAGGATTCTTGTCCGATCTATGCGAAAGATTGGAGGTTCTTAGTTTTTCCGATTTGTCAATTTAGGTTGGAAATTTCATGTAGTAGTGTTTGAAGTTCATAGGATGTATCAATTGAAATATGTACCGGTCTTCTGATTTATTCCTGTTTTCTAACACTGTTGTTATTGAAGATCGGAAATGTAATCACTGAGACGCTTTTGTTGAGAAATATCCTTTTCGTTGGTTATTTGATTTTTTTTAATGAAGTCCTAGCTGACCCTCCTTTGTTTACTATTTTAAATGAGTTATCAGGTAAAACTAGAATTTTAATTGTAGAAGTACTGATCTTGTGAGGTTTTGGCTATCAAATAGTATTTCCTTCGCTCCCAGTTAAAGGTTTATAGTATTAGTTCTCATCATATAAATTATTTTAAATAATTTTTAATCAAATTTGCATAGCACTAATACTGGACTATTGAGGCTGTTTGCCTAATGATGACTAATCCTCCTTGAATTGAATGTGCTCACTCCTGAAATGATATGAATTATTACCTGAAAATTTTTTAAAGTTTGTATTGCCTTTTTTCTCAGATAATTATCTTCTTGGTTTGTGTTAAGCAAGTTTGGCAAAATCTCTTGGGGGTCTTAGTTAGCATATTTTTTGGTTACTTTAAAATAAGCCTACTAATATAATTTTAAAACAGTTTGGGGTTGCTAAATACAAATATCCTGCCAAATTTCATATGTAACAACACTATAGCAGCTCTCTGGTTTTCAAAAAAAATTGCATTATAGCAGCACATAAATCACTACAATAACCTTGTTGGAAATATTACAGGAAAATTAAATAAAGAGCAAAAAGATACAAATAAATGGCATCTCGGGAGGAGAATGTTTACATGGCAAAGCTGGCTGAGCAGGCTGAGCGATATGAAGAAATGGTTGAGTTCATGGAGAAGGTTGCCAAAGCCTCTGATGCTGATGAACTAACAGTCGAGGAGCGCAACCTTCTCTCTGTGGCATACAAAAATGTGATTGGGGCCAGGCGTGCCAGCTGGCGCATCATCTCCTCAATTGAGCAAAAGGAGGAGAGCCGTGGCAACGAAGCACATGTTGCAGCCATAAGGGAGTACCGAGGGAAGATTGAGGCTGAGCTAAGCAAGATCTGCGAGGGGATACTTGATTTGCTTGACAAGCACCTTGTGCCGTCTGCCACTGCAGCTGAGTCAAAGGTGTTCTACCTCAAGATGAAGGGAGATTATCACAGGTACCTTTGAAATTTTTTTTTGGCCCAGCCATTTTCTTGGGTTTGAGTGGGTTTTGTGGGTTGGGGAGTGACGATACTGGCTGCAGGATACCCTCAGAACATTGAAATATTATGTACATGGGAGCTGGTTCTTGTGGGTCTTAGCTTAGCTTTGAAACGATGTTTCTGACATTTTGATTTGATATTGAGTTCCCATTTTCCTATTAACCTTATATTAAGATGGGCATTGCTTACGGGTTAGGAAATGTTGTTTTTTGAGTCCATCCAAGTTATAATTCTCTGTTGTGAAATTTAGATGACTATAACATGTTGGTTTTGTATCAGGGTTCATATTTATTTTGAAGAGACTATTTAAGTTTCAGTTTATGGTTGTAAGTCATGGTAAACTAAGGATCAGAAACTTGTATCAGTGTTTGTAATGTGTGCTTTGTTGTGCTTATTATTGCGTTGTGCTTGTTCAGGTACCTGGCTGAGTTCAAGACTGGTGCTGAGAGGAAAGAGGCAGCTGAAAACACAATGTTGGCTTACAAGGCAGCTCAGGCATGTGTTTTCTTGTGCACCTCCTCACCCGAAACTCATACAAAAATTTGACATCGTGATAATGGATTTTTACTCTGTTTGAAAGACTACAATTTGTGAAAAGAACTTGGTTGAAATGGTTCAATTTGATTTTAATGTCAAAGCTATTGCTCACAAAATCTTAGTTGAAAGGTGCATTTTATAGGAAAGTTATCCTTCAAGTAGCATTTGTTTATAATTAATACAACATGCATGTTCAGTAAATGCTAGCAGATTATAATTTCACTCAGAATTGCTTGAGAGTTGTTCATGCATCTAAAACTGTGACATTTTTTTTTGTAGGACATTGCTCTTGCTGAGCTGGCACCAACCCACCCCATCAGGCTTGGACTGGCACTTAACTTCTCTGTATTTTATTATGAGATCCTTAACTCACCTGACCGTGCTTGCAGTCTTGCCAAACAGGTATTGGTTAACTTGTTTTGGGTTACCCTTTTTGATTCTCTAATGTTGAAAATATTATTATTTTTGGTGAAACTTTTGTGAATCAGTAAATTGTCTTCTTTATCCTATGATATCAGTTGAACATTTTGAAGTTAACTATATAATATAATTAATGGTAAATTTCTGGATTTTGAGCACATCTCATTTGTACCTGAATTAGCTGTATTGTTGAAGAAAATATTTCTGGATTTGCTGACCTTAATTATGTATGTTCTGGAGATCAATTGTTTTTTCTCTAATGCATTGTTCTCCATTTGGTTTAAAATAAAACAGGCATTTGATGAGGCTATCTCTGAGCTAGACAGCTTGGGTGAAGAATCATACAAAGACAGCACCTTGATCATGCAACTCCTTCGTGACAACTTGACTCTTTGGACTTCTGACACCACGGTATCTCTCTACCACCTCCTCTCTCTGTGTGCATGCATGTCTTTGAGCATGAGTGCTTTTGTGGTGTGCACACGGGCTATTGTGGTTGTAGTGCTCATTAATGTTACTTTGTGTTGTTGTATTGGTGGTAAAAGTAGTTCAAAACTGAGATGATACGTAAACTTGATCTGAATTCTTTGGTCCAACTGGGTTTTCCTAGTAGTCAAATCAGGTCAGTCTTGGTGGGCTTGTAAATATTGCCCCATAAGTTTTTCTGAAGTTATATTAAAAATGATATTTTGATTGAGATGTAATACTCACCTGGTCATTTTTGGTCAAGGTGACGTGTTTACTGATTACAGAATGGCCATCTTATTGGTCAAAACTGGGATTTTTCAGAGTGGTTGATTCTGGTTTGATAAGTTATCTGTTTGGTGTTGTTTGTTTGTGTTAAACAACATTTCACTGTTTCTTATATATTTTTCCGATGTTTGTAATGACAGGAGGATGTCGGAGAGGAGATCAAGGAAGCAGCTAAAGGGGATGGAGAGGGGCAGTAAGACAATATATGTATGTTGTATTGCCCTAGTTTGTATTAGCTGGAATTTAATATGCTTGGAGATTCAAGGTTTAACCTTTTTTTAATGGTTTGCTGGTGAATTCTCTTCATGGTGGTGGTATGTTTGAATAATTTCTCTTATTTTCTTCATGAATACTCAAATCTGTCTGTTGTTTCTTAATTGTAGTGTTTACTGTTCAGTGCATATTTAGGTTTAGTCGAGCCTGTTCAGTTTTTTTATTTTCTGATGATTGGATGTCAGTGGCTGTGGTTTCATTTTAATTTATGATAGATGCGGAGGTTAGGCTATATTCACATGCACCTATTTTACATTTCAAGTAGTTTTCTCATGTAGCTTCACCCGCTGTAGATAGAATGTTTCGAACTAAGCTCTCCCTTAAAATAATTCCCTTTGTAAGTAAATGGCTGTTTGTGTCATTGTGTGTCATGTAGGACTGTTTGAATGTTGTTGAACGTAGACGGTTTGAGTGTTCTGTGCCCAAATTATGTATGTTTATTGGCTATCTCCACCCTGGTCAATATAATGAAAAATACGCGAGGCCGTGAGGGGTTTCCGAATGGGTACATTCTAGAAATTTGTTTTCGCAATGAAGCATACTGATACAGTACAAGTTGCAGATAAGAAAACATAGTGAAAACTAATTTTTATTTAATCACAGTGGGTAACATTTTGCGGAAAGAAAACATTTTTTTTACAGCGTAGAGACGTAAGATGTTATATAAAAAAATAAAAAAAGTATATCGTTAAAATGCAACAAGTTGAAAACTTTGAATAAAACCGCTAGAATTGCCAAATAAATAAGGAACTCTGAAAAGTCCAAAATCATATTTGTTAAATTGAATTAATATTATATTTCGAACACGTAAATGGTTTTCGGATTTGAACCCTACTAGATTCCAAACGCAAACCAAGTAGAATGAACGCTCGTTTAATATCTACCCGTCCGTCAGTCGAAAAATTATCAGAAATATTTCTAAACTCTACATGCAAATTAATTCATGCAAGCTCTAATTGGATTTTTTTCCTCGACAATCCACGACCATCTTAGGTCTAGATTTATCAAAGCTAGAGCCTAGAGGTGGTAATTTTTTTCCCATTGTTTTTTTTAAAGAAAATTGAAATCTCCTGCTTCCAAAGATTGCAAAAATTTGATTGCACATTTGCACTTTTAAAATGCAAAGGTCCTTGATCTTGGCTAGTGAAAGTCTAGAAGGGCCTGGCCGGGCTTAGAGAGGCCGGGCCTAATAGGGCCTATGCAAGGGCTAGGCACGAAGGGCCTTAGAAGGGCCGGGCTTGAAGGGCTTAAATTTTGAAAATTAGGCCCGATCCTTCTTAAGCCTAGTCCTTCTAGGCCCTTCATGTTTTGGGAGGCCGGGCTTGAAGGGCTTTAAGGGCCAGCATTAGGCTTTTTAAGAAATTTCATTTCAGTTATGTTTAAAGTATAAAATTTTTTAATGATAATTTTTTATTGTTTAAAATCCTTCAAGTTTTCAAAGGTCGAGTTTAAAAGCTAAGTTAGGCTTAAGAAGAATCGAATTAAACTTTTTTTACTTTTTTTAAATGATAATTTCGCATAATTATATCATTTGGACAACCTAACAATAAATAAAATATGATTAGATAATGTAATTATATTATATAAAGAGAAAGGATTCAATCAAAGCGCTTTGACCGGAATCCCGGTTAAACCCCGTTAGATCTCAATTTTGAAAGTTCAAATGACCGATCCAAACCGTTCAATATGATCTTCATATTGAAATCTCCTTGCACACCAAATTTTATATTTTTTTAAAATTTGTAAGTATTTTTTTCGGATTTTTAAAAACTGCAGTTTTTGAAGGGTTCAGAACAAATTAGATTAATGATTTTGTAAAATCCGAAAAAAAATACTTAAAAATTTCAAAAAAATGTAAAATTTGGTGTGCATGGAGATTTCAATATGGAGATCATATTGAGCTGTTTGGATCGGTCATTTGAACTTTCAAAATTGAGATCTGACGGGGTTTAACCGGGACTCCGGTCAAAGCGCTTTGATTGAAAGCTTTCTCTTATATAAAATATCAAATATAAATATAACTATAAATAAATTTGAATATGACCATTCTTAAACCTGGCCCTTAAAGTCTAACCCCTCAAAGCCTCCCTACCATAAAATTTGAGTCTGACCCTTCCTAAGCCCAACCCTTCTAAGCCCTCGGCCCTTCTTAAGTCCTTGCAAGGGTCGAGCAGGGCCGAACTTTCAGAAGGGCTGGCTAAGGGCTGGCCAAGGGCCAGAGACTTTTGGCATACCACTACTCTTGGCTAAATTATGACGCCTCAACATTTATGCTTTATTATGAACCCCATAACATAATGGTAACGTCACTCAATCTATAAACACTTTGCAATATTGAGAATACTGCAACTTTTGGAGAACATTTTGTGGCCATTTGCAAGATGCTGAATTAAGAACAGTTTGAGAAGGTGAGATGATGCTTTGAAAGACCGAAATTTCGCTAAAAATTCTTGACAATAGTCAATAGGTTCATGGCTTGCTTTATATCCGAAACTTTGTTTTTCTTGGATAGTGAGATTCTTTTGGTTTGACCGTGCAGAACCAACGTAGAATTTTTTCCTTAGTTAAGTGTGTCGACTAATTTAATGTTACTCCATAACATATTGCTATTTATATAACTAGCTAATCTTAGGTTTTGACTTTATCGTTTGTTACCTTGATTAGCTGTGTCCCACCATTTCCTTGTGACAGGAACTTGTTATTACCATCCAATTCATTAGATTTAAAATAAATATACAAAAAGTTCACATTAAATATTTTACATAAAAAAAATTAATTTTGAATTAGTATCTATTTGATCTCTTCATTTTATAATTCGGAATTAGTGTATATATCTATGATTATCTGTTGAAGAAGAGTGACGCTAGTGTGGGCGCAAGAGCACAAACTCTTCAATGGTACAATTATTTATTATTTATTTATATTTTTTGGGGGGTGGGGTGTTGGGCCCTGGGTGGTGGGGGTGGATCCTGATCCCGTGTCGCGTGGCACGCGTGGAGCGCACCCTACGAGCTGTTCGATTTTGATCGGGCGGTTCATTTTTTCGAGCCTATCAATCTGGTTACATACACGAGGCTTCCATATCCATCAGATTCAGATCGGACGGCTCACAGCCCGCGCTACACGCTGTGCCGCGCGACAACAGATCTGAATTCGGTGGGGGTGGGTTGTGGGGGATTGGGTGTGCGATATAGGATACTATCCCCTTAGAAAAAGGACATATTTCATCGAAATGCCCATACTGCAAAAAGAAAAGTTATTATCAAGGTTAAAAAGAATCTATTATCGCAGCAAGAAAAGACCTCACTGCCAAGGGTGAAGGGAAAAGTATAATATACATATTGATGCTGATGCCATTGGCATTAACAACCTAATATATTTATATCAGGAATAATTTAATGGATGTAATGGGACAAGCAAGGTTTTACTAGAGATATACGGCATATTTCTATTGATGATTTTGGGAACTAAAAATGTAAATCGTATAATCTTCTAATCTTTTGATTGCAAAAAAGAAAATAGTTTATGTCCAAATAAAATTGAATTAGAGGGGTTTGTATCCGATTTTTGAAGATTGTACGGGTTGATTTCAATTACAAAAAGATAGAGGGATTTATATCCGGATTTGTAAAAAAATATTGTTTCGAAATGAATAAAAAGCTTCAAAAATATTTGAAATAAGTACAAACAGAAAATTACGGTAAATCCTAGACTGCTAATAACGAAATATGAGTTTATTTATACTCTCAAATTAGAATTTTAATTTGGATAGGATGCTGAATGGAGTTAATTATGATGTAATCACGTAGTTCAGACGTATAGGGAAAATTTGAGAATGGATTTAAAAAATTAACGTCTCAAAGAAATTGCTACTCACAAGTAGAAAAATTAGCATCTCAAATAAAATAAGTGTTGTGAGTTGTGAGGAGTTGGGAAATTTTGTTTAAAAAAAAATGAAATTATTATTTGAAACTCAAATTTGTGAATTTCAAAAGTTTATTAAAAAATAGTAAACTTTGATAGTTATTCCTTGGATAATGGACGGAGTTTCAAATTAAAAATACAACCTCTAACATTTTCTCAGAATCAAAGTTCAAATTGAAATTTATTGATCTAGAATTAGTTAGGTCGTATTTTGAAAGTACGGCCACCTAGAAATGTCCGAAATCGCTTTATTCTCTGGATAGAAACACAATTTTCTAAGATGAATTTTTTGAATATGTTGTCCTTTGTTTGGAACAGGTACCTTTTATTTTATTTTACTTTCGTGAAAATAAACTCGGATTTCTTGCATTTGGCTAAGGATGCTTAGAAATTTTGGTCATCCTTTTTTATAATCAATGTAGGACTCTAAAATATTTATTTTTTTTAAAGTTTCAAATGGTGCAACTTTTATTCTCAAAGTGATCATTTTGATTTTTAATTTTTTCAAGGGGTGTGCAGTCCCAAGAACTCAGATGACTCGGAACTAGTCTGACAACTCGGGTGGCCTCTTGTTTGATATGACTTGTGATAAAAAAGTTTTTTTGAAGAAAAACAAGGGTCTTTGCCCTTGCCTTTTAATTCATTAAAAAATAAAGTTTAATTAACAAACAGACGACAGCCAGAGGCTGACTAAGAATAAAAACTAAAAAATAAAAATCCTGACACTAGAAATTACAAAAAGTAAAGTAAGAAAAGTGAAACAAAACACCTCCAGAGATAATCAGCAAACATAAATCAAGGAGGTTTTCTCAGAGAATGCTATTCCAACATCACTTCTTGTACCAAATCCTGTGGCTGCTTAGAAACTTTTTTGAAAATTCTATTGCATCTCTCTCTCCATAAGATGAAATAGGTAATAGCTAAGATGTCTCTGAGTGTAGAAGGCAGTGAGTTGTTAAGAATTGAAAAATGATCTCTTACGGATAGAAGTAGAGACACATTATGTGAAAGCGTTCCAGCAATACTAGCTAGAAGTGCAGTGAAAAAAGAACAGCCATTGAAGAGATGTTTTACAGTCTCAGAATCTGATTTGCAGAGACAACATTGATTAGGGAGTTGCCATCCTCTTTTTTGAAGATTATCTATGGTTGCAATTTTGTTTTGTAACATCTGCCAAAGGAAGACATGAAATCTGGCTGAATTCTAAGCTTCCAAAGTTTGCTGAGATTGCTGGCATGGGCGGGGAAGATTTTAATCAAGGTATAAACAGATTTGGTGGAAAAGGTACTAGCTGAGCCTGGTAAAGACCAAGTAAAAGAATCCATAGCCACATTAGAGAGCTGCAAAAGAACAACGGTTGTATCTTGCAACAATGAATTAAGCTGAAACAAAGCTATTGGAGAGTATTGTAGCAAAGGAGAGAAAAGGGCAAAAGGGTCATCAATTGCTGCAGCAAAATTTGAAACTGAAATGTACGGTTCATCGGCAAAAGAAAACAACTCTGGATACTTATATCTTAAAATTCCTGAGTTCCAATTATGTAACCAGAAAAGAGTACTCTCTCCATTAAAGACTTGTGCAGTAAGGCCAATTGAAACCAGATTCTCAATTGCAAGTAGTGGTGAAGTTAACCTGCTTTTGAGTGGAGACAGAGATAGCACATTGCATTGCAAAATAGCAGCAAGATTTTTCCATAAACCTTGCCCCGGTTGATTCCATTTCCACAACCACTTTGAAAGTAGAGCCGTGTTGAAAGCCTTTAGATCAATGACACCAAGGCCCCCGATTGACTTCGGCTTTGTAACAGTATGCCAATTGACCAAATCATTTTCCTCCCATTCTGATTTACCCCATGCCATAAGAAGTTCCTTCTATAAGCATCAATCTTCCTAATAACCTATGCAGGGAGCTTAAAAGATGACATAAAGTAAGTGGGGAGGGAAGAAAGACAAGAATTTAAAAGCACAAGTCTGCCTGCAATGGAGAGTAAAGAGGCAGACCAACCGTGCAATTTTCTTTGAAACTTGGCAATCAAAGGAAGGTAATCATTATTGTGTAGCTTTCTATTAGAGAGAGGCAACCCTAAATAAATTAGGGGGAAAGTTGCCACCCTGCAATGCAGTGTAGAAGCTAACATCAAGGTGACATCTTGCTCACAGAAAATAGTCACCAGATCAGATTTGAGCGAGTTTAGAGAAAGGCCAGAGAGATGATCGAAAATCGAGAAAATCAGCTTGAGGAATTGCGCTTGTTGTTGGCAAGGCCTGAAAAACAAAATAGCATCGTCCGCATAAAACAGAGCTGAAAACATACCAGGAAGAGGTGTTGGAACCGCCCCTAAAGAGTTCAATCTTAAGAGCCATCTGGATAGAAAATCAAAGGCCAATATAAAGATATAGGGAGACATCGGGTCCCCCTGCCTAACACCTCTTCTAAGAACAATCGGTCTTCCTGCAATTCCATTGACAACAACCCTAGAATTGCCTTTTAGAATGCACCCCAAAATGATTTTTATGAAGCTATCAGAGAAACCCAAAGCCTGCAGCACCTTTTTGATGAAACTCCAACTTAATGTATCAAATGCTTTATGTATATCCGCCTTGAAAATGGCCAAAGAAATTTTAGCTTTAGTTGCATGAACAATTACTTCCTGTGCATAGGAGAAGTTTTCAGTGATCGATCTCCCTCTCAAAAAACCGGTTTGGTTTTGGGTGATGATAGCATCCAGAAAAGAAGTGATTCTGTTAGTCATGATTTTGGAGAAAATTCTTTGAACAGAGTGAATAATACTTATTGGCCTAAAATCAGGAGGTGAGGAAGCATCTTCTTTTTTTGGTATCAAAGCAATTAGAGAGGAATTTAGCGGTGCAAGAGTACCACTCCGAATGGCAGAATTTAAAGTGGCAGTTATTTCAGAAACAAATTCTAACTTAAAGAATTTGTAAAAATCTCCCGTAAATCCGTCAGGCCCCGGCGATCTAATTGAAGGCCAAGAATCTATAACTTGCAGAACTTCTTGGGAAGAAATTGGTACCTCCAAACAATCATGGTTATTAGTGGAGATAACAGGATATAGAAAAGACCAATCCAAATCAGCGGTGGTTGTTGAATTTGATCCCATCAACCCACAGAAAAAGTTAAAGAAAGCATGACCTTTACCCTTCTGATCAGTAACAGAAACACCATACACAATGAGAGATTGAATGAAATTTCTCCTTTTATTAGCCGTAGCCTTGGAATGAAAATAGGAAGTATTCCTATCTCCTTCTAACCTCCACTTAATTGATGACCTTTGTTTCCAAATTGTCTCTTCTTGAATGTCCAAATCAACTAACCTCCTTTTCAGCAAACATTTTAGAACATTTTCCAAACCAGTGAGAGGTCTGAATTCCATCACCTTGTCACACCTAGCTAAAAAAGCTCGAATAACTTGAACCTGAAATCTGACTCTGTTGATCCTCCCCTTAGACCAACTTCTAATCTCTTTAGTGAGGAGGGAGAGTTTGGAGTGAAATTGATAGGGATCTGTAGCAGGTGGTAGTGAAAACCAGAGGTTTACAACGACCAAAGTGACCAGGGGTCAGATGGAACCGTAATGAAGCTCGGCCTCACAACCGTCCAACCAATAATGGATGTCCTATGATTAATATTAGACCTGAACGGTCCGAAAATCTTAACCGTGGAGATTAGATTGGACGTTCGTGATGAAAAACTGCAGAGAGCAATTCTTGCTCTTGAATTCCATAAAATACTGATCCGGATGAGATCCTTAGATCGCCTTGTGTTATCCCCAAATTCATACTTCCTAATATCAGCATAATTTTTTATTTTTCAGTATTAGTTTTTGCTTTATGCAGAATATTTTGGTTTTAAATTCCGTAAAAATGATTTATATTTAGGGGCGAATTTGTCAAGGTACAAGTCAGGCTCGTTAGTGCCCACTCCTAATTTTCAATATCAGTCTTTTTTTTTCCTTTTTTTTTATGATTCAATAAATTAAATGTGTTAATATAAATCAGAATTGCTCAGGACTATCACATGTCAACCGTCATCTCCATCATCACACGTCATCCATTTAGCGATCTTTACTCATCCTCATCCTACCTCCCATCTAGCACTTACCCAGTTCTTACCCACCTCCTCCCCTCCAAGCTCCTATAATTACCTCCTTCCCACTCCCACCTTACTAGTGATTGTCCCATTTAACATTATCTATTGTCCTTCAACTCATTTAGAACGGTCCTTCAACTCACTATAATTGTCATTCAACTGATTTACATTTGTCTTTCAACTCACTGCAATTGTCCTATCTCCCTATATTAATTGTCATTCAACTAACTGTAATTGTCTTAATTTATTATTAATTATTTCATTTATTCTCTTACAACTAGGATAATTAGTTCTGTGCAGGCTTTGGGGAGGAGGGTCGGTGACACTAAGGTAGGAGGAATCCCATAGGGTGAGTGATAGAGGATCAACGACAAGAGAAGAGGCGCTAGGGAAGTAGATGAGAGAAAGTACGCTAACATAAATAAAAAGTTAGTTAGCGTTAAACTGGAAACGATTATTAAAAAAAATTTATACGATATTGATGATAAAAATTTATGATGGCACTTGTAAGTCCGATATAAAATGTCTATATTTGAAAATCTAATAAAAGAGATAATAAATATATATTCAATTTTTCTGGTTATTTGAATTCGCCACTTGTATGTATCCACGTCGATCCGCTAAACATTCACTAATATAATATGTGGGGAAATGGTGGCTAACACTAGGCTGCTACACTAACAGTGAATCTAGAACCTATTTATCTTTTGAATTTTTTATGCTGGTTTTATGTTACCCGCAAGGTACAGGTCGCCAGAACCAGATTCTGAGGAGGTGCTCCATTTCGGTGCTATTGGATGAGAATTATTCACCATGTTCTTGCAAGGTTCTTAATGACCATTACAATTTTTTTAATCCTTTATTCTTGGTTGATATGACATAAACTTTGACAATTAAAACGCACCTAAGATCAGCATGTCATACTTTGGCTGTCTGTCATTTTGTAAATTAAACTTTACATTACACATTTGATGCTTCATGCTTGGTGTGACTTGCCTTGTCCAGATAAATTTTCTTTGATTAATAAAATATCATGCTGCTTGAGTGGCTGTTATTCCGTAATTAATTATTGTGCAATTGTTTGTCCAAAGCGAAGCATCAAGTAATATCACGGTTCTTTGCATACTCACCACTGATAGTGCCAAGTTGGTTTTCAGCCCATTTGTGATTGGTTGTTGCATGTACACCATGTTTTGAGCTTCAAATTGTCTGATTGTTTTGTCTCCAAACTATAAATTTCTGATATTCTTGCAATTTAGCCCTTTATCTTTTTCTTCATTTAAGTTAACAACCTTTCTCTATTGGAGCCACCAGATGTAGGGGTATACTTTTTCGAGTATCAAATGACAAAGCAGTCAACACATTCTTGTCACTTGCTTTTTCAATGCCCCTGTCAGTCCAATAGATACTTAGAGTCTATAGATAATCTTTCGGCTGCTGGAGCTCTCAAGTCCCTGAGTTGTATACTTCTACAGCAGATATAATTTTTTTCCCCTCTGACCAGCAAATTATGAAATCGAATCCTGTGTCGCGCGACACAGCGTGTAGCGCAGCACAGGGCCGTTCGATTTTGATTAGATGAATAAGGGGGCCCCGTGAATGTAACAGATTGATAGGCCCGAAAAAAACTGAACCGCCCGATCAAAATCGAACGGTCCTGTGCCGCAGGATCAGGATTCGCAAATTATACACTACTCACAATATTAAAAGCCAAATTTTGGTCTTTGGATATGTCACTTCTAATTAGAATATCTTCCCGTCTCTCTTTCTTAAATGAGATGTGCTTGCAATTAAAACTGTCAACCTGTAGGGGTCAGACCCCAATTATATTAATTTGAGGTACGTAGAATTTTTCTTTTCTATTTTGTTGGTATTGTATAATTAAAGTGTGAGGACTTATTGACAATAAATTAATTTTATAACCAATTAAAATAATTCATAATTATGAAATCCGACAATTGAAATATGATCTTACATTCTACGAATGAAGAATAATAAATTTAATACAAGTTTTATAATAAATCATATAAGCGAAAAATATAGTAATCCATATATATTTTACATCTTCTGATGGACTATTGAATGACACTCAATTGTAATGGAATTTAATATACAATTGATCGACAAAACTAATGACATTTTGAAATTGTATTTCGTAATTTTATTTTGTTGAGAAAGATTTCGAAAGTTTATAAGATATGATATTATCAATAAATCGTAACCCTTTATGTATTATCCAGAAATTTTAATGAGATTATTTGTAATAAAGCGTATCTATAAAAGTATAAAGTCATCGTGAAAGAGCATGAAAACTATCTAAAATATCTTTATATGGTAATTTTTAGAATTGTTTGACTAATTCGCCGTTGGTGCATCTGCCGATATCTTTATACTTTTCAATTCAGAACAGTCATTAGGAAAAGAAGGTTTTCTTACAACAAAATCTGTTCCAATAAAATAGTAGTGCTAAATGCTGAATTGGTAAAATTATAACAGAAGGTAAACCATTTGGGTTACCTCTTATCTGTAATCTCTTGACGATAGAAATTACACAAACTCATCATAGAAATCCACACGGAAAAAAGTTATCAAAGGGAACTGTTCTTTTCTATTTTAGTACTACTTACAACTCTGAAAGCTACCCAAGAAATTTTGAAAGATAGTATTTGTACCAAAAACCTCTCAGCACGCGCCTTTTAATAATTTGTCCCTATCACAACTGCCCCCTACTACTCTGGCTTATTTAAATGGTCTTCATTTTCAATTTCAACAACAGCTAGCCAGAAACAGAAACCTCTTTCTTCCCTTCCCTCGTTTCTATTTCTCAAAAGGATAGGTATCCTTCATTGAGAGGAATGGTAGCAAAAATGGTAACGTTGGTATCTAGGCAAGGCAGGGAATTGCAACGGTACAGCAGTACCGGCGGTCGCATTGTTGTGGGGTGAGTGTTATTGAACTTTAACCAAATTTATAGTTTGTTCCTTGAAATAAAGAAGAAACTCCGACAAAAAGAAATGAGCAAACAATCAATCAATCATATTTGTGTCTAAACAGTAAAAATATTCAGGGGATTTGTTCCTTTTGTCTTCTAAATAATTTTTTTTATATATAAATTGTATAGTTTTACCACTGTTTCCTTTAATCAATAACACCCTTACAATGTTTGTCATACCGGTAGCAAACTGGTACCAAAACGATCAAGAAAAAATATTACAAGCAAATGGAATACCTAAACTACCCTCAAGATATGTCTCATATTTTTCTTCTTTTTTGTCTTCTACTACGGCCAATAATAAGTACTTAATCTATAAATTATGTCTGTTAAAAAAAAAAAAAATCTCAGGGCTCTGGGGCAGACAACAATTTTACAAAATAAAAAACTTTAAATAGGAAACGATGGAAACATATAAGCAAATCCGTTCAGATAGTATTATAGTAATTTGCATACTGACAAGATGATCTTTCTCGCAAATATGCCACAGGTGCATTCCGTATAGAGTCAATGGAAAAATTTCATGCTCAGATGATGTAGATAAAGTCATGGAGGTTCTTGTTATTAGCTCCCAAAAAGGAAATGGCATGATGTTCCCTAAGGTACATGAGCTACTTTATTTTTTACTATGGGTCCAATTGTCATGTACTATTAGACCATTGATACTCTTGAAAATACTTTTAATTTCTTTTTCTTTTCCTTTCTATCTCCATTAATGTTTTGATGCTTTGAAAGATGTACTCGAAAAACAAATATTTTCTCATACCACAGACAATCCTAAGGTTTGTTCAAAAAGCCTATTTCAAAGTTATCAAGCCCAGACACAACACAGCCCATAAGAATTGTCTTGATGGGCTCATATTAGTGGTCCTTACAGAAGTCCAAAAGAATCTAAATTATACAAACCTAGTGTATCAAATTTGGAGAAAGATATTAAACCATGTCCAATCTGACAGGGAGGATGGGAACTGGATGAAACTGTGAAAGAAGCTGCATCAAGAGAGGCTCTGGAAGAAGCTGGTGTCCAAGGAAAAATTGAAGTTAGTTCCCAAACTATCTATGTTTAATAATTATTTGCATTTATTTTAATTGAATAGTTATAACAACTAACAAGAAATTTAATAGCTTATTGTAAAAAGAACAAATAAGCCAAGGAAAATATATAAGCAGTGCATAAATACTCCTTAAAAAAATAGTTAACCTAAATAACGGGAATTGAGAGAAAAAAAAAATTATCTCCTAACTCTCCTTAATGTCGACTTCTTAAATATACCAGTTTAATTATGTCAACATTGTAAAATAGACTTCTTTTTTACCTTGACAATACTTGAACAAATAATTAATCAACTCTGATGCCAATGCAGAGAAGGCTTGGAAAATGGAATTACATGAGCAAAAGCCATAACATATTCTACGAGGGAATCCTTTATCCTTTAAATGTAACTGATGAAATGGCACACTGGCCTGAAATGCAAGTGCGCAATAGAAGATGGGTACAAATTCTATAATTTTTACAAATTCTTTACATGAAATTATTTGGTTTCCCTTTGTAAATAAAAAAGAGATTAATTAGAGAGCTGTACTTGTACTGATCAGGTTGCGGTAGCAGAAGCAAGGGAGGGATGCCCGCACCAGTGGATGATAGAGGCATTGGATAGACTTCTAAATAGACTCAAAAAGCCTTTGAAGAAAAGAAAGACCTCGGCTTGTGGATTTTGATGAGAGATTACTTGGTTTCTTTTGGTGAAATTTAATGCACTACAGTGAAGCACTGTACCACAACTGAGAGGCGGTCTCTTCAATCTAGCTCAGAGAACTCTTTTTTCTTAATTAGGTGTACATACTTAGTAGTCCAGTAGGTTTATATTTTTCTCCTTAGATGATAACAAAGGAGAGGAAAAAAAGCAAAAGACAGTCTTAATAGCTTGAGAATTAGTCATTACTGAGTAGATTGTTGGATCATTTAAAGGATAAATGAAGATTCAAATCATTACTGAGATATTGTACTGGTACAATTCTGAGATAATACCAGAGGACGGATAACCTGTGTATCATTTATCTGAGAAAAAAAGTATGATGACAAACTACTGCCAGAAACACTAGTTTGGAGCCATAATACAAATAACATTAATAAAACAGCAATTACAGGAATTAGCTTTTTTCAGAACAATACTTAGATAAGTAGGCAGTTAGGAGAAGCAAACAGCAAAGAGGAGAACAGTATGCTTGACAGCTCGAGCATAAATACAGAACTTTAGAAGGTTGAGCTACTGGGGTGTCATCCCAGTTATGAGCTTCAAAAATAATAATCCAAGTCATATTATCAGAACTTGAGAATCAAGTGTTCCTTTTGCTTTTACAATACAAAATTCTCTCAAGTGAGCAGTGAATACACAGTGGGAAATTTCATTGGAAATTTTGAAGCCATTACACCTCATTTAGTTAATCCCAACACCAGTATTTGAAAACATTGCTGTACCAATTTAGAATGAACAAAACCATTGCTTGGAAGTATCAATTTTCAATTCAGAAAACCGTTGTTGCTTAGGGAAGAAAAGATCCCCTATTAATATTTCTCAATACTGTCTAAAAGCATTTGACTTTCGATCCTTTAAAATCTCAAGTTTTAGCAGAATTTCATGGATCTGTGATTATCCTAGCTATGAAAAATTAGAGGTTCAGAAAAGCCAATCTGATAAAGATTTAATAACTTGCAAACAGAAAGTTACAACAGCTACTATGTCTAAATAGATTTTCAATCAAATATATATAGTTTTGCACACTATGATCTCTAAAGTCTAAACAACTAAACTGTTCCGAATCTAGCATAACTCAAAGCACATACAAAATAAAAATTGCTCACCAAATTCTATGTCAAAATAAGATCACCCATCTTCATCGGGTCTACTAGCTAAACAAAGCTCATGTAACTCATTCAAGATCCACTCCTCGCCAGTATGTCCCCCCAAGACCAAAATCCTAGTTCCCCCGACGACACAAGTGCTATGTCCCCATGCAAATTTTGGTGCCGGTCCCGGCACATTAAGCAGCCGCCAAGCTGGTTTATCTTCTACTGGATCGAGCAAAAATAGCTGAACTGGAGAATGAAGACCCGCTATTGATCCCCCAAAGACAAGGATTCGTCCACACGGCAAGCTCACTGCTACGTGGTCCAGTCTAGGAGGAGGCCCTGCCCCCTCAAATCCATTAAACCCTAATTGCCTCCACCTCGGCTCAATTTCCTCTAAATCCATCATATAAGCATCGCATGACCGTAAGCTGAGGGACCCGCTCTTCGCAAGACCTCCAAACATCATGATCTTGTTGTTGTCATAGACCGAGAGAGTGTGCCCGAGCCGGGATGGTGGGGCCCATGAGGTGCATATCTCTCTCCACGTAGGCCGCTCTTTTGTCAGGTCCAGCAGGAAAGTATCATTCAATAATGCACCTGTCTCGGTGCACCCACCTGAGACAACAAGCTTTGATCCATTGTCGACAGTGCACGAGCTGTGCCAGGATCGTGGCAAAGGCCTAGTACCAGTGCCACCCTCAGAAGAAGTTGCTAGTTCCTGCCAAGAAGGTTGTTGTGCATCGAGATCGAGGACAAAGGCATCGTTCAGCGGCCCATTACGGCCACACCCCCCAAACACTACCAACCATGACCCATTTAGGCTAGAGAGTGTGTGGCCCCACCTTCCAGGTGGTGCTGAGGTCACTTTGACACGATGCCACTCTGGGCTTGCCACATCGAGATTTAATACAAATGTGTCATCCATTGGTTGCATGTCAACTCCTTCACCTCCAAACAAAACGAGCCGGTTTCCGACCGCACATGCACTGAAATTGCACCTAGATGGCTCAACCCGACCACCCACTGTGAATTTTTTCCATGTGGCAGCCTCTAAAGTGGTAAGTTCCCTGGCTAGGCGGCCCCACCCGAGTTGCCTTGTACTTGGTTCCAATCGTACGGTCATATCTCTACCCCAAGCATTCTGGCACACCACTCTCCTTAAGTGCTCGTTCTTTGTTATTTCGCGCATTCGTGTACAAACAGACCCGATCGAAGCGACATCTCGAGGCGTCAACCTTGACAAGATGTTATGAGCCAGCACTTCATCGGACAGTTGCAAAATCCTGCTATTATCTGCATATCTCTCAACCAAGCCCCGTTCTTCATATTTACATAATGGGATCCTTATGTCCATTTTCCTTGGCACAATTTCTGAATTCTCTTTCCTGAAAACAGGGTAGGAAAGACTGGAGAGGTCAAGATCTGTTTCGGAAAAGACCTGTATGCCGATGAAATGGGTCACGATTGAGCCGTCATAAATAGGGATCACTCTAAGACGGTTAAGAACCGGGGTTCCATCCTTGCGGAAGTTTAGCAGCTCCCCTTGAAACTCAGTCCCATTCTCTAGGCATTGCCGGATCTCCGACACAGCTGTGGGGTCCACTAATGGGTGTCGCCTTTGTGCTCGTGGGTCTCTGAATTGCAAGAATCGGCTGAAATTGAGAAAACATGAGAGTATGAGACACAATTTGTGGTAATAAAAATTCAGTATAAAAAGAGCAAAAATAATTTCTGCAGTTGGAACTTGACCATGTACATTGTCACAAACACTTTTCTAACGTTCGATATTACAAAATACTAAACTTAAGAAAAGATATCATTAAAAATAATATAATTGTAAGTATATGACTGCAAGTTTGTAACAATTTTAGAGAAACAACGGGCACTATTTAGAAACTTCTTTTAAGAAAGAACATCTAAATATCTTTGGGCCTAATTAAGAATTATAATAGATAAAATAAAATATCTAACAAACGACCCACTATGTGTTCAAGTCAGTATTTACTAAGCATATAGAAATTCATATTACATCTAGCATAAGTCATTGTTGAAAAAACTAAACCAAAAAAATTAAGGAAATAAAATACTTAATCCTCACCAATTTCGTCCAAGCACCTCCTCTGCACGGTATCCGGTTGCCGATTCGAACACCGAATTCACATAAATTATCGGAGAATCAGGCTCGAGTGCATCGCAAACTACAAATGCCGACGGTTGTGCTGAGTAGTGACACAGATTAAAACCATTTTCATCCTCTTCGCTTTCTTCTCCTTCCTCTGTTTCCATGTCATCAGAATTGAAACAGATCTCCATTTCCACCCCGGATGAAGCCGAGCGCTTGTGCCGTTTCACCATGGCTTGATTATAGCATTCTTCCGCTCTTTCTTCTTTCATCTTTTGTTGGTTGCTTGAATTTTGTTTTGGTTTTGTCTTTTTTTTTTTTTTTTTCAATTCTGTAATTATGTTGAACTATGTTCTTCTTCTCTGCTTTCGGTTGTCTTGTTGGTGTTAGTAGTCTAATATATGGGTCTGGTTTTGGGAAAAATTACAATATGCCATGGAAATATCTAGAGGGTTTGTTGCCATGGAAATATCTGAGTGTGAACCAAGGCCACAGAAAATGAGAGAGGGCCGCAGAGGCAAAGACAAAGTAACATGGAGAAATGGGCCCCTTAAGTTTTGCATATTAAAATACAAATACGGGGTTTGGTGAATTCTTATTTTGGAGTAGTTTTAGAGGTACTAGAGAAAGGATGATTGGTGGAAACTAAAATTATCTTATTTTTTTTTTAAAAAAAAACAAGCCCGTAGGCATGCTTAACATTTTTGTTCGAAATAACAACATAGATAATATACATATTCCCAAAAATCACAGATTTGCTGTCAACAAAAATAAGGACGAAAAATTAAGGTCCCCAAACACTACATTAGACAGTATATAAAGTAATCAAGATACTCAGTATTCTATTGGACTACACAAAGTGGAAACTAAAATTATCAGTCAAATAATAAAGTGCAAATGATGAATCTAAGTAGTGATGTAGAAGCATGCTTTGAGCCTTTGACTTCGATCTTACTTTTATTATTTGTTTTTGGAATTTTGGACTCCATTTTTTTGGTATGTGGAAAAACAGCTCTATTGAGTTTGTTATGGAACATTCATGGAGAAATATTTTTTATCCAATAAAGAAAAAAATTGTTACCTTCTGAAAGTTTTATTTTAGTCTTTCAATGAGATTATTTGAGAATGGTTATCTTGGTACACACTGATAATGATTTTTTTAAAAAAAATGTAAGGTTAAAAATTGAAAAGTATAGTGACACGTAAATAATCAGACTTGTCGATAGTCCGATAGTCAAATTTCAAACAATTTAAGTGTTATTTGATGATACGTTAAGAAACTTAATTTGAGACCACTGAAAAATTTTTAATAAACGGTAAAAATACAAAAAATTTGATCAATTTTTTAATAGGTATAATATTTGCACCATGCAGATCATGTATAATTTCACACAAATACAAGAAAAATTAAATATATATCATTATTATTGAAATAGATTTTTGTCAAGTGATTCTTTCCAAAAAAATAAAACATTCAATATTGTCTCACTCGAGGTATTAGCCTATTATGTAATTTAGTAAGATTAAAATAAACTAGCTTTCAAATAGCTATGGCTTTATATAAATAGTAAAAAAAAAACAATCTTAAATGTTTCAATATTCCTGTCCACTTAAATTGCAGTTAGAATTTTTTTTTTCTACTACCAAAATATATATACTTTACATCCTCCCATTAACTCCATTTGGTAAATTTAATGTGATGGTCTAACTGTAGCAAAAATTTTGTTCCAAAAAGGAATGTCTTTCATAGATTCAATTATTGCAGAATTCCTATATGATGAAGTTAAGAAAATTAATTAAATACGAATAATTTCAGTTTGATTATAGCTTTCTAATTTACATGAGCAATTCTAGAGTCTATATCTCCCATGCCGAAATAAATTAAAAAAGAATATAATACAAAGACGAATGTTTTTTTTTTTTTTAAATGTGTTACTAAACATATAAATGGGTTATATTATTCGACAATTATTATAACGGTATATAAATTTAGTAATTTTTTTTAAGTTTTGCATTCCCTCAAAGAATGTCATCAAACTTCGCTGCTTGCTTCTACAATTGCACAGAGTAGCACAAACAATGAAACAACGTGCAGGATATTTTGGAACTTTCTGGACGGTAAACTAAAATAGCGTTCACTTACGATTCATGCGCACAAAAAGGACAAAAAAATTAATATTTTTTATCTAACAAAAAGAAAATAAATGCGTTGCTTCGCAAAGGATATGAAAAGATACCCAAAATATCTTGGTGACAAGAATGTAAATACACAGGTCCCTGAAGGGCAAAAGAGGTATTATTATTATGAAAAAGAAACCAGAATCTATTGTTTTTGTGGCATACATATTCATTACCCATTCTGTACTATTATACTGACACTGATCTTCGTTTCGAAAGAAGCTACACTACCCCATCTGTCAGTTATAAGCTACACAATTTGGTATTTTGTTTCTGAAACAGAGGATTAAAACTCTTAAAACAATAAAGAACATGTTTACATCATCTTTCGTGGCGCCAAAATATCTCGATTCATGAAAGACTCATTCACATGGTGCCACGTCAGAAGAGCATTTTAGGAATGGATTAGTGCTAATGTCAACGTAATAAAATACCACTTGTACCAATGCAGATAACTTTATTATAGACGAAAGTTTCTATCTGGTCCGTGACTATCTGAATTTTTATTATCGATCCCATCTTGAACGATCCGCACGCACACGGATATTTATAACATTTACATAATAAATAATATATGAATATATAAAATTCACATAGTTCTTTTGTGAAATAGGAAAAGCATAATTTAACTCTTAACTTAAGCCTACGGGCAATTTACGACTCGCAACTATAAATTTCGATAGATAAAAAGTTTGAATTCACTGTATGTGAACCTCATTAATTTCTATATGCAAACTTGTCAAATGGTGACAAATGAAGAGATTCGAAAATTTCCGAAGGCATGATGGAATGTCATGCATAATAGAAAGCACTAGAAATGCTTTTTTATTTTTTATTTGTATTTTTGAAGCTAAAAGCTATTTTTTTTTTATGCCTATCAAATATTATACGAAGAGTTTAGTCCGTACAAAATATTAGATATTTTTAAGGCTGAAATAAAACTCAATATTTTAGTTTTCAAATATTATGCAAATAGTTTTACTCCATACTTCTTTACTACTGGATAATTAAAAAATTTAGCCAGGTGTAGAGACCTGATCAGTCCTGTTTTACTAGGGCTCCGCCTATACATATTCGAGTACACGTACATGCGAACTTCACCACATAATATAATATATATAGACATTAATATATAACAAGTACAAGATAACACGACTGACAAATTAATTACGGAATAATTAAGGTGGTTGACCATCCTATTATTTTATGACGCGTAGGGGAATCCACTAGCTATTGTTACTTGACGTGCAGGTGAAGGTTCATGCTCCTTTAGTAATTTTTTTTTAATACAATAAATTGTACGACTGCAGTAAGATTGTACTAGCGTCAACAATTGAAAGGTTTATGATAAAAAACTAGGTTAGATTGGGTTGAATTATTTAAGAAGTTCGCCAATTTTATTTTAAAAATAGTTAGATGTGTTTTTAGAAATCTATTAATTGACCACCACAATATATAACTAATTAAAATGATTATTAGATTTTCTGCAATTTGTAAGCCAATTGACTTCTATCAAGAAATTTAAAAAATTAACGATTCAATTTTAGAGGTGCTAGATCGACGACCTATGATAATTTTTAATTAATTTGCATCAATTTTTCTACGCAACCTATCTAATTTATTAATAACACATCTTAAATTTTACTTTGTTGTCTTTTAATAACCGTTTGTCGGTTGTCAAGCTTGTCAATATGTTCTTACCACGTTATAAATGACAATTTAATGATTTTTTGATAATAATTGGAGTGATTTTAAAACAACGAACTTTATTTGTTATTCCTAATGTATAGGTATACGTATGCATCTCAAGTCTGTAACTATTATATATATATATAAGATTAATTAGTTGAAAAATACTTTATCTGTATACATTTCTACAAACTTTGATACTTTAAATCTTAGAACTTAAATATAATTAAGAACCAGTTCTTGGTCTAGTGACAAAGAGCAATGCACCTTAAGCAATGCATCTTAAGTGAAAGGTCGCAGGTTCGAAATCCGGCTGGGGATCTTTCATAGACATTTAATTTAAAATAAGTTGGGAGGCTTGACCACCAATTTATCTTAAAAAAAAGAACTTACATATAATTTGCAAAGTAGATTAAAATTAAATAATTAGAATTTATTAATTGAAGTCGAACGATTTCTTATTTTTTTATTAAATTTTAACTTATAAAGCCCTCCTAACTTTTTTTTTTTTTTAAAAAAAAAAGGCCCAGAGCAACAAAACTCGCTTGGAAGCAAAGTTCTAGATAAGGCGGTTACACACACAAACAGACCTCTGTTGACAGTTTGACACTTGACACATGACAAGAGGCGGCAGGTGAAGTACAAAACTATATATGAAAAAATTACAAAAACACCCTTGTTGAACCTGAACTCAAAACCGAGAGATTGTTTGGACTGGTGAGGGAGCGAATGGGAAGTAGGATTAGAGCATGATTCGCCGAGATATTTAGGCCTACATGTCCAAACTATATTAGATTTTATGAATTGAAAAATATCCGTCATGGAATAGAGCCAGAGAGCATCGGTCCCACTCTTAGCACCGCCCCTTTTAATTTTTAATATTTGCAACTGGAGAAGCGGAGAGTGGAGGAGATACATCCATCATACATTCATACGGCGCAATCATATCACATCGCTGATTCGCTTACGCGTGGCACTAAACTAGACTATTTGAAGTATCAACTTTTGTATCACTTCATCATTTGTAGCTTTGTACATATTGTTTGATCCGGCCCCCTGTTTTCCATTAATTCCGGGGGTCGGATCGCGGAATCGGAAGGCCCCCCAATAAAATAAAAATCACATGACATGTTCCACCGATGTTATTATTAAAAATTATCTGAATAATGATAAACGTTCAAGGTTATATTTTATTCATCTTAAACCCAAAGGTTTGAATAAAAAATATTATACGGGGATTGTTAGAATGCTACGTGTAGCATGGCTAGGTAAGGTGCTATGCATTCATTTTCAAATTTTATACATTAAATGTCCAATTCAAACGGCTCAAACTCATTAGTTTTGAACTTTTCAATAACAACCGTTTTTAAAAATAAAAAATAGATTAAAAAATTCGAAATAAAATATAAATTTGTTTTTGAAAGAAATTTTAATATGAAGAATATATTGTTTGATCGGATCAATTATTTGAAACATAAAATTTGAAACAAGTCCATCCGTACTATGTGTAGCGTTTTAGAAATTCTCAAATTATATTGGAAATTCCTCATTAAAAAGAAACTGTTTATTACAATATTTTTTCCCATGTAGCTTGTTGTGTTGTGTTTGACACGTATATTATTGATGAAATATTTCAAATTTTCAATGACATTTGTTGTGTTGTTTCAGAAGCACAAAATTCACTTATTCATGCATGAAGCATGATGACTAGTGAGAAACCCAAATTGCTAGCACGAGACTATGATGGAGTTTGGGCTCAATTGCAGCCCAGTGTCTAATAAGGAATAAATCCAGTCTGGAAAAAAGTATGAATTGACTTGGAATTTTCTCCGAAAAAATTATAAATAACTTTAATTAATTACGAAATTATAAAATAATCCATTTTTAATATATTTTTTAACAATGACTTCGCAGTTTCGGAATCTCAGATTCTCAGTTTCCGAAACTAGCTAGTTTCGGAAGACCTACCGACATTTTTGCGGGAAAATAGCTAGTTTCGGAATCTCAAATTCCGAAACTAGCTAGTTTCGGATTTTAGGATTCCGAAACTAGCTACTTTCCCGCTCATAATGATTATTTAATCAATTATTTAAATAGTTAATCAATTATTTCACTAGTTAAGCACTATTTAATCAATTATTTGCCCGTTATATATAACCCCACCCTCGTCCCTTTCATTTCACTCCTCTCTCGCCTATCGCGTCTCTGAAGAGCATCAGTAAGATTTTATTTTGTTTTATATTTTAATTTAATTATTTATTTTATTTAGATAAAATATGTTAATATTATAAAAAATAGATAAAATATTTGAAAATTTTGAAAAAATCTGAAAAAATTTTATTATTTGTTATGTATAATAATAATATAATTTTTGAATTTTTAATGTGATATAATAATAGAAAATTGCATTAAAAATTAGGTTAATATTAGAAAAAATACAAAAAATAATGTTAAAATATTGGAAAATTTTGAAAAACTCAGAAAAAATTTCTTTATATATTATGTATATTAATAATATAATTTTTAATTTTTTTACATGATATAATAATAGAAAATTGCATAATAAATTAGGTCAATATTAGAAAAAATAGAAAAAATAGTGCAAAAATTAGAAAAAATTCTATTTGTTATGTATAATAATAATAATAATAATAATATAATTTAGAAATATTGTAAAAATATTGTAGAAATATTGGAAACAGGTTAAAAGATATTATAAATAATATGTAAAAAAATATTGTAAAATTATTTTGACAGATTATAATAATTTAGAAATATTTAAAAAATTGGAAAAATTAATACTAAAATTTGATAATTCGTTTAGGTTGATATTATTTTTTTAAAATGTACAGAAAATATCTTACAAGAAGAGCAATTGAATTGAACTTTGAGAGATATGGAGAAGGGAAAAGCGAAGGTTGATGCAAAAGTTGACAATACTCCAACACTCAAAAACGAGGAGCAGTTGAATTCAATTTTGAGTGACGATGAAGATGGTGTAATTACAAAAAAAACCAAGAAAACTAATGCATGTACGAGATTACAGGGCACTTTTCAAGCTTCCTGCCAAAAAGATGAAAGACGGTCCGAAAGAAGAACCGAGTGTTAACACTCCTGAAGATGATTGAATGCCTTAACGTCATCTTTATTTGTGGACAAACTATTGTGTTGTTTAATTATGCATCTTGTTAACATATGTGATCTTTATATGTATTTTGTTAACTGTTTGTTTAATTTTAATCTGGCTGACATTTTGTGTGGTTTAGTTGGTTGTTTAATCTTTACATGAGGTTATTTTTTTAAAATTTTTTGTAAGCATAAAATTAAAGAGATATATAAAATATGAAATATAAAACTCACAATACGATATATATAAAAAAACACCAAGTACGAGATGAAAATATCATAACAATGTCATAGAAAACGAGATACAAAAATCCTAATTCCGTCCATCACGACGGTAATTCCCCGTTGCCGGGGAATAATCAATATATGCGCCTGGTGGCTGTCGGCGCTGTCGGCCGCGAGCAAGTCCTGGAGTGGGACGAGGCGCAGGAACTGGAGTGGGAACTGGAGTGGGAAATCGAGGAGGTCTACTAGATGATGCCCCAGGATGACCTGACTGTGGACTGTATCCAGGAAATGGAGTCTGATACTGAGGCTGCGACTGAGAGAAAGTCGACAACGGATCATCATCTAAGGGAATACCGTATGTCTGGTAATAAGCATCAGCCTGAGTCTGGTACTGACTCTGCTGAGGCTGCTGCATATAAACCCCTCCATACTGACTTTGCTGCATATGACCCCCTCCAAACTGCGTCTGAGTCTGGTACGGAGGATAAGGAGTATGCTGGGTGGGGTAGTCTGGGTGTGGCTCAGAATAAGGTGGAGGTGGAGGTGGAGGTGGAGGTGGAGGCTGTGGCTCATCAGTCTCAGGCTCAGCAGTCTCAGGATCAGCTGTCTCAGGCTCAGCAGTCTCAGGCACAGATGGTCGGGAATGAGAGCGTCTGCTCTGAGTGATCGGCTGGCTAGGGCGCGGAACATCAAAAAATGAATCGAAATCATGCAAACTGAAATCACCCTGTTACACATAATACCAGTAATAATGTTATAAAAATAATTTTGAAAAAGAAGAACATAAGAAGAATAACACAATAATATTAGATTAAGTTTGTGAAATACCTGCATGAACCGATGCTCGTCCCAACCGGGCTCCGGAAGCTCCTCCTCGTCAGACGACGTATCAGGTATGGATGCGATGTCCGTCGGAAGACCCTTCGACTCCAATACATGAGGTATCCGATGAGGCTCGCCGACAAGATCCAATGTCGTGCTGCAACTAGTAAGCAGCGTCTTCCCAGCACGTCTGAATCCCTTCTTCACCGCCCATGCACATGCTCGAAGCACGTCTCTCAAAGTATGCTTAACTTGTTTAACCAATGTTAGCCATCAAATTATATTTGAAATCGGTTATTGTGAATGGTTATTGCATCAAAATGAACTCACCAAAGCCACGTGTGCAGGACTGTCGCGAAGGTACGACATATCGGCAACCGGAGCTGTCTCTGTCTCCTCCGGAATATGTACGACATACGCACCCCCATGTACCCTCAGCCAGCGTAGATACGTGGCCTCAATAGCATTGCTCCACGGCCGCTCCTCCCTGACCCTAGCCTGTGCCATGTCACCCCACATGTCTACCTCCGTCTGGAAAACGCCACGCCAGTCTCTGTTTCGGTAGGTGGTGAACATGTATCCCATCAGCTGCGACGTCCTCTGCCAAGCCTGTTTTATTTTGAAATTATATTAAGTACATATATTAAGTAATAATAAGTAAATATATTAGTGAAAAATATATTTTATTGTACCTCAGGTCGAGGTGGCGGCACTGTCTGATACAGCATGAACTGGTGCATGACACGATCGGCGTAGTGCCACATCACCATCCAGTAATGAATGCACGGGATACGGACAACAAACAAGCTCGGATCAACCTGAGCATAAAATGTATGAATTTAAAAAAATAAAAAAATATATTATTATATTATTATTTCAAAAGAATATTAACCTAATTTTTTAATAAATTTTCTATTATTATAACATGTAAAAGAATAATATATTCATTGCAAACCTGAGCATAACGAGGCATGAGGCTCCTCATATGGTCATAAGGCCTCCAATGGACGTGCTCGGGTCTGATCTTCATGAGAACGTCCCGAGCATAATCCATTCCGGATGAGTAACCAGGGCCTTGATACTTCTTAGATCTGTGACGTGTAGTCCATCTCCTGCAAATATTTGAACATGTTTGTTTAGTTATCTTATTTTTAAATGCAAATATTTGAACATCTACTGCAAATATTCAAAAGTGTTTAAAAATTTAATCTCAAATGCAATAAACATACCTCCCGTAAGGTGCACAGGTATCAATAGATGGTAGACCCCAGTCGCTAAAATCATGCGTGATCGTCGGCCGACACAAACTCAATCGCGCATACGACCAGAACTGCAGAAGTAACCACGGAGCCCCGATGTTTGTACTGTTATTTATTGCTGCAGTGTCCAAACCTCTATATAAAGCAGCAAGTGTGGCCGCACCCCAATTGTACACTCCCTGAGAGGGAGCAGTACGAAGATCCTACAAATATTTACAAATTTCATTTATGTCAGGCAGTCAATTATGGCAAAACAAATGTACATATTATAATAATTAACAGAACTCATAAAGATTTTAAAAAAATCTACTAACCCGCAAAAGATCGAGATAAAAAGCCGGAACAGAGTCCCCCGTGGCATCCGGAAATAACGTGCAACC
Source organism: Rhynchospora tenuis (assembly GCA_027725995.1). Classification (NCBI taxonomy): domain Eukaryota; kingdom Viridiplantae; phylum Streptophyta; class Magnoliopsida; order Poales; family Cyperaceae; genus Rhynchospora; species Rhynchospora tenuis. The sequence goes on along the minus strand of CM050888.1, from coordinate 17,439,254 downwards.
AATAAGCTCTAGCACGAATGCCCGTGTGTATCTATCAATCTGATCCTCATCGTCGAGGACGACATCCTTCCAAATCTTTCGCAGCTTCGTAAATTTAACGCAATGTTTTTTCCTGCATTTCGACTTTATTGTCAGAACAAAACATTAAGTTTATTATAAAGTACACAATAAGTTTTATAATTTTCTTACTTTCTATTTTTTTCTCGGAAGCACTTTTCCACTTCCTCCTGCGGTGTGTCCCGCGACAACGCATATGTCGAAAGAAGCTCGATATAATCGAAATGACAACGACCCGTCACGACTCGGCCACTCGTGACGGGTAAACCATATAAGAAAGCCACGTCCTGCATGATAGTTGAAATACTATTGGTATACATATAAATCATAACACAAGTAAGATGAAATTTACTTATAAAATGTCACGTACCTCTAGACTGACGGTCATCTCGCCGACATGAGGAAAGTGAAACGTGTGGGTCTCCGGCCTCCAGAACAAGGCCAAACCCTGCACAAGCGTATGATCCACAGGCATATGACCAAGCTGAACGACGTGGATCAACCCAAGTGTCGTCAGATGCTGGTCCACCTGAGGAGTCCTAGCCATCATCGGCTTGTGCACCAGTGGATGCCATTTCTTTATTTATCAGAAAAAAAATTAGAGACTATATTGATTTGAAGTTGATTTTCAAATAGTAATGAAAAAAACAAAATAACATACATCAGGGCCACGAAGCTGGTCTGGTTGCAAATGCAACAGACGATCAGCACCAGGAGGAGGAGGAGGAGGAGGAGGGGAAGAAGAAGGGTCCGCTGAGGTAGAAGCGCCGGCATCAGCAACACCAGAGGAAACGACGTCCGTAGGCTCAGGCACGGCTGAAGTAGAGGCCTGAGGATCGGTACGTAGCCTCATAGATCTATGTGAACCTGGAGACGTTCTTCTTCTCGGAGGCATTTTCACTACTTAATTAAAAAAATTAAATGTCATAAATCTAAAAAAATTTCGGCAGCATCTCCCCTGTACCGGGAAGGTTTCCGAAAATTTCTTTACCTAAATCCCCCCTAAATAAACCCATTTCAAACCAAGCAATCATATCATATCACATCATATCACAATCGATAATCATATTCAATATTCAAAATCATAAACTATCATATCATATCAAAAACTATCATATCATATCAATATTCTAAAACTATCATAAAATCATAAACTATCATATCATATCACATTCAATATTCAAAATCGTAAACTATTCTAAATTACGTACATTATGCAAAATAAATAAATTAATGAATAAAAAATACTCACCTCGATCGACAAATGCTCCTGAAATAGGAAATTCGAATCTTGAATCTTGTTTGAAATTTTCTGCACATTGAAAACCAAAATATAAGATGATTTTTTAATATATATCAAAATATCAAAATATATATTATAATTTACATAACAAAAAATATACTTTAATATGATTTTTTAATATTTTTTTATATTTTTGGAATATTTTTCCTATTTTTTCTGTTATTAACCTAATTATTTAAATAATTTTTTATTATTATAAGATGTAAAAAATATAAAATTTGCTAAAATATTTTTTTCCTAAATAATAGAATTTAATCTGATTTTTAAATTTTTTTTGGATATTTTTTAAATATTTTTTCTATTTTTTCTATTATTAACCTAATTTTTTTAATAATTTTTCTATTATTACAACATGTAAAAAAAAAATTTTTTTGCTAAAATATATTTATCCTAAATAATAGAATTTAATCTGATTTTTTTATAATTTTTTTGATATTTTTTGAATAATTTTCCTATTTTTTCTATTATTAAACTAATATAACTAAATAAAATAAATAAATAAATAAATTAATTAAAAAAATTAAAAAAAAACATACCTGAGAGGAGAGAGGCGCTCTCGGAGGATGAAAGGGACAGAGAGAGAAAGGGAGAGGGGTCTCCGTATATATAATAAGCGACATTCTAGTTTCGGAATCTCAGATTCTGAAACTAAGCAGAATTAGTTTCGGAATCTCAGATTCCGAAACTGCGAAGTCATTGTTAAAAAATATATTAAAAATGGATTATTTTATAATTTCGTAATTAATTAAAGTTGTTTATAATTTTTTCGGGAATTTTCTTTCCCTTTTTTTGTTAAGTTGCAACTATTAAGTCTCAAGTCTGAACTCTTAGAGGATGTGTTTCTGAGAACTTGATAATGATTTCTTTGGAATAATGCTAACTAGTTAGCTGCATTGCTTATTTCTCAACTAATATTGTATCAAGGGCATGATGCACACAAGTGCTATATCTATATGTGTCTTGTTTGTTCGGGTTTTAAAGTGTAGATATGTTCCTTTTTGCATTCCTTATTCCAAATGTAACAAATCATAAGTATAAAAATAATTTCTTCACTAAAATGGATGAAGAAGGCTTGAAAGTCTATGCCCCCATATAATTATATCATTGACGTCTTATTATCTAGAGCAAATGATTTCCAAGTTGACATGAGGCAATTAGTCTCAATATATCAGTTAGAACCGATAATTAGCATGAATTGATATCCTTATTTCTAATTTTCAAGGAAAGAGCCGAATTAATTATCCGAAAGCGCGTAGAGGTAACAAGCCCGCTAGGCCCAAGTTAATAAATGGATCTAACAATAAGAGCCCAGTTTTTACAAATGATGGGAAAATAAAAAAGAGAAATGATAACTGTTGTCCGTAGTTTTACCATCGTTTGAACAAAGTGAACACATAAAGTAGACATGGTGAATATATAGATAATCAAAGTGAATACATACAAACAAATAAGTTCAATAAAAATAAGTTGAATGCACATATAAAAATCTGAACAATGATGAGAAAACTTATTTATTTGTATGTGTTTACTTTGATTATCTACATGTTCATCTTGTCTATTTTATGTGTTCATTTTTTAAGCAATGATAAAACTGCAAATAGTGGTAATCAATTAACAAAAAAAAAAAAGTTTGTTTCTTTTGAACCATTTCTTATTTATTTTTCTGAAGCTAAATTCAAGTTAAGCCATCATAAGTGAGCACACAAGAAAAGGATGCGAAGCATCAATTTATCTCAAAAAGCTCAGATCTCTTTTTATCTTTTGATGTTTTTGGAAAAAGAAGAATATTCTTGTCTCCACCACTAAAGAAATGGTGAAAGAACAAATTGATACTTGATCAGCTCTTGTGGTACCATTTTACTTGTTCTATGTGCAAGTGTGAGATTGATTTATCAAGAAATCTGTGTACCAATGATTTCAAATCGGTCTCGGTTCAGCGACCGGAGTGATGATGGAGCCAATTATGATGGTAGTCAGAATTGGGTCACTAGAGTTCCAAGGCCCCTTTATCATACCACGGTACCTCTCTTCTATGTCTGATCAATTTAAATGCTATATTTCTTGTTTTGGAAAGCACTAGCAGATGACTCATTTATTTCATAGCTTATAAGTAGGTGGCTAGGTCGGCTACTGTTTTGAATTATTGTAGTCGCAGTAGTTGCTTGTTGAATCTTTCCCCTTTTAAATTTATTTTCTCTTTCAGGTATAAGTTTGAAACTTAATTTTAGCGTAAAAAATTTAGAACAAAGTAAAGCTCTTACATTTTGATAAGACGACAAAAAAAAAGACGAACTCTATAATAATCGCAATTTTCAACAACATTATTTCTTTCTTTTAATTTTTTTTTCTAAAATATTGATGGATCATCATCATCATTATCATGTTTTTACATTAAGGGTGAGGATGGAGGGCTGTATCCTTGGAGACTGTTTGAGGAACGCGTGAGAACTGGACCTTTTGGTCTATCCAGGTGAAGTGTGGCCTCTTCCTTTTTCTCCAAATTGTTAACTTAAAAGAGTGACATTTATAACTACTTTATACGCTAAGATCAGAATTATGCATAATCATATTCATATCTGTTACATGATATAAAAAAATTGTTGGTTCAATAATTAGTAAAGAAAAAATAACCATTTTTTTTTCTATATTTCCACTAGGTTTCCACTGCAGCCATTCTCCCCTGTTCGCGTCCTGATCGTTGACGGAGGCGTCAGCACTGGTGGCAGTAACACACACAACAGAAGCAATAGCAATGACGGTATAAACCCTAGGTTGTTACGATTCATCCAGAACTCACCGCCTCGAATCCGGAACGAGTGGAACGTATGGACGATCACTGAAACCTCGGAGCCCGAAGACCCAGGCCTCACCGAGACCGAGTTCAAGGCTGCCATGAAGCGGCTAAAGAAGCAGGTGTACCAAGCACCGAAGAAGGCCCAGAGGAGGGGATTTTTCGGCAATACTAGAAATGCAAAAACCGAAGTAGATGTGGAGAGAATTGGGGAAGGAGATGGGAGGGACTGCACCATCTGTTTGGAGGCATTCGTTCCGAATGAGCATGTTTTGGTGACGCCGTGCAAACACATGTTTCATGACGATTGCATCACTCCCTGGGTGAAGAGCCACGGCAAGTGCCCCATTTGCCGGCTTGCCTTTTGCGAGAGAACTCAGAGTGGTGGATTGCCTCCGAATTATAACAATAACAATGGCGGCATTCGGCGTGTTGGCAATGACAATGATTTTAATGTTAGCAACAATAATAGGCGTGTAAGCACAGGGGAGGGTGCGTTTGGGGAGGCTGAACTGGCTGAGGAACTGTTTGCGCTGATACGGGCAATGGAGGAGGCATTCAATTATGTCACTCTTGCCAGAGCCATCACCTTGGATTGACGAGTCGACGTGCATGTCATTCGGCTTATACGCTGTGCTAGAATTATTGGAGAATTATAGCATAAAAGGATGTACCTTAGCTAGAGTTATGAATTGATGAACTGAGTGAAGTTATGTATGATCGGTCATCAAGTACTCAGAAATAATTGAACCATATATTAATGAGTTATCATCAGAAGCAGCTTTTATTGAATGACTTTGATTGATTCATTACGCCTTTACTTTGCCTGAGATAGAGATTGTTTATATGTTCTAGCAAACATTCTGCAGCCTCAAGGTGGAAGTCTAAGTAGAGACCTTCAATTTGTTATCTATATATTGGGGCCTTTTGAACCTATTGCCGGAGCAAATTTATATTCAATTTCTGGCAAACATTTATTAAAAAATTTATTACAAATTTTTTGCCTCATTTAATTTAAATAAACTGTAGACCAATGACACCCTTTTTCCCGCAACCAGTACTGTCAATTTGTCCTCCTTAAATCACACCGAATCAAATCATTTCTCCTTCGTGCATCTCTTCCGATCACGTTAAGTATTCAAAAGACGAATTCCTTTCTAATTTCAGAGGAAACAATCAACACATATGAATTGACTGATCAAGAAAAGATATCTTGGAACAGCCTGTATTTCTGTCCAAAGATTTTTTTTTGTTGGATAAAACAAAAAAAGCTTGAAACACCTGTATTTCTGTCCAAAGATTGGAGAATCTGTTTTATTTTATCAACCCACATTTGCAAATTGTAACACAGTGCTGTGGCCTGTGGGAAGCGTCTATTATGTTTGTCCAGTAAATAAGGATAAATAGAGAAATATTAAAACAGAAGATAGGACCAAAAAGGAAATAGAAATTGGCGAGCATGAGCTGAGTAAATAAAAAATTGGCACCAGGTGACATATGGAGGAGAAAAGTTGACATGCATGATCAACGGTCAAAAGCCCACCTGCCTTGACAACAACTTCGTCACATACTCACATTAATGGCACACTGCTCCTCCACACTGTTTTGTCAAATTAAAATCAAAATTAAATTCAAAGTTATATTGTGCTTGTTCAATTATTATATTTATAAGGGATGGATCTGGTGTACTTCATTGATTATTAGATTAGACAACATATCAATCAAACATACTCCATAATATAATTAATTTAATAAAAGTACAATAAATCATATATTATATTATGCTGATAGTTTTAATTAAAAATAAATAAATTAAAATATATTCCTTTACACCAGTTGTACACTTATACTGTTTATAGACCAATATACCGACTAATTGACACTGACCATTGTCTATATCCCGACATTTATTAGAAAAAAAAATGATATTTTACAATTCTAGTGGAGGTGACTGATGATTAGAACTTAGGTGGGACCTGAGTACCTGACCTATCCTGTCCTCTTCTAGATCAGACCGTTGACTCTAGGCGTTGACGGACAAATTTCCAGCTGGCAATTTCAAAGCTTCCATTGTGGTACTGTTTCTGTTAAATCAAATTATAAAAAGATTAAAAATGAAAGACGATTATCATAATTAAGTTCTTTTGGGCCCTCACAAACTTTATTTTCATAATTATACTTTTTGACCTCCGTCTAAGAGATTCTTTTATTTTGTCCCCCAATTTATTTTCTTGATTAATTAATGGAAAAGGACAGGAGACTACAAATTTAATTGAATACCATTCCATTACCTCACTATTTGTGACTTGTTCCATTATTTTTCATCTGTCTCATTTTTTAAATTAGAATATTGCATATAAATCACTTAATTAGTTCGTTCCGTAGGACCAATTAACATAGTACGTCTTGATAAATTCAGACTCTTCATTTATCTAAAATTAAGGAACTGTTTTAGCCATGATTCTCATTAATCATTATGAGTTGTCGAATTTTGTAAAAGTATTCAGCAAAAATTTACTAGAATCAACCAATTATCATTACACATACTGCAATCCATGGTTCATAGTGGCAAAACAGTCAAAATATGACAACGTTAGACATACGAGATGACACTGTTAGACATACAATCTGAATCTGTGCTCATAATCAATATAACTTTTTAGAAGAATTTTTGTAAGGATTCGTACAAAATATTTATGTACGGTTTAGATCGTGTTCAAAATTTCCTGACATTTTCCGCCATGCTAAGCCTAAAAAAGAAAAAAAATATATTAATAATTATAAAAAAAATCAAATGCATATTTTTATACAATTTTTCACTATTATTTCGGATTTCAAAACCATTATTATTGGAGGATCAGATCATTTTTTTTCTTATCAAAATTCCACCAAAATATGTCATGAATTTTGTAGATCGCATCTCAATTTGAGACATGGAAAATTATTGTCGTTATCTGTTAGCAATACGAGAGAGGCATTAATCAGCATGGGAATATGTTGTAACTAGGACAATAAATGGAACTAGCTCTTATTTCGCGCGTTGCGCGATTCATTCATATACGAATATATTATTAAATGGTTTTTTATGAAATCAGCAACCGTGTGGTCAAGATTGATAATTATACAGCGAATATCGCACATATAATTTTTTTTAAGAAATTCAGAACACTATATAAAAATATCATAAAAATTGAGAATACTATTGAAATATTATACGGAAACTGCTATAAAAAATCCAGACGAAAAAATCGCGCCGCACAAAAAATCCAGCAATCTGGCCCCATAAAATCCGGAGTTACTGTGCGCGGCTCATTCCTCTCGAAATTTATATAGTTATAATAACAGGACAGCAGAACAGTCTCAGTGAAAGGTTTATGTTTGCACCAAGTTGTTTTGTTTGGGACCCGGCATGAGCATTTCTATATTTTGTTTATGTATAGTTTTTGAAAATTGGGCAGCTTATCTTTTGTGTCTCTATAATGCGATAGTTTTTTACATTACCTGCCCAGGGTATTTTCTTATTGAGCCTTTCTTGCTTAGTTTATTAGGAAAAGTTTATGTATGTTTGTGGATATATTTATATGAAACACTGTAATGCTGCTGTTATTCTAGTGCAAAAGCCCACGGGCTGTTTAAACTATCAAAAAAAAAAAAAAAAAGTTATAATAACAGGACAATTGTGTGAACGCGTACAAGTCAGAAATCATAAAATACGCAAATAATATATCGGAAATTGTAATAAATGAAAGAGGAGTCTGACACCCATAATACTTATAAATTTATTACCGTTATAATTATCATTGATTTGATTCCACTAACCGTTCCTGATCTTCTGCGACATCTACACCATCATATTTCATACAAGAGATTTGTGCAAATTTATACAAATCTTATAAAAGTCTGATAGTCTGATCCACGCTGCAACTTGGGAGAAGATGATTGGGTTCCCATTCACACACATAACATAACACATAACAGGAAACGCAATGTGGACAGGACTGTTTCAATTTATAGCGATAGATACAAAAATAAACAAATGGAATATTCCCAAGTTAAGAATTTATATGTAATTACTATAAATTAGAATCCTTCACGTGTTTGCTATAATATAGGGACAAATTACACTGCCAAAGTATACTTGATTATTAGTGATAGTTGATACTGTGACAGTGTGCTAGTTGAAGCTACGCCTTTCTTTTTCTTCTCTCCCTGACTCCTTCCATTGAGAGACAATATTAAGCTCCACAACAGATAATCACTATATAAACAGACCGAAACCAAAGGGCGAGAGAGAGAGAGAGGAGAATGAAAGAGAGCTCCTTTGTGTTGTTGGTTGCGTTTCTAGTATCAGCATTTTGGGTGGCTTCAATAGATTGTGCCACTCAAAATGTAACCAAGCTCCACCCTTCCGAAAGTAAGTCAATTTCAAGCACTAGTGTTCTTTCCTCTCTGATTACTTCAAATTAAGTTTCTCTTACTTCCTCTGTGCATAATTTAAGTTGATTGAAATTGAAAATATTTGTCTTTGTGTGTGTGTGTTTTTTTTTTTTTTTTTTGGATTTAAGAGAAAGCGCTAATGGTGATAGCAAGGAAGCTGGGGAAGAAGGACTGGGACTTCTCGGTGGATCCCTGCTCCGGCAAAGGCAACTTCAAAGTGCCTAATAGCCCGAAGGGCTCCGAGAGTTCACTCAACTGCACTTGCGCCGGCTCGCTCTCCAATTCCTCTTTCTGTCATGTCTCAGTACTGTAAGTCTCTCTCTCCCACTCTCGCTCTATATGCACTCGACGCAGATCAATACACCACTCCAATCCTCATCAGTTCTCGTCAATTTATCATTCATCAGTGTTGACATGAAGGCCTACTTTAATAAAACACCAATTGTTGAGAGGGTACATTTTAAAAATTATATAACCATAGTTTAGTTAGTATAGGATAAAAACAAAGATAAGGGAGCCACAAAATTTTTTTAATTATAATATAAATAATCACATAAAATCATTATATTTAACTTTCATATTTTTAAGGAGTTAATACAAACTTATTTTACAAAATGACACAATATTATATACATGTATAACTTTTTAAAAAAATATGGAAACAATGTCGGCTGTTTATTGCTACTAAATCTGCCCCTGGGATAAGATTACTGGTGGACCAGTATAAATTGATTTCTTTTTTTTTTATTATTTTAGGCATTCCATATATTGAATAATCTTTGATTGTACATAATAGCTGTTTGGGATTTCGATTTTGAGTGCAGATGGCTGAAGGGTGAGAACCTGGCAGGGGTTCTGCCTCCGGAGTTGAGCCAACTTCCTTATCTCGAACAACTGTAACCATTTTTCTACCTTTCCCCAAATCTGCTTGTCCGATTCGATAATTCTATATCTGTTCATTTGTTTGATCATTCAATAATTCTTCATTAGATTTTCTTCTTTCTTTCTTTCTTTCTTTAATTTTTTTTTTCCCTGTGGTTTGAACAAAGGAAAAGCTCGTAGAAACCAACCATTCATTAGTTCTTTCCATGTAGACCCCTCGATATTCCAAAATATCTTTGTCCCTTCTGCTTTGCTGTGGATAGAAATAGAAAATTGAGAACTGGATAAAACATGTTGTATTGTGTGCAGGGACCTAAGCAGAAACGTCCTAACTGGAACTGTCCCCACTGAGTGGTCTAGCATGAAGCTTCATATTTTGTCAGTTTCTCATTTTGACACTTTTTTCCTTCTTTTAATTCACTGTTACTGTTTAGTTGCCTAAAATAAACTCTGTACACTAATTGTGTTATTAAATTCACCTGGGCCATGAGTATAACTGAGATTTGTACGTCTTAAATTGGGTATACCACAGCAATTGTGATGTGCCTCTCACAAAAGAGTACAAAGTATATTTGATACTGTGAGAGGTACGCATATTAAAAGAGTTTATTAAGTGGGCCATTCAATTTTAAGACAATATAAGATTTCTATTATTCAAACCACTCAAATATCTAATCCACTAAATATGAGTATCCTCTCTAATTTAACTAGCCCAAAAGAAAGGATTATACAATAAGCAAATTTCTTCTCATTCTCTCTCTGTTTTTTTCCCCTTCAATATAATTATGAGCTACTCACTTTCTTGTTGATATTAGTTTTGGTGCAAAGACACAAAATGGCTGGTAGGTAATAAATTCTTGATACTAAAATGTTATGAACGCAGGTCACTGATGGGAAACAAATTATCAGGTTCATTTCCATTGGTACTTGCCAAGATCACCTCTTTAAATAATTTGTAAGTCACTTTAATTCATGATTAACCTAAGTTGGCTAAGACTTAAATGGTGAACATTAGAGTTTGAAAAATTGCTTATTTGAACAGGAGTTTGGAAGCGAATAACTTTCAGGGTCCAATACCAACAGAGATTGGAAACCTTGTAAATCTACAACAACTGTGAGTCCCCCTTAACCTTAATTCCAACATAATTTTCCCAGATAGATTATGAAAATAACCCTTGACCATTTTTTTTTACTGCATTTTCTTTTTGCTGATCTAGGCATCTGACATCCAATAAGTTTACTGGAGAACTACCTTCAACCCTCACCAAGTTGACGAGTTTGACTGATTTGTGAGTTTTTTCTTTTCTGATTTTTTTTATGCTTGTTTATTCTCAACTATAATTTTCATTATTGAAAAAGTTTTTGTTCTCTGAACTTATCTTTATATCGTGCAACCAAACAGAAGGATTTCCAGTAACAATTTCTCTGGAAGAATCCCTGATTTCTTGAAGAAAATGACTAAGTTGGAAAAATTGTAAGTGGTCCTATAAAGCATAAAAAATATATTCTCTCTTCATAATAAGCCCTGAAATTTTATTAGCCCATTATATACAAAATTATTAATCATTCTTAATTTGTAGGCACATGCAGGGTTGCCTAATGAAGGGCCCCATTCCTCGTGGCATTTCACAACTCAAGAGACTAACTGATCTGTGTGTAAATAATATTTAACTCCAGAGCCAAATATTCTATTTTTTATCAATGTATATTTAGAGAGTTAAACGTTTTGAAATTGCCTTTTACTTTTGTCAATGTGTAGGAGAATAAGTGATTTAATAGGGAATGCCTCAACCATTTCTTTCCCAGATTTAAGTGGAATGGAATCTATGAATAAGCTGTTAGTTGTGTTTCTTGCCCTGTTTCATTTTTTCCTGGTATGAGTAAATTAAAATGTATGGTAGTAACTTCAATTTCATTGTGTAGGATTTTGAGGAATTGCTCCATTCTTGGAAGTATCCCACCTTATATTGGAGAAATGGAAAAGTTAAAGCAACTGTCAGTTTTTTTTTTCTTTTATATTTCTCATTTCCTTCGTTTGCATGTGCATATTTCATTGTTTATAGAAGAAACTAATACACTTACATTTACTTAGTGGCGAATCCAGAGATTCATTCAATCTATGTATGAAGTCAGCATTTAAGTATGTGTATGAAGTCTCTATTTATAGTTGACATATGCAAGTATGCATATTATAGTATCTGATAATCAAGCTCAGGCACTTGCCTGGGCTCAATTCCACCCCTGCATCTGCTGCAAAAGCATTTGGATTATTAAGAACAGACTTAAGTTACATGGCACAATGTAGTAAAATGGCCATGTGTTTCTTTGAAAATTTTAATAAATTATAAAGTACTGAATACAGTGGGAAAGGAAGCAGTCAACATGAGCTCTGGGCAGTATAATTTTTGGAGAGTTAAATTATCTTGTTTTTTTTTTATGTTATTTTCATGTAGCGATCTGTCTTTCAATAAACTAAATGGGGAGATCCCGACCTCTTCTCAGGATTTTGCAAAAGTTGACTTCATGTAAGTGAATAAATTAAAGGTCTTCTGTTTTTCCCTAAACATGTTCTCTTTTGTTTTGTACTCTCTGAAAAAAAAAATCTTATTGTATGCCATTACCTTGCAAACCAAGTTATTTTATACAATGACCTCTCCAACGCACTTATCTGGTAATCCAATTTTCCTCTTTTTCTCTCATCAATCTGTATCCGTAATTAAAATACAAGTGATTAAACATCTTGCCCATATATATACCTTGCTGCAATAAGAAGGCAAAATTATTCAACAAATTGCATGCGCAGAGTTTTGACTTCATGATTAATTTGTGCACATTGATCTAAATATTCCAAATTGTGCAGAAATCAAATTACCTTTCCACTTTTATCAATTTTGTTACCCTTTACTTCGAAAACCGTATTGCAGATTTTTGACTGGAAACATGCTTACAGGAAAAATACCTCCTTGGGTATTGACCCGACTTAAAGTTGTGTGAGTATTAAATTTATGTTTCCATAACTTATTGCAATAAATTATCACACATAAAAAGAACACGCACCTATCAATGTGCACACTGGTATACACACCAGAAACACAAACATATACACAGGCACACAAACACGCAGAGAAGTAGCTGTTTCGTTCTGTAGCTTATGGAAATGCTTTTACAAATCACAATTCAGGACTACCCTTTTTCAAAGGAATAAAACTTAACAAGCTGATACCCCATTCTCATGCAGTGACATATCATACAACAATTTTGCTGTTGGCTCAGGCCCCACGCAGTGTTTTGGAGGGAGCATGTGAGTATATTTTGTTGTTTCATTTTAATAGTTCTATCTTTTCCTACTTGGATGCAAAATCTGTTATTTTTCTTTGTTTTGCAGAAATGCAGTAGAGAGCTATTCATCTGAAGCAGACAAGATGTGAGTTTATTTCGTTAAACACAAACCTATACGTTCACACAGGCACAAGAACCAAAATCATAAAATTATTCTTCTCATCGCATTACTGTAATGTAGGCCAAATGTTGACCCGTGCCTCAAAAGGAACTTCCCTTGTGCTTCTAATGGAAAATGTAAGCCTCTAGTCACTTCCGTTATCATATCATTTTATTATATCATGTAGCATAAATTTAACACAAGAGGTTGCTTGAACTTTCCCACAGATAGCTATGAATTGCACATAAATTGCGGGGGAAAAGAGGTTACTGTAAATGGGACCAAATTTGAAGCCGACACCGAACCAAAAGGTGCCTCAACGTTCTTCAAGGATCCCAAACAAAATTGGGCATTTAGTAGCTCTGGAAATTTTTTGGATAATTCTGTGAATGCTGATGCTTATATTGTGACAAATAAATCTAAATTAACCATGCCTAACTCGGAGCTATACATGAGTGCACGCCTCTCTCCTTTATCTCTTACATATTATGGTCTGTGTATGTATCCTGGGAACTACACAGTGCAGCTCCACTTTTCTGAAGTAGTTTTTGTTGGGAACAATACATACAGTAGCCTGGGAGAGCGCCTTTTTAATGTATTTATTCAGGTAATTTATGAAGAATTTTTTTGAGCCTTTTGTTGGATTAGAAAATTTTTCTCTATTTTTTTCTCAAGAAATTGACAGCAGCTGCCAATTCTTTCTCTCTGTCTGTGTTTATCTGTGTGCTTCAACCATGTGGGCTTTTAAGTGCAAACATTTAATTGTGTTTAAATGTACCAACAACTTGGGCTGGCATTTTTTTGTGGCTCCATGAGCAAAACATACCAAACCTGCATGTAGAGGAACAATTTTGTTTCTGAAGAAAACGGTTTCCTCTTATTAGTTCTTACAATCATGTAATATTGTCAAATTCAGGGAAACTTGGTTCTGGAGGAATTTAACATTGCAAAATCTGCGGGTGGGCCAGGGAAGGCAGTTATAAAGAACTTCACAACATATGTCACAGATCATACATTGGAAATACGTTTCTACTGGGCCGGTAGGGGCACTACTTCCATACCTGACAGAGGTGTTTATGGCCCACTAATTTCTGCAATTTCAGTTACACCCAGTATGTTTATTTAATTAAGTCTACTGCATTTTTCTTCTTATCTGTATTCTCACTAAGCTAGAATTAGAATTAACTTGCATCGTACATCATAAACAGACTTTGAGCCACCACCAGAACCCAGTAGTAGAAGAGCACCACTTTTCGTTGTTATTGGTGTTCCAGTTTTGGCATTTTCAGTAATTCTTTTGGCAATTGTTATCTGTTGGAGGTGGCGAGAAAGAAATAAATCCATGTACAAAGGTATCAGAGACTCTGTTTGCTGACTTGCTTTTTATTAAGTTCTCTATTTTGCACTCAATATTCAATGAAACTAACCTACTTGCATAAAGGACACTCCCAATTTATTTTATATCAAATTCTTTATTTGTTTCTTATGATAATAGATCTGAGGGCATTGGACCTTCAAGTCGGCTCATTTACCTTGCGGCAAATCAAGGCAGCTACTAAGAACTTTGACATTGCCAATAAAATTGGAGAAGGGGGTTTCGGTTCAGTGTATAAGGTACTGAGTACTGGCTTATTAATTTGTATACAGAAGATCTATACTTTCTTTTCATGTTTACAGTTTACATTAAATTACGAATATAATTTAGATCTCTTTCCATTTTAAGGGGCTATTATCAGATGGAACAGTGATAGCAGTCAAGCAACTGTCATCAAGGTCGAAACAAGGGAACCGTGAATTTGTGAATGAGATCGGCATGATATCGGGGCTTCGACATGCTAACCTTGTTAGACTGTATGGCTGTTGCACCGAAGGAAACCAACTTTGCTTGGTTTATGAATACATGGAGAACAACTGCCTTGCACGTGCACTTTTTGGTAGCACACAACTGCATATTCATGGAATAATAAAATTTCAGAGATTTAGGAAAATTCCAACTTTAAAATGTACCAGTACGGATATGCTACCTTCCATTATGTGAATCAGAGATTAAAGATGTTTGAATTTGACATACAATTAAATGTAATAGGTACTGATGAGAAATTGAGGTTGAAATTGGAATGGGGGACGAGGCAAAAGATTTGTCTTGATATAGCACGAGGCCTTACTTATTTGCATGAGGAATCGACAATAAAAATTGTACACAGAGATATCAAGGCAAGTAATATTTTACTTGACAAGGACCTAAATGCAAAAATTTCTGACTTTGGCCTTGCCAAGCTGAATGAAGATGATCATACTCACATCAGCACACGTATTGCAGGCACCATGTGAGTCTGCTTTTATTGTCATTTTTCTTTCTCGTCTTTTATAGCAAGTTTTTATTATTATTTTTTTAGTTAGGAGAAACTTCATCAGAGTTTTAACTTTTTTTTTTCTGATATTTTGATAGAGGATATATGGCTCCAGAGTATGCAATGAGGGGCTATTTGACAAATAAAGCAGATGTATACAGCTTTGGAGTTGTTGCTTTGGAGATTGTCAGTGGAAAAAGCAACACCAATTATCGTCCCAAGGATGAATTTGTCTATCTCCTCGACTGGGTAGTTTTTTTTTTTTTTTTCCTACATTACATTTTTACCCCTAAATCAGTTTAAAAAATGCACATATCATAGAAGTCAAATTATGTCTGTGAATTTAAAGTTTATATCCAAGTTGAGCATTTGATGCAGATGCTTCTTGCACAAACTTCTTTTGCTATTAAGTGATATTGCACCTTAATTTTCTCGAGTTTACTTATTAACTTGTTAATCAGTTGTTGAGGTATCTCTGAGTAAAAGTTGGAATAAACTGAAGCTTAATTCTAAAAACAAGACAATATTACATAAAAGCAAATACTGAGTTTGATTACAATTTTGGCTCAGTTGGAAAAATTTATTTGTGAACTGAAGTGAATGTTTTTATTCTCTTCTAATCTAGAACAAAATTTTGTAAAACTAATAGAGGTTTGAAATATGACACAATAGGCATGCGTGCTGCTAGAGAGAGGGACACTGCTAGAGCTTGTGGACCCAAGTCTAGGTCAAGAATTTTCAAAAGAAGAAGCTCTTTTAATGCTAAATGTGGCACTTCTATGCACCAACGCCTCTCCTACTCTGCGACCAAACATGTCCCAAGTTGTCAGTTTGCTTGAGGGGCGTGCCCCGCTCCAGCCCCTGCTGTCAAATGTATCTCCTGCCAAATCAGCTATTGGAGTGGGTCCTGTTGGAGTGAGGAGGAATTTCTGGCAGATTAACCCCAATGAAAGCCAGAGTCTGTCACTCAATGAGTTGTGTACAGATTCGTCAGAATCTTTGACTGAGACTGTTCTTCTGGTAAGTTGTATGGCTTTGGTACAAGGGATTGGTATTGTGCTGGTAAATATTGTCTATACCAGAAAAATAATAAGATTCGGTGCATTATTACCATTTTCAAGCGATTTATATTTTAAATAGTTTTAAATTAATGGTCCTCGATG
Organism: Rhynchospora tenuis; assembly: GCA_027725995.1. Taxonomy (NCBI): domain Eukaryota; kingdom Viridiplantae; phylum Streptophyta; class Magnoliopsida; order Poales; family Cyperaceae; genus Rhynchospora; species Rhynchospora tenuis. Next base: position 17,422,831 of record CM050888.1, on the reverse strand, counting down.
CATCAGCAATCTATACTACACTATACTCGAATTGGATTAATTTCTATTGGTAGGCTATCAATATGATACAAAAATGTATCTACAAGTTTATTTTCTATTTTCCAATATATGTTATTCAATTGATTTGAAAATTATTTACAAGTGATCCCTCCCCCTTAATTTTTCTTTAACTTACGTTTTTCTTATCCAGAACCACAGCAGCGCTGGCCAGTGATGTCACTAGGCTACTCCTTAAATGCATCAATGAGAAACTCAAGAATCCACGAGCATGTATAACACCACTTCTTGTGCTGTTTTTAAATTTTTGCAATTTGTTCCTATTAGTTCCAGTGCTCATACATAGAACTTCACCATGATCTTTGACATCAGGGTTTGGATGATGGTACTGCTCAGGTTTGTATATACATTGCAATATCATCTACATCAATAGTGTCGATTTTTTCTTTTAGAGTAGTATAGCTAGTCCTATATATGTGATAATGTGAATATATATTATTTAGTTGGCCCGTTGGCTATTGCCTATTAGTTGTGTAATTCTGAGTATTGCCTTAAGAGATGAGGGAGAAAAACATTTTGCATGATTTAGCCGTATGAGATTATTAGAAGACTTAACTTTCCATTTTTCTGTTTCCTAGATAAACCTGCAATCTCCATTTTTCCTCATTTTGTTGCTTGGTCCCTGCCTCTGATTCAGGAAAGTTAAAAAAACACTTAACCGGATAGTAAAATCTACTTACCTGATGGATATATGTATATATTGTTTTTTTGATAAAGCCTAATAAAGCATTGCTGTATTGATATGGAGAGAGCGGTCAAATGTTGGTTCTTCTTTTCCTCGATCAGCAAGGTTTCTTGTATTCTGGATCCTGATTTAATTGACCCATCACTAATCACTTACAACAATATTGAGTCTTTGGATGTCAAATAAGAAAGTAACTTTTCCGTTATTGAAAAATTTCACAGCTTTTCGATTGATCGATATAAAAATTGCCAAAAATAAGAATGTCAATGACCCGAACTTACAATGCTGTAAAAGCTTATGAAAATAAGACCAAAATACTATATTATTTGGACATGAATGAAGCAAAGAATAACTGAGCGGGACAGTAACTTGTTGACAAAATTGGAGTATTTTTTATTATTTGTAGGACCAGTTCGGTTCGGTGTTTTCATGATTGTTGTATTTCAGCAATCAGCATCCTTAGTAAAGCTTATTCATTAAAATTCAACAAGTTTAAAGTTTTTCTTTTCACTTTTTGTTTTGACTAAAGGCATAACCATAATTCCCATTAAACAGTGGTGCCAAAATATTTCAGGAACAATGAGAACATACTTCATGCAACTGTTTCGATCAGCAATTTGTACGGGTTAAAATACAATCCGATAGGCTTTCAGCCAGTAACAGAACTCATGAATAATTTAATTGTTGACTGTATGTTGTTTTCTAATTTTACCCTTTAATTACATTCCCATGCACATATTCACCTAGCTACATGCCGACTCTTCCAGCATTTTCATTTTTATTGCTTGTGTGTCCCTCATGACTCATGTAAAAGGTAACACATACATTATTTACTTTAATAAATTACTTGAATAACTTGAGCACAATAAAACATGTTTCAAAGCCCTTGATTAGTTTTCGTTCTCTTTGACCTTGCTGTCTTATTTTTCATTGCTTTTTACAAGATGTTTCCTTTTATTTTAGTCTTTGGATGAGGTCAACTTGATTTAATGTGTGGCCAAAACATTGGAAATTTGGAATACTAAATTTTACGTCTGGTTAAGGAATTGAAAAGAGCTTGTTTCTGAACGCAAAACGCAACGCCACTATTTGTCGGTTGTAAGCACGCAATTAGGTACGTAGATTCCCACTTCTCATTTCAATTTTTCAGTTTTTAAGCGGCTTCTTCACTGGCTGCTGCATCTGATTTTCTGTGCCTTTTCTGCCGCAGTTACATTTGTATGTTGCGGTTCATGTGACGCATTATGTGGTTCGCTCGCTTGTCCCGTCCGCATGAACCGGCGTGTGAGTACCGTTAACTTCTAAGTTGACTGTATTTAATGCACATTGACACGTTTTGTCATACACAACACAAGTATTAATTACTTCAAACATTTTTGCCTATATAAAAGCAGTTCAATTTTTAGTGTTTTTAACCATACTTATTTCCTTTTTTAAATGAAACTGGAATCGAATATCTCAAATTATTTTGAAAGTTAAATATCTATAAGAAAAATTTTAATTATTTAGATTTTCAACATACAACCTCTCGTACTCCAAATGTATATTGTCCAGTGCTACAAAACCAATGAGTGGTTATTGAATACTTGCAATGACTTTAAATATACAAAACCAAAATTGTAAAAATATTCGATACATGTACCGGCTAAATATTATGTTGACTTTTTACAAAATCGCTAAATCATCTGATGATGAAGGCAATTGACACCTTAATCAAGAAAGAAATGCAATACAAGTGGAAATTAATAATGTTTTATTAAGCAAATCTATGATTAAATTAGATTAAGAATAAACGCCCGGGTCTGATTTTCCAACCATGATAATATTGCCACTCTTAATGGAGAATTTAATATAAAGCACAGATGAAAGGTTTTCAACCATGTAACGTAATCATATAGAAAAAAAAAGTCAAATAATTAATCATAGAGGAGGGCTGGTCAAAGTGTTTGTTCACACGGGATGATTCATAATTAGGAACATATAATTCAATGCAACGACTTTATATATATAATTAGGAGGTAACACGCTAGATCTAGCATGTAAATACGTATTTCTACTGTTCGGTCGATTTGATATATGGTTGGATGTCAATCGCTAGACGAAACAAGAAGATCTATTAGTTTTCCATCTAATAAGAAAACAAATTAAGTAACACATCTATCTGTATAGCTGGTAGATTGAACAACATATCTTTGTTGTCTAACATTATTTTGTTTCTTTATTTTAAAATCTAAATTTATTAGTTAAATACAATGAAAACTATCTTTATTAGTTTTCTTGCGTGACATTAGCAAATTTTAATTAAAAACAACTATAATTCTCAATATTAATATCAACGTAACAATAAAATATAATTACAAGTTTACAACTATAATAATATTTGTTGACAAAATCGGGGTATTTATTATTTGTAGGACCAATTCGGTTCAATGTTTTGTTTTCACTGTTGTGTTTCATCATCCAAAGGAAAACAATGTTTAGTAAAGCTTATTCATTAAAATTCAACAAGTTTAAAGTTTTTCTTTTTCACTTTTGGTTTTAACTAAAACAAGGCGTACTACCTATAATTCCCATTGAATAGTGGTGCCAAAATATATCAGGAATAATGAGAACATATTTCATACAACTGTTTCGATCAGCAATTTGTACGGGTTAAAATACAATAATCCGATATGTTTTCAACCAGTAACAGAACTCATGAATAATTTAATTGTTGACTGTATGTTGTTTTCTAACTTTACTCCTTTAATGTTGCTTGTGTCCCTCATGTAAAAGGTAACCCATACATTATTTACTTAATAAATTACTTGAATAACTTGAGGACAATAAAACATGTTTCAATTTTCAAAGTACTTGATTAGTTTTCGTTCTCTTTGACCTAGTGGTCTTATTTTTCATTTCTTTTTACAACATGTTTCCTTTTTTTTTTTTTAAGTCTTTGGATGAGGTCAACTTGATTTAATGTGTGGCCAAAACATTGGAATTATACGTCGTTCGTTAAGGAAGTCCTTTTCAAGCTTAAGCTTGTTTCTGAACGCAAAACTCAACGGCACTATTTGTCGGTTGTAAACACGCAATGATACTTCTATTTATTCAAATATACATACTAAGAAGAAGAAAATATGTCACGAGCATCTACACCTCGTTCATACATCATTATACATACAACCAATAATGCAGCAGACTATGTAGCTACATTTTTTATTGTATTATTCTGCTGTCTGTAACAAATATTTGAGTTGAACTCAGCATCAATCTTTAATTAATCCATGTGCCAGACGTAAACATTAAATTCATAAACCAACTTAGTATCGGAGGAAATCACAGGTGTAGCGAGGCTGTATCCCGTTGCAATCCTAAACATACCGGTGCCTCCTATAACGGGCCGCTCTATGGTAGTTCCTTGCACCACCCTACCATAGATTGCAAGAGAGCTGCCGTTGTATTCCCCATCAGTGAACACGAAATTGGTCATCGCGAGGATTGAATTGTCCTCCTTCCCCACTACCGCAGCAAGGCCTTGAGCACGACCTGTTATAAAATTTATTTGTTCCTGTTAGCATTTAGCAATTACTTTGTTGGAATAAATAATTTATATGAATTAAGTCAATTTTGGAAGTTTAACTAAACAGTGGTAACGTGTTAACAAATCATTTCATGCCAGTCCAAGAGTTTACTGGATAGAATGAAAAGAAATAAATAATTTACTAAAAAAAATTAAGATGTGGACAACAAATAATCTGCACAAGATAGGAAAAGAAAGAATCTGAAAAGGATTAAAACTAAGAACCAATCAATGTCGAATTGTCATCCTGTCCTTCCCGCAACATGTCATCAACTACGGAGATTGCACCGTAGGTAGATGAGTCGCTGTTCGAGGCATTAACAACGATCATTACCGTTGCATTGGATCCAGAAAGAATTTCATGGAAGTAGAAATGCAAATGAGTCTGTTTTGCACATGCTTCATGGAGAGAGAGGAGGAGCAGGACGGAAAACAGGACAGTTTGAGAAATGGAACAGGCCATGACGGGAGGGGGAGAGGGGTGAAAATTAAGAGGTTAATTCCAAGAAACTACATGTATCTGTTATTTATACTGGCAAACCAACCCACCCAAATGGATGGGTAAATTAAAAATGAGAAAAATTTACATATGTGTTCTATACTTCTATTTCCAAAATGAAAAATAATAATTATTTTAATAAAGTTTTTCATATATGTCGTGTACCTCTTTCTAAACACTGTGCACAATTAATCTAACAATAAATTTATTTCTATTTTGATGAGTGCAGTTCCAATTTAGCGAAAAAACTATCTTTTTATTAAAAATGAAGAATTTGTAAACTTATATCCATCGCTAACATCCAGTCATGTTAAAACAATCAATGGCTAACATTGCATAGAGTAAACAATTGTTTACATCCTTCGCCTAATTATCTTAGTCCTTGGAAATGTGTGCTTTTAGAAGTAGTAGAGCTGATATTATTGATATTGTCAACTATAGCGGTTAGGTAATTAATTAACAATTTAGAGTCAAGTGGGCGAGAAAGACTTGAATACTTAATTGCTTAGATAGTAGAGCATAAAAAGATGTAGCGAGTTTTAAAATTTTTCCACTAATAAATATATAGATGTATTAATTTTTACTGACGAATTGACAATTGTGTTTTACATATAATTGTGCTTTACATAAATTCAAATTAAATAGCTCGGATTACATTCTTTAGTTATGATATTATGATAGCTATAACGAATTGACAGTTCATATGAATTCTCAGATGCTCAACTAACAAGAGTACAATTCCTAAATTTTCATTTTTTTTTTTGTTTTCTTTTTTCCTACTCGGATGCAAAATTCAGTTCTTTTCACCTCATTTGCAAAAAGAGTAGGATTCTAACGTTATAAATTTTTGTTCCCATAAATACCATAACTTCAAATTTTTATTAATATTTAAAATTTTAAAATTCAAAAGATAAATTAATAAAAAAAATTTATAATATTTAGAGTAAAAATTGGTACAAAAAAATAAATCTTCTCTCGCAAAAATAATGCAGTAGAGAGCTATTCATCTCAAGCATACAAGATGTGAGCTTATTTCATTAAACACAAACGTACACATTCACACGGATACAAGAAAGAAAGCTCATAAGACAACTCCCAAAAATTCTCTTCTAATCACACTACTGTAATGTAGGCCCAATCTGGCTCCCCCAAGAGAAACTTCCCTTGTGCTTCTTGTTAGTAAATCAACAAGTATGAGTCTCAATCATACCGAATACGAAAAGCATGCCTGAATCTCCTTTTTATTTTAGTTTTCTCTACACCAAGTTTTAATCGCATAGTCTCGCTACGTCATAACCCTGTCTTCTATTATTGCTAGTGAGGATTGATTGCAATCTCACATTATTTACAGTCTAAATGTCGGACTTGACTCTCTTCTTTACGCCGGAAGCATAAATACGGTTAGACGAGAAGAATTATCTCTCTAATAGTGTCTTGTACTTAGGATACAAGTGTAAGACATGTGAAGTCTTTCTAATATGTCTCACTTAGTCTAAAATGACCAGGGAAAATATATATTTATTAGAGAAAATGCATCATTTCTAAAAGATGCGGATGATCAGATGTCAAATCACTAAAAAGTCAGCGGTCCGCAGTCACATTTTGCTATCCGCGGAAGATTTTTGCGGTTCACAATTGGACGCGCAACGTCTCCACTATTCCTACACTTTTATATAATGGAAAATGTAAGCCCATAGTCACTTTCATAATTCATATCCTAGGCTGTAGCAAAATTTAAGACACAGATTCGTTGAACTTTCCAATAGATCAACAGATCGTTAGCTATGCCTATGCATTGCACATAAATTGTGGGGGCAAAAATATAATTTTAAATGAGACGAAATTTGAAGCCCATACAGACCCAAAAGGTGCCTGAACGTTCTCTACAAGAACCACGATTAAAATGGGACATTAAGTAGCTCTCGATTATTATTATATTTTTGGATAATTTTGTCACTGCTGATATTTGTATTGTGATTAATAAGTGATTGAGAAAAATTCTATTGTATTGCTTTTGTACACGATGATATAAAGTTTATATGCCTCTAATGTATCTATTTTGCTATTTTCCTTTTTTTTGCATGATGATTCTTTTTCCTAATTTACAAGATGTCTAAATCTATTTAGAACGGATTTATAGATCAATATATGTCAAGTGTGAATTTGTTGCATACTCTCGTGCTTGATTAGCTAACTAGAGTACAATTTATTTTTCAACGCTCTCTCTTAAGTTGAGTTTAAATATGTTGATGAAATGTAATTTTATAAAAATGTCAGCAATTGCTCATGACTTCGAACAAATGGTGTTTCTATTTGTCTAGCTTGCATCTTCTCTCATATAAAATGCAGTCTACTTCAAAATACTTGGTTCATTCTTGAAAAACTAGGTTTGATATGATGTGACGTGTTGTTTGATTATCGCAGCTACTACAGTTGAATTAATTCTAATTGAAGGAAATTTTTTTACAGAAAACCTTATCAAAGGGGCGGTCAACTCTAAATGCCAAAGATTGTTTCTACATCTTTACTTTTGCCTGCAAGCTGCAAATCTTTCATTTGAAAAATCTTAGTACAGACCATTCCCAAACTGCTTTCACCGATATCTATTTCAGTTATATCGCAATTTATTTCTTTTGTTAATTTGCGCACTGAAATTAAATCGGTAGTAAAGTCTGGTAGCTACATGACACCACTAATTTCATGATAAAAGAAATAATATTTTCAATACCACTTATTACATGAACCTTACAATCATTTGCAATAGTGATATATTGGTGTTTAATTACTTGTACCAACAGATATGGCATTTGCCTCTCCCACTTAAGATTAAAATATTTTTTGGTGCTTGTTAGTAGAAATAAGATACTTACTAAAGTCACTTTGAAAAAAAAAGGGGTGCGATTGTTCAGATGATTGTGATATTTACGATAGACAAGACAATTTGAATCATCTATTTGTTCATTGCAATGGCTATCAGAGATTGTGGCATTGGTGTTTATCCAATTTTGATATTAATATTCATGTTAATTATTTATCTGATTTGGGACAGATTTTAATGTTATTAGACAAAGATATGAGAGTTCCCTTTCAATTAATATGTTCTACTTTGAATTATTGGTCAGGTTTATGGAGTGAGAAGATTAAGGAGTTGATGAAGGAGATGATGCCAGATCTGGAGGGGCTTCCTCTGCAGCTGGATTGGGATAATTTGTTGATGCCATGATGAGCTCTGTGTTTGGTGATTTGTTAGATTTGGAGATGGAATAAATAGGCATTTGTGCCTTTTTTGAATCGTTTATTTTGGTAGTTGATTTGTTTGTTTTTAGTTCTATGGGTTGAGATAGAGTTTATTGGGCCTTGGTACCTGTTATTTTGGTACCAGTTTTTCTTTCGTTATTAGTGTTAGAATTTTTTGGGTTTGGTACCGGTTTTTATGGTACCAGGTTTTTTTTTTATTGTTTGGCGATTTGGAGTTATAGGGCTTTTGGTTAGAGAAAGGTTGTGCAAGGGGTTTTGATACAGGTTTTTGGATTCCGGCCTGTTCTTGTAAAAATGTATGGCTTTTTGGGCTTTTCGTTTTAATAAAATGGAAAGAGGAGGGGAGAATCCCGGAATATACTACTTACCATCTTAAGATAGGACATCCCGTGACATCCCATGGACTCCGGTCGCTGAAGTCCATCAAATTTTTTCTACTCACGTGCAACTCATGTGAGATCGTTATTTCTCATTTTTCAGATCCAATCAAAACATTTATCTCTCTTGTGCTTCATTATATTTCTATTTCTTTCTCTCTCTACGGAGAGGCATTGACCTTTCTCTTTCTCTCTCTAACGGAGCAAGCGCTTCGTCCCTGTTTTGATCCGATCAGGTATGTTTATCTCTTTCACTCTCGCTTCGTCCATGTATTGATCAGATTAGATCACAAAATCTTTATCCCTTTCACAAATTTCATCTTTACTGTTTGATTTTGTGTTTTTTTGGTGTTCAATTCTCAATAAGGTTAGATTTGAAACTTCGTTTTTGCTTTAAGGAGACGAATTTACATCAATTTTGTATTTTCTCGCTCAAATCTCTCTCTCTTGCTTAGATTGTTCTCTCTCTTGCTTAGATTGTTCTCTCTTGCTCAGATCAGATTGTCTATCTATCGATCAGATCAGAATCTCTCTCTCGTCATCATCAACTGTCACTCTTACATTGCGCTAGGCTACAGTTCAAGGTACTAGTCTTACCACTGGCAACAATGATGGCCGCTCCTCCGTCAGTATTGTCGACGCTAACCGGTATTTCACTTTTCCTCTCTTCTGAAATTAATAAACCCTCGTTATCTCAATCCCTTAAAAGTGTATCTAATGCTGCAATTTTTCGCCATTTGAGGCAAGAGAGTATATATTTAATTATGCTGAATAAGGAACATAATTAGCTATTTTGCTTAAAAGAGTATATCCATCAATGTAAGGGAGTATATTAATCAATACAAGAGAGTATATATCAGATGATGCATTTTAATTAACCTATGCTAAGGAAGTATATTCATCATTGTAAGGGAGTATATTCATCAATATAGGGAGTTAAATATATTGATTAAGAGAGTATATATCTAATTACGCCGAATAAGAAACAAGGTTAGTTATTTTTCTTAAAAGAGTATATTTATTAATTTAAGGGAGTATATTAATCAATACATGAGAGTACATGTTAGATGATGCATTTTAATTAATCTATGCTAAGAGAGTATATTCATCAATGTAGGGAGTATATATCGTATGATGCATTTTAATTAATGGAGTATATATGTACTGTTTCATATAATTACAAAATTTACATAAAAGATTATATATTCACCATTATTGGTGTAAAATATACTGATTAAGGAAGTATATATTCTAAAATTGTATATTTTTTCCTTTTGCAGATTGATGTAGGTGACGACAAGCGTGTGGTAGCTTACCGTTTGTTATTAGAGCCTATAAATCAAGTGAAGTCTAAATTTCAGAATGCGAGCGAATGTGTTCTCCTTGACTTTGACTGAATTGATTGAGATGATTGATGCTTGATGTTGCAGTTTCTATTAAGTTATTTAGCGTGATTGAACTTGGTTGTAATGATTTTATGTTTGGTTTGAATGAATAGCAATTTGAACTTGGCTTATTTGAACAAACTTATTGATATCACATTTATATATATGGTAATTGGCCGGACTTAACACCAAAATCATAACCTAAACTCTTGAAATTGTGTGCTTTCAGGTTATATTTGTAGGATTTGGTGCTGCTTTTGGATTGTTTTTGAATATCAGGGATTTGGAGCAAAACAACCGCAAATCGGCACATTTCGGGCACCACAATGGTCTTGTGCGGCCAACAATGGTCCCAGTGCGGAGTAGACTCGTGCCAGATGACTCATTCCTGGCTCGGGTCACATTGTGCGGCTTACACCCCTCCTGGACACCTCTAGTGCGGCCTACACTGTCCTTGTGCGGCCTACACTGTCCTTGTGCGGCCTACATCAGCTTCGACATGGACTGGACACCTCCTGTGCGGGATACATTTGGGCCGGATGACTCATTCCCGGCCTAGAACTCTGCTGTGCATCGAACTGGACCCTCCTATAGCCCGCACAGCCCATGTGTACCCCGCACAAACCCTAAACCTAATGCCTACCCCTATATAAAGCGCCTCCAACGCCCAAATTAGGGATCCTTCCTTCCATTTTCGACTCCTGGCGGCTGCCAGGGGCGCCGCAACCACTTTCCACCATTTTCACCTCTGGTGTACTCCGCACAAGAGGAACTGTACCCCACACAGCACCTCCGTCGTACCCGCACAGCACCACACCGTACCCCGCACAACACCACTCTCCCATTGCCGAACCACGCCGCCGCTCTGGTGTACCCCGCATCGCCGCCACCGTACCCCGCACCACGCTTTTGGAACTTGGATTTTCATGCGACAGTAGTGATTCGAGTCCCGATTTCGACTCTAGAAGCTTGCAAATAGGGAGAATAAGCTGGGTTACGGTTGTATCTCTCATTTTTCTCTTGTTTGCTTGATTATGGAGCTTGTATCTTGCATTTCATCATTTACTTTATGTTTTGAGCACATGTTAGGCTAGATTACATTATCAGATTGTCTTAGGGGTTAGGTTAGATCTTGATGTTTGGATTGATGTATGACACTTGATATTTGGTATTTGATGAGTATTGCTTGTTGGATATTATTTGTGCATGCTTGTTTGTGCTTGATTGATTAATTGAACCTTCTATTAGGTGAATGGCCACATCTAATCTAGGTCAAAAGTGTAGGTTAGTTGATTGGGTTGAACAAAGTGACTTGAGGTAGGACATAGGCCGAAAAGTAGTCCAATTGGTACCCGAAAGGGGAACGTTTCTGCTATAGCGAAAGTCTAGTAGATGACTTTGAAAACAACAAGTAGACTTAGGTAGATTAAGCCAACACACGAAAGTTGAGGGTTAATTGACCCAATGGGGGTGTTAGACTAGGTTCCGGTCCTGATACCATGACCAACATACGACGGCTGAGGTCTAGGGAGTCCAAGTCTGGCTATATCTGCCCCACACAAGTCAAAAACCAACTTATTGAGTCGAAACACCATTAACTGAGGGTTGTGCGGGCTACATTTATACCTGTGCGGCGTACACTGGTCTAATATGGCTGCACTGGTCGGTAACGGCGCGACAGCTGCCTGTCCGACGATCCAAAGCCGGACTGAAAGTGAAACTGAAACCCTAGGACACCTTTATTGCATATTTTACCACCAAAAACACCAAACTTTGCTTTTGTTTATCTCTATTTTGTTTGTATTTAGTTTATTGTCTTGTTCATTGTTAGTTTAAGCCAACCTCCTTTATTTGATTGTCTAGATTTTGTGAATAAGTAAGGTTTAATACTCAATCTACCGTCCCTGTGGATTCGACCCCTAACCACATCCAACGATTTACCGTACGCTTGTGGTACTTTTAGGACTAAATTAGGGTATTATTAACTATACATCACTTATCTGAAATTTGTATCTTGAATGCTTATTTGAATACCTAATGAAGAAGTATATACTTCCTTAGTATCTTGAATGCTTATTTGAACAAGCTTGTCTAAAATTTGTCTCGTGAATGCTTATTTAAGCCCCATATGAAGTAGTATATACTCCCTGATTGAGAAATATATACTCCCTTAGTATCTTGAATGCTCATATGAACAAGCTTGTCTGAAATTTGTATCTTAAATGATTATTTGAATCACTTATGAAGAAATATATACTCCCTTAGTACCTTCAATGCTAATTTGAACGAGGTTGTCTTAAATTTGCAACTTGAGTTCTTATTTGAACCCCTTTATGAAGAAGTATATACTCACTTAGTACCTTCAATGCTAATTTGAACGAGGTTGTCTTAAATTTGCAACTTGAGTTCTTATTTAAACCCCTTTATGAAATATATACTCTCTTATGAAGAAGTATATACTCTCTTAAGAAACACATTTATATACTCCCTTACATGAACTTAAATACTCTCAGTATCTAGGTGGCATCAGCGTTCGTTCTATGGTGACGTCAACATATGTACAAATGACGTCACAACTCAGGATCTGGAGCCCAGATTACAACACGCATCATGTATGGGCCAGACTTTTTTTTGCATGGATCTATGGGATGGCCGGATGTCAAAATTAGTGGGATGTCCCATATTAGGACTGGAGAATCCCCTCTGGTTTTAAAAAAAAAAAAATGTTGGTGCTTGTTTAATTTTTGTAATTTTGTCAATAAATTGCTCTCTCCAATTATGTGGTCTGTTGATCTAAGTCAGGGATCCAAATGTTATTGGTTTAATTAAGGTTTATTTTTTTAAGAGGAGAGATGATACCACTGCTTTTTACTATTTTGCTCTTTGTTCAGCAGATTGGACCCGTTGACTGTCTGTCTGTCTGTCTGGTTAGGTCCTGCCGCTAGATCCGGGCCATCCGGCTGGCTTGAGTCAATTAGTTGAGCAATCTGGTTGGGTCCGTCCAGTGGATCCAGTGGCTATACCCTCCTGGCTCGAGTCTGAGTTACTGGGCTCGCTTGGATCTAAAGTCCCCTCCAAGCTCCTCTTTTCTTTCCTTCGTTCTCTTCTCCAATCGCAGCAATCGTCAATGCCCTTTCTCCTCCTCAGGCGGAGGTGCGGGTGGAGGAACCAGCATTGGTTGCAGTGCTCGCATTTCTGACGGTGCTGGCTATGGAGAATGCCAGTGGAAAAAGCAACACCAAGTATCGACCCAAGAATGAATTTGTCTAACTCCTCGACTGGGTAATTTTGTTTTTGCATTACATTTTTTCAGGTGTTTGTGTGAAAACTTCTTTTGTTATAATATTTAGTGATATTACACTTTAATTAATAATTATCTTCAGCTTACTGATTAGGTTGTTGTTAATTAGTTGTTGAGATAAGCTGAGAAATAGTTGGAATAAATTGTGTCTTAATGATTCTAAAACTGAGGCAAGGCAAATGCGGAGTTGGGTTAAAATTTTGGCTGAGTTGCAGACAGATATTTAGGTTTAGATAAGCTGTTGATAGAGATAGAGAGGAGAGAATTGTGATTTGATATGTTCCCCCCCAAAACTACATTACATGATATGTCTCTATCCTATATATAGACAGCACCCTTTAGCATCAGCCAAGAACAAGAATCACAAAACTAAGCTAATCACTCCAACTGCTTCTGTTACACAAAAATACAAGAATTGCTAAAACTGAGAAATCCTTTGCTGAACCTGGTTTACCAGTAGCATTCTGTACCCACTGACACAGTGACACTGGCTCATTTCTTGTGAACCGAAGTGAACCCACCTTTTATATCTTCCAACCCACAACAAATTTTGTTAAGCTAAAATAGAGGCTTTAAAAATGACACAACAGGCATGCGTGCTACAAGAGAGGCGCACTGCAAGCGTCTAGGTCAAGAATTTTCAAAAGAAGAAGCACTTTAATGGTAAATGTGGCCAACTGCCTCCCACTACTCTGTGACCAAACATGTACGAAGATGACAGTTTGGTTGACGGGTGTGCCCCCCTCCAGCTCCTGCTGTCAAACAAATCTCTATCTGCCACAGCAGCAATTGGTGTGGGTCGTGCGGGAGTGAGGAGATATTTCTGGCATAGTAACTCCAATGAAAACCAGAGTGATATTCAATGAGTCATGTACAGATTTGTCAGAATCTATGGCCAAGACTGTTCTTTTAGTACAGTTTATGAATTTGGGCCGAGACATTGGTACAGTGCCTGGTAAATATTGTCTACACGTGAAGAAACCTGCCTAGTAATGAACAAGTTATCTTTCATGACATCTTGGAAGAGCTTGGATCGAATGTACCGGGCAGAGAGTGGTGACCTGTGCTATGCCTGACACAACTAAAATGGGTTATATTATATATTTTTATATGAGATGCAAAAATGCTGTATGGAACCAAGTACATACTTGTACAATCTTCAATTTATTTTTGAAAGATGCGATTATTTTTGGAAGGATTAATTTAGCAACTTTGTTTCCAAACAGTTGTCACAAAAAGGAAAAAAAAAAAAAAAAAAAAACTAAATGTACATTTAAGTTTATTTTTTAAGTTAAAATGTTGTTTCAATTGATTTGATAAATATTATGAAGTGATCCCTCCCCCCTAATTTTTCTTTAACTTATGTTTTTTCTAATCCAGAACCATAGTGTGCTCGCCTGTCATGTCAGTTGCTACTTCTTACATATGTCAAGGTGAAAATAATTCTCATGCATGTATAACACACTTCTATTACTGTTTTAAATCCTCGCAATTTGTTCCAATTAGTTCAGTGTTATACATTGAACAGAACTTTTCCATGATTTTTGACAATGGGGTTTGAATAATGTAAATCTCAGTTTAGAGTAGAGCGAGTCCTATGTGATAATGTGAATAATTAATTAGTCGGTCCGTTGGATATTAGTTAAGTATAATTGTGAGTTCTGCCTAACAAAGACTAGGGAGAAACATTTAATTTGCATGAAATGCTACATACTGGTTTGATTTGGTAATTTCATTGTTGCGTTTCAGCATCAAAGAAGGAAGCACGATATTATTTAAATCTTATTCATTATTTTTTTTTCTTATAGTAATACAAGTTTTAAGCTTTGTTATAAACCTTTTTTTTTTAATCAAATAAAACAATACTTCCGAAAGAAAAAACAGTTAAATCAAAATATTTGGGTTGATGAGAGACATTATTTATAATCCCTATTCGAACCTAGCGTACTTCATGCAATTGTCTTTAAGCAACTTGTACCATTTAAGATACACACCCATAGGCTTTCAACCGCTCAACAGAGACCTCACGAATATTTTAAGGGTTTATTATTTATTATTTTAATTTTAACTCTTTACTTTTCCATCCACATTTTCACCAATCTACATCGACCCGGACTCCTCCAGTATTTTCATTTTTGCTCCTTAAATCCCTGATATACTAGGCCTTATTATTTCTTGCACAAGAAAAAATTAATATGATATCTGTCTCTCCTTTTTCTTTGAGAAGTCATTCTAATACACATCTCAAAGTGTTTTTTAAAGTTAACACTCTATACATAAAATAAAATATAATGCGTTCATTCCTACTTAACAACATTTAACCATATTGTTTTTTTTAGAGACGGGTGGCAAAGCGCCACACCGACAAATTTATCACAAAGAGAAAAGAAAAAGAAAAAAAAAATAAAGAAAGCTAAAATCTAGAAAAACCTAAGCATATTTTTTCCAAGTGTCTATATTTACAAGGATCTCCTTGGTTAATAAATCAGCAAGAAGGCTACAGTTCAAGAATATATATACGTCAACTGCGTTCCTTCTGAATGTTCCAAGTTGTGGCAGCCTAGATAATATCCTATATCTTCAATCTCAGAAGCCTATGAGAGAACCAAAAATCATCAATGTCGAGTGTGAGATTTTAACCATATTGTTACAAATGATACTTTCGATGACCTGTGATAATTAATTTATCACTCTGTTTTTATTATTCACGAATTAAGACACTTGTCTGTTTCCAACTTATCATCATTATCGTTTAACTATTCGCAAGTCCTCAAGTTGTGAACGCAACTGATTGACGATATATTAATTCTGTTGTTTTTGTCCTACAATCTTATCCTCATGTCACAACAAGAAGCTATGATTTGCACAGATATCACGAAGGAGACTTTTCTGTATCAGCACTGATAATTGCATCCACTTTCAATTTTTTTTTGGGCAATTCGAGATATGCTACTCCAAAAGTCTGAAATAGTGATATAAAATTAATTTGTGTTGTTTTATGATGGCAAATATCCAATTATTTGTTTCGTTATGGCAGATTTAGAATTAGATTGTTTTAGAGTTTAGAGTGGCATAAAACTAATTTTTTCTTTTTTTTTTTTCAATTTCACGTGGAGGATGGTAATGCTTAGTCTTCATCATTCGTGAAAAGAAAAAAAAAAAAACCAAAATTGCGTACTTTAATAGAAACAATAAAAATGTGAAGCATTAATAGTTTTTGTTGGAATATGATGCCGCAGATGATCGTACCCGGGATCGGATGCATGGCATAGAACGACACGGGTTGTGCCGCATAAGATCGTGTCCTGGATCTGATGCATGGCACCGACAGAAAAGGACAGTTCAGACCTAATTTGGAGGTATCTCAGAGAAGAGGAAAGAATCCTTGGAGATATTTCAGAAATGGAAAGAATATGCATGAGGAAGATGATGACTGATTGTTGAGAATCTGATTAAATTATCTGAAGATATGTTTAGATATTCTTTTTCTTAGGGAAGAAGAAACTGTTTTTCTATTTATTCATCTTTTCTCATTGTATTGTATCAACTCAGTTATTCAGAAAATAACAAAAAATAGTGTGCGTGTGTGTGGAGGACGTAGGCACCAAGTTGGTGCTGAACCTCATTAAATCTCGTGTTTATCTGTATGCTTTATTGATTTCTGAGTTCATTGTATCAAGGTTCTAAGGGGCACGGTCCATGTGCAGATGCACTCGGATCGTGCCTCCCCAGATCCGATTTGATGAAGAATTATTTTCGCTACGACGACCGACGGTATTTTAACATGGTATCAGAGCCAGGTTCGCTCTGTCGACATCGAATATGTGTTTGAAGATTAACGACCAGCGTTTGACTCTCCATGGCGAAGAGACTTTGTCCTGCCCGTTCTCTCATCACGGTGCGAGAATTGTTGTCTGATCTGACTTACGCATGGACAAGATAAGATCACGCGAGTGTCAAGAAGATTTGGTGAACCGTGCTTTCTTCTTTGAAAGTTGGTAGCGAATTGCTAATTTGGATTTCAGAAATTTGATTTCTCCCCGATTAATTGGCACTTGCCTATAGGTCAAATCATGTCTTCGGTGCAATCAAGTGAGATTCTGTTAATTTGGAATTCCGAATTTAATTGATTGGCAGTCAAGAGATTTCGGGTAATTATTTTTTTTTTGTCTAGCTCTCTAGTGGTCATGGTTAATTTCCAATTAACACTATATATTGAATATGTTTGGATTATATTGAGCCGCACCAATGGTACTTTCCATTTTTTAATGCTTGGCACCACATACAGGACAAAAAATCAAATGTGATTTGGAATTTGGAAACTTGATATTTCGTGCACGTGAAGCATGCCACATATTTGGATTGATTCAATTACCATCTAATTAGTGAATACTTCCGATTTTAATCTTTCTAATTAAGAATTTATGGTGCTGTCATAATCGGTTAAATAAGAAAGTGGATATTGATTGATTTCAATCTTCCCCGATGGTGCAAGTGGTTCATGTGGTATGATTTGTGCAGCGGTTTTTGATGTAACAAATATAATTTGGTAATTTGATGATTCGTGTGAAGGATTTCATGATGCTAATCGGGTAATTTTTAAAATTTTATTAACCGATAACATCTAGGATCGTTCTTACTATTGCTAACTTTCTTTATTTATTTGCATCGCAATCAAATATATTCCTATAAGAAGGATTGTAGAACCATACCTATGGTCTTTAACGAAGCTCTGTTCCTCTTCGGTTCACCTTGAATCCGAAACAAAATGACAGTCGAATCCGTGCTAGCGAATTCCCCGTCAACACCTAGCTCCGTCGCCCGTATCTTAATCGATTTCTTAATCGATAGAATATTTTAACAAGTATTTAGATATTTAGAAGAAAAGAAGAACAAAGCTTCAACACATGAAGACTTACTTGTTACACAAAGTTTCTGATCTGCTTTACCTTTAAAACACAAGAAGAAACCTTTCAATTTCATATAGCATTTAAAGCCACTAACCAGAAATTAAAAACAGCACTTTAATTTCTAACGTTGCAGCACTAAAACCTTGATAACTCTCTGTAGAAAACTCCAAACGCCCTGAAACTTGGACCATTGGATTCTACACTTCAAGGGCTACAATTTTCATATATCATTTGCCCAAAATGGTTATCGTTTGCTATACTATTTTTCTGTTTAAAGTTGGCTCAAATTCTGACCCGAATTTAAAGCCTTCTTTCTTCTTCATTTGTTAAAATAATTGGGCTTGGGCTTCAAATAAATTTATACATTTCATAATAATATTCATATATTATTATAATATGTGAAACTTATATTATCCTCATAATATACACATATTAATAAATTTATTCTTTGCTAGTTATTCACGTCATGTGATATAATTTTCTATTTGCACTTTATTTCATGCAACATGAAACTTTGTACATAGAAAATATATTTCTTGTTTCCCATTCAGTTGGTGTGACCTATGTTGAGGATCCATATTATGTTGGCAATGGAATAATTATTTTATTCCATAAACTGTAAGCGGTACTCTAGCATACATTACAGCTACCCAAATAATATAGATGTTTAGCAAATCCTTTTACGAAACACGATCCTTCTAGTAATGTTATTTACATTACTTGTGTCTATTCCTTGCCATATGATATTATGACTATTATACAAAGTAGGGCTGTGTCATCTTTGTATTATAATCTTTTCTTGGTCTCTAACAAGTAGGATTATATAATTATAACTGCACTTCAGTTATATTGGATCCATTTATAATCTCACTTTACCAAGGGGCCCTTTATAATATCATTCCTCAATTAATGAGTGGCAATTAGCTATTGACATATATATTTTCCTCCTACACAAGTTATATACAAAGAACTATTACTTTTATCACCACTTGCTTCAAATGGCTTTTAATAATAATTACGTTGCATATTCCTTATGTGAAAAATATATCATATCAATCTTAGAATTAATGACACGATAAAAAAATATTAATGACACAAACACAATCCATATAATATTTTTTATCAATTAGGTCTGTTCAATATATGAATCTTTTCATATACTCGTGTTATTAAATGATAATCATTTATCAACGTTTACAGAACTACAACGTACTTTTAATCAACACGACAGTCTTATATGGAATATTAGTGTTCCTGCTAATATCCAAGACCTGTGAACATTTTAGAGTTATATATATTCATTTTATTTAGAGTTCTGCGGTTCAAGACCAAGAGCATCTTCTTGAACACTTCTAAATACAAACATAAACTCATGGAACAAAATGTAATAACATCCAATTCATAAATATAACATATAAAAGTAATCATCATAAGATAACTTTTAGAACACAATTCCAACAATCTCCCACTTGTTCTTAAAGTTACTTTTTATACATTTTTATGTATTAACTCTAAAACTAGGGTTGCCTTTTGACTCATTCTGTTATCTCTATCCACTCTCCATGCATCTTCAAACCCATGGAATCGAAGTGAACTTCGCTTTTGGCTTGAGATAAAGGCTTTGTTAGCGGATCTGCTGTGTTACTATCCGTGTCCACCTTTAATAATTTTATTTTACCATCTTCTATGAAGTCCCGAATGACAAAGTATTTTCTATCCATGTGTTTGACTTTGTGGTATGCCTTTGGTTCTTTGATTTGTGCAATAGCTCCACTATTGTCGCAAAACAATTCCAATGGCCCTTCGATTGATGGTACCACTCCAAGCTCCTCAATGAACTTCTTGATCCAAACACCTTCTTTGCTTGCTTCCGCAGCAGCCATCACTTCTGATTGGGTGGTTGAGTCAGCTGTTGTTGATTGTTTGAAACTTCTCCAACAAACAGCACCCCCATTCAGAATGAATACATATCCAGATTGCGACCTTTTATCATCATAATCGGTTGCAAAACTCGCATCGGTGTAGCCTTCTACAACGAGTTCCCGTTTCCCTCCATACATAAGAAATTTATCCTTAGTTCTGTTAAGATACTTAAGGATATTCTTGACCGCACTCCAATGTGCAGGACCTGCATGGGCTTGATGACGACTTGTCATACTTAGAGCATACGCGACATCAGGTCGTGTACACACCATAGCATACATGATAGAACCAATTGCAGAAGCATATTCTACATTCTTCATGATTTCAATGTCTTTACGTGTGACAGCACATTGAGACTTGCTAAGTGTTACACCTTGACTCATTGGCACATTTCCTTTCTTAGAATTTTGCATGTCGAATCGTTTCAACACTTTGTCAATGTATGTACGTTGACTTAAGCCAATGAGTCTACGTGACCTGTCTCTACATATCTTGATTCCCAAGATATATTGGGCTTCACCCAAGTCTTTCATTGAGAAAATCTCTTTCAATGAAGTTTTTGTTTGCTCCATTAAGGGAATAAAGTTGCCTATCAATAGTATGTCATCAACATACAAAACCAAGAAAAGTATATAGCTCCCACTGACCATCTTGTATACACAAGTATCTTCCTTACTTTGAATAAATCCAAGGCGTTTAACCTCTTCATCAAAGCGCTTATTCCAACTCCTGGATGCTTGCTTCAGTCCATAAATAGACCTTTGAAGTTTGCATACTTTACTACCATTATTTGGATCTTCAAAACCTGGAGGTTGTACCATGTACACATCCTCTTCCAAATTCCCATTCAGGAACACTGTTTTGACATCCATTTGCCATATTTCATAATCATAAAATGCGGCAATGGCTAGTAATATCCGAATTGACTTAAACATTGCAACAGGCGAGAAAGTTTCGTCATAATCAATTCCTTGAACTTGACTAAACCCTTTCGCTACAAGCCTTGCCTTGTATGTTGTCATGTTTCCATCCATGTCCATCTTCCTCTTGAAAACCCATTTGTTTTGAACAGCTTTCTTTCCTTGAGGAAGATCTACCAAGTTCCATACTTGGTTATCATACATGGATTGCATTTCAGATTTCATGGCTTCATACCATGATTTTGAGTCTTCTCTTTTCATTGCTTCTTCAAAGGTCTTTGGATCATCTGTATCCATTACCAAGATCTCATGAAGCCCTAGATATATATCAGGTTTCTTTCTAGATCTTGTTGACCTTCTTAGTTCTTGTGGCTCTTCATGTTCATTACGAGTATCTTGAACCTCTTGCACAATTTCTTGTGGAATTAGTTCAATACTCGATTGAACACTATGTGGTGATGCGTGAACCTCTTCCTCAATAGGCTGAGGAACTTGTACACTAATGCTCCCACTAGCCGTCGGAACTATGGTTGGGTTATTTCGATCTACATGGGTGTCATCCATGACCTGATCGAGGTCTTGTAATGTTTCTTGAGTTTCCTCAAGCGTTACACTACTTCCATTACTTTTGATTCTTTCGAGAAACTCTTTCTCTAAGAAAATTGCACCTCTTTCAACTAATATTCTATTTGTTGATTTGTGCCAAAAGTAGTATCCTTTTGTTTCTTTCGGATAACCTATAAAGAAGCATTTTTTCCGCTTGGGGTTCTAGTTTGGTTGACATCAATCGTTTGATGTAAGCCTCACATCCCCAAATTTTGAGAAAAGATAATTCAGGAGTTTTTCCTGTCCACAACTCGTATGGAGTTTTTCTCGACAGATTTGGATGGAACAATATTCAGTGTGTAAGCCGCAGTTAGCAATGCATGTCCCCAAAAATAAAGAGGCAATTCGGTTTGGCACATCATTGATCGAACCATATCAAGCAATGTTCTGTTTCTCCTCTCAGATACACCATTCCACTGAGGTGTTCCTGGTGGAGTCAATTGTGGTATGATACCACACTCCTTCAGATATGTACCAAATTCATTACTCAAGTATTCTCCTCCACGATCAGTTCGCAAAATCTTAATTCTCTTATTAAGTTGATTTTCGACTTCATTCTTGAATTCTTTGAACTTGTCAAAAGATTCACTCTTGTTCTTCATTAGATAAACATAGCCAAAACGACTATAGTCATCTATGAACGTAATGAAATATCTAAAACCATCTCGTGCACTTGTTCTCATTGGACCACATACATCAGAATGTATCAATTCCAACAAGTCTTTTGCTCTTGAACCTTTCTTCTTGAAAGGTTTCTTAGTCATTTTACCAACTAAACAAGATTCACATGTCTCTATTGCATCGCAATCCATGAGACCAAGAAGATTACTATCTTGTAATTTCTTAATGCGTTTCTCGTTTATATGACCAAGACGATAGTGCCATAAGAGAGTGTTGTTTTCATGAGATACTTTGAGTCTTTTATTATTGACATTTAGAACATGTTTATCATTCACTTCTAGCAAATATAAACCATCATGAATAGTAGCATTTGCATAGAAAATTCCATCTTGTGCAATACTCATACACGAGTTTGAAATAGTAAATACATAACCATCTTTGTCCAAACACGACACAGATATAATGTTCTTACATATAGACGGAACATAATAAACATTATTCAAATTAATTATTAAACCACTAGATAAATGAAGGTTTATTGAACCAATGGCCATCGCCGAGATACTAACACCATTGCCCACCTTCAAAATAACTTCTCCTCTCTTGAGATGTCTTCTATTCATTAGTGCCTGCATATTTGCACAAATATGAGCACATGATCCAGTATCAATTACCCAATCATGAATAGATGTGGTTAAATTAATTTCAATAACAAAAATACCTTTTGGAACCTTGGGACGCTTCCGCTCTATTTTGCCCGAGTCTAAGTCAGCCTTGTACTTTGGACAATTCGCCTTGAAATGTCCTAACTCATGACAATAATAGCACTCGGTTTGCGGAGTTGGCGAGTTTTTCTTTTTGCCTTTGGAGGTGCTCGCTTGAGCTTCTCCTTTCCCCTTGTTCTTTTTACATATCTTCTTTTTGCCTTTTCCCTTTTGAGCTTTCTTGCTATTATGTGATATTGCAAGAACATTCTTCTCTCCCTTGTGCCTGTTCATATCGGCCTCAGCTTGCTTCAAAGTCTGATGGATCTCATCCAAGGTCATTGCCTTTTCACGCAAGTGAAGATGCATGACTACATCTCTGTAAGATGGAGGCAACGAACCAAGGATTATATCCTCAGCAGAATCAGCATGCATTGGAGCATTAAGCTTCTCCAATTTCTCAAGGTAACCCAACATTTTCAACATATGTTGGTTGACAGAAGATCCTTCTGCCATGTTACACCTTGTGAAAGCTAAGGTGATCTTTGAACGCTCTTTACGAGCATTCTCCAGGAACATCTTGGAGAGACGTTCGATTATCTCTTTTGGAGTATTGTTAATGAACTTTCTAGTAAGTTCAGTAGCCATACTTGCCAACATGAGACCTTGAACGCTCAGTTCGTCCTTGCGGTACTTTTCAGATTTGGCCTTTGCTTCATCAGAGGGATCCTTATCTAGTACTGGAGCATCTTCCTCCAATACATTGACAAGATCCTCCGACCTGATGATAAGTTGGAGTTTCAATTCCCAATCAAGGAAATTGGAACCATCATTCTCCAACGGAAACTTTTCGAGTATGGATCGGATAATTACGTTGTTTGTCATTCTATAAAATAAATCAAAGGATTTCATGAATATTTATGTAAAACTTCATACCACATATTTAATATTTGTCCATTATGCAGTATATTCAAGATCCTATCATAAATAAAGCGAACTCATCCGAATTATAAAATCAAGGTAAGTAATATTTTACTAATCATAACCTTTTAGAAAAACTTTTGCAATCGTTTGCAATTTTCTAAACTTTATGACTCTTGTTGTTTATTAAGAACCTTTTCTTACTAAACGATTTTCCCGGGACTTCAAGCCTAGATCTTGACTTCCCTTTAAGCAAACTTATTTTATTGGTCAATATGTTCGGCTAATTATCTCCATAAAATAAATGTACCAAATGCCTCACATTTAATCCATTTATCAATGGCCAGATAATATGTCCTAACACATTCCACGATTTCTAAAGATTAGAAATTACACTCATGCATCTTAATAATCTCTAGCTTAAAGTGGATAAAATAAGAAGGAAAAATACTTAATTTTTCATTGGACATTTCAAATGTGACTATAGTTTGGTAGGTCCTGTTTCCATACACCCATACCTATCCTAACATATCATTCACATATAATCATAAAGCACATAACATAAAACAATCACAAAACATTTGCGAGTTTGTATGCCTCTTGCGCTTCTCTTCATCCACCGCTTTGTCTTCTTGCACCATTGGATGAAAAATTGCATAAAAATAAATATGCTGCCCCAAACTTTATTATGAATCCTTTCAAGAATAAAATTTGCTAAGTGCAAGTATTAGGAACCCATCTCATTCTCACAATGCAAATGATGTAAAAATAAATAAAGGCATCCTATACATAAATTGCCTTTTGTGCCTAATTAATAAACGCTTATTAAACTTGCTTACAATCAAACATACACATCACATAAAATTTACATCACACAAGGCATTGAAATGAGACATACAAACTCAGTTCCCTGCAAAACAAAATTATAATAGGAATTGCATATCGATGCACTATTTTGTACCTTTTAATTAATTTCCATTTCTTAAGTAATTGCGGTTCTCTAAATCATTTAAATCCCTAAAATGATTTATAATTCTCTGTTACAATTTGCACCATAGTTTGAAAAATAATCTTTTAATCATTTAAAAGAAAATACAAACCGTTATTGTGTTTTGTCACAGAAAAACTGCGTACTATTGCTGTTTTGCCTTTGTGACGAAATTTCATAAAACTTTTGTATAGGAAAGTTTTATTATTTCAAAACTAGACTTCGATATCTAAATTTAGAAACTGGTTTCATCAAAATATGTTAATCCATTTGAGATAAATCGTTATTTTGATTTCAGCAAAAACTGCTACTGCTGCTGAAAAATTCCAGCAGCGCACTATTTTCTTTATTTTTGTTTAATCTCATAGATCTGTCCAAAAACCTTGATCTATATAATTATCCTATTCTAAACTTCTTCTAATATAGTAAGAATTTTAGAAAATACAAAAATAATTAACCAGTTATCATATTACAATATTGCAAAACGTGTAACAAAAATTCAGCACGAATTTAGAACCGCAAAACAAAAGAACAATTAACTAAGCACTTATGTAATTAAAATTACATAATAAAATAGTCTAATTAGCAATAATAAAGAACCTATGCTCTGATACCAATTGAAGGATTTCATGATGCTAATCGGGTAATTTTTAAAATTTTATTAACCGATAACATCTAGGATCGTTCTTACTATTGCTAACTTTCTTTATTTATTTGCATCGCAATCAAATATATTCCTATAAGAAGGATTGTAGAACCATACCTATGGTCTTTAACGAAGCTCTGTTCCTCTTCGGTTCACCTTGAATCCGAAACAAAATGACAGTCGAATCCGTGCTAGCGAATTCCCCGTCAACACCTAGCTCCGTCGCCCGTATCTTAATCGATTTCTTAATCGATAGAATATTTTAACAAGTATTTAGAAGAAAAGAAGAACAAAGCTTCAACACATGAAGACTTACTTGTTACACAAAGTTTCTGATCTGCTTTACCTTTAAAACACAAGAAGAAACCTTTCAATTTCATATAGCATTTAAAGCCACTAACCAGAAATTAAAAACAGCACTTTAATTTCTGACGTTGCAGCACTAAAACCTTGATAACTCTCTGTAGAAAATTCCAAACGCCCTGAAACTTGGACCATTGGATTCTACACTTCAAGGGCTACAATTTTCATATATCATTTGCCCAAAATGGTTATCGTTTGCTATACTATTTTTCTGTTTAAAGTTGGCTCAAATTCTGACCCGAATTTAAAGCCTTCTTTCTTCTTCATTTGTTAAAATAATTGGGCTTGGGCTTCAAATAAATTTATACATTTCATAATAATATTCATATATTATTATAATATGTGAAACTTATATTATCCTCATAATATACACATATTAATAAATTTATTCTTTGCTAGTTATTCACGTCATGTGATATAATTTTCTATTTGCACTTTATTTCATGCAACATGAAACTTTGTACATAGAAAATATATTTCTTGTTTCCCATTCAGTTGGTGTGACCTATGTTGAGGATCCATATTATGTTGGCAATGGAATAATTATTTTATTCCATAAACTGTAAGCGGTACTCTAGCATACATTACAGCTACCCAAATAATATAGATGTTTAGCAAATCCTTTTACGAAACACGATCCTTCTAGTAATGTTATTTACATTACTTGTGTCTATTCCTTGCCATATGATATTATGACTATTATACAAAGTAGGGCTGTGTCATCTTTGTATTATAATCTTTTCTTGGTCTCTAACAAGTAGGATTATATAATTATAACTGCACTTCAGTTATATTGGATCCATTTATAATCTCACTTTACCAAGGGGCCCTTTATAATATCATTCCTCAATTAATGAGTGGCAATTAGCTATTGACATATATATTTTCCTCCTACACAAGTTATATACAAAGAACTATTACTTTTATCACCACTTGCTTCAAATGGCTTTTAATAATAATTACGTTGCATATTCCTTATGTGAAAAATATATCATATCAATCTTAGAATTAATGACACGATAAAAAAATATTAATGACACAAACACAATCCATATAATATTTTTTATCAATTAGGTCTGTTCAATATATGAATCTTTTCATATACTCGTGTTATTAAATGATAATCATTTATCAACGTTTACAGAACTACAACGTACTTTTAATCAACACGACAGTCTTATATGGAATATTAGTGTTCCTGCTAATATCCAAGACCTGTGAACATTTTAGAGTTATATATATTCATTTTATTTAGAGTTCTGCGGTTCAAGACCAAGAGCATCTTCTTGAACACTTCTAAATACAAACATAAACTCATGGAACAAAATGTAATAACATCCAATTCATAAATATAACATATAAAAGTAATCATCATAAGATAACTTTTAGAACACAATTCCAACATCGTGGTGATTGATGCAAAAAATGTTGCCCAAATCGGGTCAACATATGGCCCTAGGGCTGAGCGAATGGCTCATGGAGAATCAAGTAGATGACCTAGGTTGGGTCATACGTGTGCCGGAGAATTTGATGTCTTCAAGTTAAAGGCATTTGAGGTCAAGGAACATTTATGTATGCAAGCTATCAAATATTTCTCTCAGGGGAGAGTCGATATGGGAGGTATATTTGATGTCAACAGAGAGAAGATGATCCAAGTCGGGTTATGTGTATTGAAAAAAGAACTTCTTGACTAATGTGGTGCACGGGCCGTGTCAGGATGGGCGCGGACCGAGCATTTGTGGGCCGGTAGTGTTACCGGTTTGGAACGAGAACTTGGGACCGGCATGTGCTGGTTTTGGCAGCGGTTTACGTCGTTGCTTTGGACCATGAGTGAGTGCTTGTGGTTTATTCCCTGTGCAAGTTACCGCACAATTGACCTTTTCCCTGTGCAAGTTACCGTACAGTTGACCCTTTCCTTGTGCAAGTTACTGCACAATTGACCTAGTTGGCGTGGTGGATCGTCAACATGTCTGTCGAGGTGATTCGGCGGAGGTTGCACTAGATTGTGCAGCCATTGGGCTGGTCAATTGATCAGTTTTGGACTCCATCACTTCTTAGGGAGTCGTGTGGAATCTGCTCGTTCTGGATCTGGAGTTGAGGGAGTTGCGTATCTTGTGGAGAATGGTCACTCTCTTGAAGACATGATTTGGAGTTGCTTGACGGAGGAGTCAAGATGGCGAGTGTAGAATTCAATGACAAACTGACAAGTTGTCATGACAAGGCTGTGCATGTCAACTTGAGGGGGAGTGTTGGAATATGATGCCGCAGATGGTCGTACCCGGGATCGGATGCATGGCATGGAACGACACGTGTTGTGCCGCATAAGATCGTGTCCTGGATCTGATGCATGGCACCGACAGAAAAGGACAGTTCAGACCTAATTTGGAGGTATCTCAGAGAAGAGGAAAGAATCCTTGGAGATATTTCAGAAATGGAAAGAATATGCATGAGGAAGATGATGACTGATTGTTGAGAAGCTGATTAGATTATCTGAAGATATGTTTAGATATTCTTTTTCTTAGGGAAGAAGAAACTGTTTTTCTATTTATTCATCTTCTCTCATTGTATTGTATCAACTCAGTTATTCAGAAAATAATAAAAAATAGTGTGCGTGTGTGGAGGATGTAGGCACCAAGTTGGTGCTGAACCTCATTAATCTCGTGTTTATCTGTATGCTTTATTGATTTCTGAGTTCATTGTATCAAGGTTCTAAGGGGCACGGTCCATGTGCAGATGCACTCGGATCGTGCCTCCCCATATCCGATTTGATGAAGAATTATTTTCGCTGCGACGACCGACGGTATTTTAACAGTTTTCAATAAATCCTTTGAGCACAAGAAAAGTCGTTTCAAATCCCTTGATATTTGTTCTGTTTGATCTAGTAAATAATGTTTGCAAAAGTTGTGGCTGAAAAGTCGGAATGAAAAAATATAGTTGGTTGAGAAAGTTAGAAACGCAACCATCACTATTTGTCGGTTCTAAACACTCCATAATGACGCAACTCAAGCATATATAAACTAATTAAGAAGAAAACAATTATATATAACAAGAATAAGAATCAGTCATGTATATTATATCATTATTAGAACTACGTACAACAAATACGGATTTTATCTTCCTTTATTCTGCTTTATTTACCATATATTTTAATAATTCAACTTACCATCAACCATCAATGGGAAAAAAAAACACGAAGAAGAAAGAAAAACTTAATTATCCTTCATTTCCTTTTGCCAGATATAGACATCAAATTCATAAACAAGCTTGGTAGCGGAGGAAACCACAGGTTTGGCAAGGCTGTATCCCCTTGCCATCCTAAACATGCCAGTGCCACCTATGACAGATCGCTCTATGGTGGACCCCAGCACAACCCTCCCGTATATTGCAAGAGTGCTGCCGTTGTATTGCCCCTCGGTGAACACGAAATTGTACATCGTCTCAAGCGAACCGTCCCTCCCCACTGCCCCGACAAGGCCTTGAGCACGACCTGTCATAATAAAATTTGTTTTTTTTGTAAGCATTTACACCTCAGTTTTTTAGCATTATTAATTAAACGAATTAAATAAAATTTGTAAGTCGTCGATCATTTACACTGTTAACAAGCATTGTAACTAGTAATAGATCATTTTATGTTTGTGTTTAATATTTGACTGAAGAGAAAAGTAACGTATGCTTAATATATCTTAGATACTTACATTAAAAAAGAAAATAGATTTTACTCCAAAACACGATAAAATGAGTAATTTTCACAAGAAGTTAATAATGAAACTGGAAAAGGATCAAAATTAATTACCAATCAATGTTGAGTTGTCATCTGGTCCTTCTTGCAACATGTCATCAACCACCAAGATTGTACCGAAGGTTAAGGAGGTGCTGTTTGAAGGGTTAACGACGGTCAATACTGTTGCATTGGGTCCAGAAAGAATTTCATGGAAGTAGAAATGCAAATGAGTCTTTTTAGCGCATGCTTGATGGAGAGAGAGGAGGAGAAGGATAGAAAAGAAAACGGTTTGAGAAAGGGAAGAGGCCATATGGATGTTGGAGGAAAGAAATCAGATTAATTCCATGAAACTATAGATATCTATCATTTATATAGAACAATGATGTTGACTATACGGAACTATAAATTACAATTAAAAAAAACCTAACTATAAATTTGAAGGTCA
Organism: Rhynchospora tenuis; assembly: GCA_027725995.1. NCBI lineage: Eukaryota > Viridiplantae > Streptophyta > Magnoliopsida > Poales > Cyperaceae > Rhynchospora > Rhynchospora tenuis. Next base: position 17,392,936 of record CM050888.1, on the reverse strand, counting down.
AGCCGACAAGAAAGACTTGAATGGTTTATTTCTTAGATAATCATTAATAAAAAAAGGATAAAAAAATATAGGATTGGTAATTAACGTTGATTAAAGTTCAAATTGACTGACACGGATTTTTTTTTTTTTTTTTTTTTTTTTTTTTTTTTTTGCATAAGAGCATATATATACTATACTGACATGAATACACATGTGAATATATAATATAAAATTATTGGAATATACATCAAATTCTAATTAAATAGTTCAGAATACATTCTTTAGTTATTATATTATTGTAATATTGACAATTTATGTGACATAGATGCTATACTCTAATACTCCACACAAAAATGGATTTCCTAAAATTAAGGACACAGTTGACACAGAATTTGAACAGTATTTTAGTAAAATCTCCGGAGTTAAAACACGTGTAGCGAGGTTGGCGAATACTGAGGTGAGATATTGGGCGACATTTTGTTAGTTGAAATTTGTGATTGCGAGAATTTTTTTTTTTTTTTTTTTTTTTTTTTTTTTTTGTATTCCAGGTGAGATTTACAATTTTATATTTTTTGCTAACGTCGTTAGCTGATACTTTACCGTCTTTTACTACTTTAGCCTTTAGGATATGGAATATATTGTGCTTTGATCTTAAAATAAATTTAAGGTTATTTTTTACGATGATCACGGGTTCAAAATCTTTTTTTGAAGCAACACGGGTTCAAAATCTTATGGATAAGTATGAACGTGGGGACTTCCGATCTTTTTCATCTTATACTGTATGCATTTTTTAAAGTGTAATAATATAATGTTGCAAGAAACATTGACCTCACTTGTTCACATTGCATTGGCAACTGTAGGACACTTTAACAAGCAAACGATTATTTTATTAATCTTTGATTATAAAAATTGATTGGGTTTCATTTTTATGAATATAGCTGAGTTTTTATGTTGGCTCGTCTAGCCTATCACAACTCTCTTTATTTTACTCGAATTTGGGACCGAGCTGTACTAAACAGTGCAAGCAAAGCTTAATACAGACGGAGTTAAAGAAATAAAAGGTGACAAGCATTAGGAGTGTTATGTGACAAGAAAGTCCCACATAAGTTAAAATGCAATAGGACGGCGATTAGACCTGCGATCATGTATGGCGCTGAATGTTGGACTACTAAAAGACGATACGTCCAAAAGATGAGTGTAGCAGAGATATGCATATTGCGGTGGATGTGGGCATATGAGGAGGGACCAGATTAGAAATGATGACATGCGAGATATGGTTGGGGTTGCACCGATAGAGGAGAAGTTGGTCCAACATCGTTTGAGATGGTTTGGGCATGTCCAACGTAGGTCTCCGGAGGCACCCGTGCGTAGAGAAATGCTCAATCGCTTTGAAAACACAAGGAGAGCCAGGGGTAGACTGAGATTGCCATGGGAGAAAGCAGTAAAAAGGACCTTAAAGAATGGAACGTCTCCCAGGAGTTGGCGTTGGATATGACCGCATGGAAGCTAGCAATTCACGTGCAGAGCCATGAGATACGAATTTAGTTGACGGGTGTTGTCTTATATTTGTAGGTTATAGTATTAGCTCACGGTTTAGATATAGGTATTATTATTATTATTATTATTATTATTATTATTATTATTACTACTACTACTTTATTTTTTTTTAAGTATATTTAGCCCTACTTTTTGCGTATACTTTTTTTCGGTGACTTGATTACTTCTGTTGGTTGCTACTAGCCTACCCAGGCTTAGTAGTAGTTGTTATTGTTTGATTATAATAATTATTGAAAAAATATCATTTTAGCTATTATTGAGGAGATGTTTTGTAGTTTATATATAGTTTGTTTGTTTTTTTTTTTTGTTTGTAATACACTATGAGCTGTAGACGCCTAACGAAACTTTAATAAAAATTGACCAAAAAAAATTTAATGATGAATACTGCATGGAAAAATTAATTCTCTTTGATTTCTCAAGCGGCTCACAATTCCTAGGGTGTCAAACATGTAGAACGGACACAGAACATACCCATGTTCTGTTTTCATTTTGTTCCATGTAATGTAACAGAAGGTGTCTTTCGTTTCCGTTCCGTTAACATTCCATTTCGGTTTCGGTTTTGCGTTTATTTTCCATTGTAAATTTCTTACTTGAGTGTTCCGTTTCCTAAAACGTCGTTTTGTTTTTCTGAAAATGAAACCCATCTGTCATTCCGTTTGGACGGCACAGGACGAAATATGTACAAAACAACACAGTGTTGACACACCTACTCACAACTCTCTAGTCACATCAAAGGTATTAAGTCTCCATTGTCCGTCATCTTAGTTTATGTAGCATGCCCAAATCCATTTGTTAATGTTGAGCACTAATTAATATAAAAAATATATAAACGATCAAAATTGAATTATATAAAAAATTATAAAAAAAATACATACAAAATCCATGATTAATATAATACTAATTTGGAAAGCATAATAAAATAATATTTAAATTAATATAAATTAATTTAACATTAAATCAACACTAATTTTAATGAATGGACGGGGTCAGAGTAAGATAAGAATTTGAAAATCCGATGCAAGCTCAAAGAACGATCTCAGCTTGGATTGGATTTTGAAATTCCAATCTTAATATCGGACTTCCAAACAACGATCTTATGATATTATTTATATAATTCAGATTATTTTAGTACTAAAATCAAAATTTTATAATATTTTAATACTATTTTTAATTTTTTCGGTCCCTTGTGCTTCTATATAATGGAAAATGTAAACCTATAGTCGCTTCCATTATTGTATCCTGTTATTACATCATGTACCACAAATTTAAGACGCAGATTCATTGAACTTTCCAACAGATAGCTAGCTATGCATTACTGATTGCACAAAAATTGTAGGGGCAAAAAGGTAATTTTAAATGACACGAAATTTGAAGCCTATAAAGACCCAAAAGGTGCCTCGACGCTCTCTATAAGGACCACGATTAAAATTGGACAATTAGTACCTCTCGATTATTATATTTTTTTGGATAATTTTGTCACTGCTGATTTTTGTATTGTGACAAATAAGTGATTGTCTGATTGAGAAAAATTTTGTTGTATTGTTTTTGTACAAATTTATATGATAATTATAAGGTTTATATGCCTCTAATGCGTCTATTTTGCTACCTTTCTATTTTTACATGATGATCCTTTTTTCCTAATTGACAAGATGTCTAAATCTAGTTACAACGGATTTATTGATCAATGTATGGCAAATGTGAATTTGTTGCATACTCTTGTGCTTAATTAGCTTGCTAGAGTACTGGTTATTGATGAATGCTCCCTCCTAAGTTAAATTTAAATGTAATTTCGTAAAAATGTCAGCCAATTGCTCATGACTTCGAACAAATGGTGTTCCTATTTGTCTAGCTTGCATCTTCTTTCATATAAAATAGCAGTCCACCTCAAAATGATTGGTTCATTCATGAAAACTAGGTTTGACACAATGTGACGTGTTATTTGATTATCACAGCTACTACAATTGAATTAATTCTAATTAAAGGAAATTTTTTCTAAGAAAATCTTATTAAAGGTGCGGTCAACTCAAAATGCCAAAGCTTGTTTTCTACATCTTTACTTTTGCAAGCAAAGCTTTCATTTGAAAAATCTTATACAGACATTCTCAAACTGTTTTCACCGATCTCTATTTCAGTTATTTTCTCTTTTTGATAGAAAAAAAATAAATCGCAATTTAGCTCTTCTGTTAATTTGCTCACTGAAATTAAATCGGTAGTAAAGTCTGGTAGGTACTTGACACCACTAATTTCATGATAAAAGAAATAATATTTTCAATACCACTTACATGAACCTTACAATCATTTGCAATAGTGATATGTTGGTGGTTGTCTAATTCTTGTTTTTTTTCCCCAATAAATTACTCTTTCCAGTTGTGTGGTCTATTACTATTTTGCATTTTGTTGAGCAGATCATCTTGGAGGGTTGACTGTCTGGTTAGGTCCTGCCGCTAGATCCGGGAGATCCGGCTGGTTTGAGTAAATTAGTTGATCACTCTGGTTGGGTCCGTCAAGTGGCTATACCGCCTGGCTCGAGTCTGCGTTATTGGGTTCGCTTGGATCCGAAGTCACTCCTCCGTCTCGTCTCCGGCTCTCCGCGAGATTACGAAGCTCCTCGTTTCTTTCCTTCGTTCTCTTCTCCAATTGGATCATTCCTCAATGCCTCCTCTCCTCGTCAAGAGGAGGTGCTCCGCCAGCCAGCATTGGTCCCTCTCCTGGAGATTGTCTGTGGAAAAAGCTACACCCATTATCGACCCAAGGATGAATTTGTCTATCTCCCCGACTGGGAAATTTTTGTTCTTAAATTATATTTTTTGCAATTGTTTGTGTGCAAACTTCTTTTGCCCCTCTTCAGCTTCAGCTTACTTAGTAGGTTGTTGTTAATCAGTTGTTGAGGTTTAGCTGAGTAAAAGTTGGAACAAATTGTCCCTTTATGATTCTAGTTAAATGAGGATAATATTGCTTATATGAGGCAAATGCTGACTTGGGTTACGATTTTGGCTGAGTTGCAAAAATTGATTTGGGAACTGTCGTGAACCCACCTTTTACTATCTTCCAACCCACAACAATTTTTGTTAAACTTATAGAGGCTTTAAAATGACACAACAGATAGCATGCAAGAGAGAGGCGCACTGCAAGAGCTCATGGACCCAAGTCTAGGTCCAGAATTATCAAAAGAAGAAGAAGCACTTTAAAATGCTAAATGTGGCCAACTGTCTCCCCCTACTCTGTAATCGAACATGTCCCAAGATGTCAGTTTGCTTGACGGGTGTGCCCACCCTCCAGCCTCTGCTGTCAAACATATCTCTATCTGCCACCGGCAGCAATTGGTGTTGGCCGTGCGGGAGTGAGGTGGTATTTCTGGCCTAACTCCAATCAAAACTGGAATCTGACACTCAATGGGTTGTGGACAGATAACAGATTCATCACAATCTTTGATTGGGACTATTCTTTTGGTACGTTTTGTGATTTTTCTACAACTACAAGACATTGGTACACTGCTGGTAGCCTGGTACATATTGTCTGTACCTGAAGAAACCTGGCTGATAATGCACAAGTTTTCTTTCAGACATCTTGGAAGAGCTTGGATCGAATGTACTGGGCACAAAGGGGTAACTTGTGCTATGCTTGACACAATTATAATGGCTATATATGAGATGCAAAAAATGCGCATGGAACCAAGTACATAATTGTACAATTTACAATTTATTTTTAAAAGACGGAATTGTTTTTGTTACTTATTTACATTTGGAAGGGTTCATTTAGCAACTTTGTTTCCTAGCAGTTGTCACAATTGTCAAAAAAAAAAGAACTAAATGTACCTTTAAGTTCATTTTTCAAGTTAAAATGTTATTTCAGTTGATCTAATAAATATAATGAAGTGGTCCCTCCTCCCTAATTTTTTTTTAACTTGTGTTTTTTTTCCAATCCAGAAACATTGTGTGCTTGCCAGTCATGTCAGTTGCTACATCTTACATGTGTCAAGGTGAAACTCAATAATTGTCATGCATGTATAATACACTTCTTTTACTGTTTTAAATCCTTGTAATTTGTTCCAATTAGTTTAGTGCTGATACATTGAACAGAACTTCATGATTTTTGACAACGGGGTTTGGATGATGGTACAGCTCAGTTTAGAGCAGAGCTAGTCCTATATGTGTGATAAAATTAGTAGGCCCGTTGGATATTTTTTACGTATAATTGTGAGTTCTGCCTAGCAAAGACTAGGGATAAACATTTTGCATAAATTGCTGCCTACTGGTTCGGTTTGGCAGTTTCATTGTTGCATTTCAGCATCAAAGAAGGAAGCACGATATTAATTAAATCTTATTCGTTAATTTTTTCTTATAGTAATACAAGTTTCAAGCTTTGTTATTAACATTTTTTATTGACCAAATAAGGAGCAACAATAATTCTGATTGAAAAAACAGTTATGTCAAAAAACTTTGGGTTGATGATAGACATTATTTATAATCCATATTCCCCTAGCGTACTTCATGCAACTTGTATCATTTAAGATACACACCCAAAGGCTTTCAACCGCTAAACAGAGACCTCATGAATAATTTAAGACCCTGATCAAAATCCCAATTTTTTTTTACGTCGGATTTCATTTCATTTCGTTATAAAATTCTTCATCAAAATGAAAGGATTTGATTTCATTTGGTTGGAATTCCAATGTTATTAGATCCAACGAAATTCTACGAAATCAATTCAAATGAAATGAAAATCCCAAATAAAAATCATTTTGATCAGGGTCTAAGCGTTGATTATTTATTAATGTAATTTACCTCTTTACTTTGCCATCCACATTTTCACCAATCTACATCGACCCTGACTCCAGTATTTGAGCATAAGAAAAGTAGTTTCGAAGCCCTTGGCTCTCTTTGATATAGTAAAAAATGTTTGCAAAAGCTGTGGCAAAAAAGTTAGAATTAAAATAAATAGTTGGTTGAGAATGTCAGAAACGCAACCAACTATCACTATTTGATTGGTTCTAACTTCTAAACATTCTATAATGGGGCTATTTAAGCATACGTTTAAGAGGAAAAGAATTATAACAAGAATAAGCACAAAGTCCTGTATATATCATAATTAGAACTACATACAACAAATATTGCAGCACAAAGCTGCTTATTATCTTTCCTTATTCTGCTCTCGGTACCAAAATATCGAATAAACACAGTATCAACCATCAATCGATCCAAAAAAAAAAAAAAAAGAAAGAAAAGAAAAGAAAAAAAAAAACTTAATTATTTTTCATTTCCTTGTGCCAGACATAGACATCCAATTCATAAACCAGCTTGGTAGCGGAGACAACAACAGGTTTGGCAAGGCTGTATCCTGTTGCCATCCTAAACATGCCGGTGCCACCAATAATAGGTCGCTCTATCGTGAACCCCAGCACAACCCTCCCGTACATTGCGAGAGTGCTGCCGTTGTATTTCCCCTCGATGAAAACGAAATTGAGCATTGTCTCAAGCGAACCATCCCTCCCCACTGCCCCGGCAAGGCCTTGAGCACGACCTGCATGTCATAATAAAATTTGTTTTTGTAAGCATTTACACCTCAGTTTGTTAGCATAATTAATTAAACGAATTAAATAAAATTTGTAAAGTCGTCGATCATTTACACTGTTAACAAGCATTGTAAGTAGTAATAGATCATTTTATGTTTGTGTTTAACATTTGACTGAAGAGAAAAGTAATGTACGCTTAATATATCTTACATACTTACATTAAAAAAGAAAATAGATTTTACTCCAAAACGATGAGACGAGTAATTTTCACAAGAAGTTAATGATGAATCTGGAAAAGGATCAAAATTAATTACCGATCAATGTTGAGTTGTCATCCCGTCCTTCTCGCAACATGTCATCAAATACCGCGATTGCACCGAAGGTTAAGGAGTTGGTGTTGTTTGAAGGGTTAACGACAGTCACTACCGTTGCATTGGGTCCAGAACGAATTTCATAGAGGTAAAAATGCAAATGAGTCTTTTTAGCGCATGCTTGATGGAGAGAGAGGAGGACAATGATAGAAATGAAAACAGTTTGAGAAAGGGAAGAGGCCATATGGATATTGGAGGAAAGAAATCAGATTAATTCCATGAAACTATAGATATCTATCATTTATATAGAACAACGATGTACTATACGGGTTAGCTAACAACTATAAATTACAATTAAAAAAAAAAAACAACTATAAACTTGAAGGTCAAGTCGACAAGAAAGACTTGAATGGTTTATTTCTAATTAGATATATAATCATTAAAAAAAAAGAGAACAAAAAGGGTTGGTAATTAACGGTGATTAAAGTTCAGATTGACTGACACGATTTTTTTTTTTTTTTCGCATAAGAGCATATATATACACACATGTGAATATTCTTGTAAGAATAATATAATATAAAATTATTGGAATATACATCACATTGCAATTGAACAGTTCGGATTACATTCCTTAGTTATTATATTATTGTAATATTGACAATTTATATGACATATATGCTATACCCAACACAAACATTCATTTCCTAAAATGAAGGACACAGTTGACACAGAATTTGAAAAGTACTTTAGTAAAATCTCTGGAGTTTAAACACGTACGTGTACGAGGTTGGCGAATAGTGAGGTGAGAAATTGGGCGACATTTTGTTAGTTGAAATTTGTGATTGTGATAAAAAATTCCTTTTTAAAAAAAAAATTATTCCAGGTGAGATTTACAATTTTATATTTTTAGTTAACGTCCTTAGCTGATACTTTACCGTCTTTTACAACTTTAGCCCTTAGGATCTGGAATATATTGTGCTTTGATCTTAAAATAAATTTTAAAGTTAATTTTTATGATAATCACGGGTTCAAAATCTTATGGATAAAAGTATGAACGTGGTGACTTCCGATCTTTTTCATCTTATACTGTATGCATTTTTTAAAGTGTAATAATATAATGTTGCAAGAAAAATTGACCTCACTTGCATGTTCACATTGCTTTGGCAACTGTTGGACACTTTAACAAGCAAACGATTATTTTTATTGATCTTTGATTATAATAATTATTGAAAGAATGTCATTTTTAACTATTATTGATGACAATGATGAGATGTTTTGTAGTTCATATATAGTTTGTTTTTTTTTTTTTTTGTTTGTAATACAGCTATGAGCTGTAGACACCGAACGAAATTTTAATAAAAATTGACCAAAAAAATAAAAATAATGATGAATACTGCATGGCGAAGTTAATTCTGTTGTTTCAGTTTTCAACGGCTCACGAGTAGGGTTTCAAACATACAGAACGGACACAGAACATGCATGTTCTGTTTTCGTTCGGTCCTAGGTAACTAAATGGAAAGTGTCTTTCATTTCTGTTTTTCGCTAAACATAACGGAATTAAAGTTTCATATCGGTTCTGTGCTCATTTTTCATTGTAAATTTTTTATTTGAGTGTTTCATTTCCTAAAACATTATTTTGTTTACATTTTGTTTTTGAAAATGAAACCCATCGGACATTCCGTTTGGATGTAACGGAACGAAATACACACGGAACAACACAGTATTGACACACCTACTCACAACTCTCTAGTCACAAGTCAAAGATACTAGTCTCCATTGTCCGTTATCTTAGTTTATGTGGGATGCCCAAATCCATTAATTTGTTCATGTTGCGCACTGATTAATATAAAAAACATATAAATAATCAAAATTGAATTATATAAAAATATAAACAAAATACATACAAAATCCATGATTAATATAACACGGATTCAGAAAGCATAATAAAATAATATTTAAATTAATATAAATTAAAGTAACATTAAATCAAAGCTAATTTTAATGTTTGGGCAGGGTTAGAGTAAGATCGGAATTTGAAAATCCGATGCAAGCTCAAAGAACGATCTTAGTTTGGATCTGATTTTCAAATTCCGATCTTAATATCGGACTTCTAAACAACAATCTTGTGATCCTATTTATATAATTTCGATTATTTTAGTATTAAAATCGAAATTTAATAATATTTTAATACTTTTTAAATTTTTTTCGGTCCCTTGTGCTTCTATATAATGAAAAATGTAAGCCTATAGTCACTTTCATTATCGTACATTATTATTACATCCTGCCGCACAAATTTAAGACTCAGATTCGTTGAATTTTCCAACAGATCGATATAGACCCAAAAGGTGCCTCGACGCTCTCTACAAGGACCATGATTAAAATTGGACAATTAGTACCTCTCGATTATTATTTTGTTTTTTTGGATATTTTTTCATTGCTGATTTTTGTACTGTGACAAATAAGTGATTGTCTGATTGAGAAAAGTTTTGTTTTTTTTTTTTGTTTTTTTTTTGTTTTTTTTTGTTTTTTTTTTAACAGATTTTATACGATAATATAAGGTTTATATGCCTTGAATGCGTCTATTTTACTACCTTCCTATTTTCACATGATGATTCTTTTTCCTAATTTACAAGATGTCTAAATCTACTTATAACGGATTCATTGATCAATGTTTGCAATTGTGAATTTGTTGCATACTCTTATGCTTAATTAGCTGGCTAGAGTACTGTTTATTTTTGAACGCTACCTCCTAAGTAAAATTTAAATATGCCAATTAAATGTAATTTCGTAAAAATGTCAGCCAATTGCTCATGACTTCGAACAAATGATGTTTCTATTTGTCTGGCTTGTATCTTCTCTCGTATAAAATTGCAGTCCACCTCAAAAATGTTTGGTTCATTCATAAAAACTAGATTTGATACAATGTGACGTATAATTAGTTGATTATTATAGCTACTAAAATTGAATTAATTCTAATTAAAGGAATTTTTTTCTAAGAAAATCTTATAAACGGGCAGTGGCGGAGCCAGAATATTTTGTAATGGGGTTCAATATTAAATTTAGAATTTTAATATTATAAAAATTAAATAAATTAGCATAATATATATTTTTATTTTTATTTACTTTTAAATTGTAATAGTTTCAAAATTAATGATAAAAAAGAGCGAAAAATTTTTAATTAAGCACTTCTGCAAAAAAAATATTAAGGCTCAACATAAATTATTTTAATTAAATTTATATGTTCTTATATATTCTTATATATTTTACTCTTTAAAATCACATCCTTCGATATGGATATATTTATAATTTGATATAATAGTAACCAAATAAAAGAAGAGAATATGTTATTAAAGGCCCAAAGTAACCATGGCAATTAATTGTATTAATCTTTCGGCACATCTAATAAAATAAAATCTATGTATTAAAGATTTTTCAATATAAAATAAACTACAAATCAAAATAGACTACAAAATTACATATTCAACTATATGTTATTTAATGATTTTTTTTCGAAAAGACAAATTGACCAAATCAAATATGGGGTTCAATAGTGTAATATCTTTTGAATACATATGGGGTTCAAATATTGCACATCTTTAAAAAAAAATCATTTTGTAAGAGTAAAATATTATTTATAGTTGTATTATTCATAATTTAATGGGGTCAATTGACCCCCATTCCATGCATGTAGCTCCGCCACTGCAAAGGGGTGGTCAACTCAAAATGCCAAAGCTTGTTTTCTACATCTTTATTTTTCCTGCAAAGCTTTCATTTGAAAAATCTAAGTAGTACATACCATTCTCTAACTGCTTTCGCTGATCTCTATTTCAGTTAGTTTTTCTTTTTGATAGGAAAAAAAAAATCGCAATTTAGTTCTTTTGTTAATTTGCGCACTGAAATTAAATTGATAATTTAGTTCTTTTGATAGGTAAATGACACCACTAATTTCATGATAAAAGAAATAATATTTTCAATACCACTTACATGAATCTTACAATCATTTGCAGTAGTGATATGTTGGTGTTTTGCCTTTTTTTTGTATTTTTGTCAATTAATTATTATTTCTAATTATGTGGTCTGTTCCTTTCAAGTCTAGAAAACAAATGTTATTGATTTAAATTGAGAGATTTTTTTAAGTGAAAATTTTGATTTATGCCACTTCAAAACACATGATCAATTTTAAATATGTCGATCGATGCCACCATGAAACTACCAATGATATATGCCATTCATTTATAATTGGAGCTGATTTTTTTGTTAAAAAAATAAAATTTGAATGTAAGATTTTTTAAAAAGCCCTAAAGTACCCTTATAAATCAACCGCCTCTATTGCAAAAAAATAAAATAAAATAAAAATACACGAGCAGTTTGTCTTCGTGTTTGGAGAGTGTTCTTCGCGTTCCTCTTTGTTTCTTCGCGCGCCGCCCTAACATAACTCAGCTTTCGTTTGCCTTTCTTGCATACTCAATGTGTTATTTTCTAATTTTTTTTTCTGTTTTAGTAAAAAGGGAAACAACCATATACTCCAAGCAAAATAGTATAAGCACGTTATGTTTCGAGGAACAAATTTGTCCAAACAAATTCTTGATTAATTTGCTAAACTTTCATGGGCAATCTTGACCCAGACGTTAGCTATATTGTTTTGAAATGATATAAAACTAATTTATTATTTTATGATGATAAATGTTGAATTTTATTGTATTATAATGATATATTCAAAAGGATATCACGGCCATTTTAATTAGTTGGTGACATAAAATTATTTTTAATAATTTTGTGATGGTATAAAATTAATTTGTCGTTTTATGATGGCATTCTAACTTTCTCAATAGCATAAATAAAAATGCTTTGTTTTTTAAAAAGAAAAGAGATGATACCACTGCTTTTAATTACATTTTGCTCTTTGCTCAGCAGATTGGATTGTTGACCGACTGTCCGTCTGGTTAGGTCCAGGCACTAGATCCGGGCCATCCGGCTCGTTTGAGTCAATTAGTTGAGCAATCTGATTGGGTCCGTCCAGTGGCTAGACCAGCCTGACTCGAGTCTTGATCCGAAATCCCCTCCTCGGCTCCTCCGCTAGGGTACGAAGCTCCTCTTTTCTTTCCTTCGTTCTCTTCTCCGTTCGCAACAATCGTCCATGCCCTTTCTCCTCCTCAGGCGGAGAGGTGCGGGTGGAGCAGCCAGCATGCATTGGTTGCAGTGCTCACATTTCTGACGGTGCTGGAAGCTCTCCATCCAGAGTATGCAATGAGGGACTAACATGTTTACAGCCTTGGAGATTGTCAGTGAAAAAAGCGACACCAATTATCGACCAAGGATGAGTTTTTCTATCTCCATACAAGGCGAATGCTGAATTGGGTTACAATTTCCGCTTCTACATAACCCAAGTTGTCAGTTTGCTTCAGGGGTGCGCCTCCTCCAGCCCCTGAGGTCAAACATATCTCTATCTGCCACTACAGAATTGGTGTGGCTCGTGCGGGGGTGTGGAGGAATTTCTGGCAGATTAATTCCAATGAAAGCTGGAGTCTGACAGTCAATGAGTTGTGTACAGATTCATCAGAATCTTTGTGATCGAGATTGTTCTGTTGGTGTGTTGTATGATTTTGGTACAACTACAAGTCTACAATACATTGGTACAGTACTGGTACATATGGTCTGTACCTGAAGAAACCTGTCTGATAATGAACAAGTTTTATTTCAGACATCTTAGAAGAGCTTCGATCGAATGTACTGGGCACAGAGGGGCAACCTGTGCTATGCTTGACACAATTAAAATGGGCTATATGTGAGATTAAAAAATGCTGCATGGAACCAAGTACATAATTGTACAATCTTCAATTTATTTTTGAAAGACGCAAGACGGAATTATTTTTGTTACTTATTGACATTTGGAAGGGTTCATTTGGCAACTATGTTTCCTAATAGTTGTCACAATTGTCCAAAAAAAAAAAAAAAAGAAATGTACCTTTAAGCTTATTTTTTAAATAAAATGTTATTTCAATTGATTTGATAAATATTATGTGACCCTCCCCCATATTTTTTCTTTAACTTATGTTTTTTTTTTTTTTTTTTTTTTTCTAATCCAGAACCATAGCGTGCTTGCCAGTCATGTCAGTTGCTACTTCTTACATGTGTCAAGGTGAAACTCCATAATTCTCATGCATGTATAACACACTTCTTTTACTGTTTTAAATCCTTGCAATTATTTGTTCCAATTAGTTCAGTGCTGATACATTATACAGAACTTCATGATTTTTTACAACGGGGTTTGGATGATGGTATAGCTCAGTTTAGAATAGAGCTAGAGTCCTATATGTGGGGCGCTGATTTTTGCACCCTTACCATTAGCAATGCACGGAAAAATTTTATAAATGACGAAAATATCCTTTCTCTAAGATCTACCTTCTACCGTCTAACTTCCTCTCTCCTTGATACCATCCCATTTCTAACCACATTTTTTTTTTGTTTCTAACTTTATCTGAGATTGTGCTCTTCTCGGTAAATCCTGATCAACATTTGTTCGCTCCTTTCTCTTCTCAGTGCAGTCCATGCCCTTATGGATAAGGCCACTTCTCTGTCTCTTCGCAATAGTGATGTGCAGATTTTCACTATTTACATACTTCTCAATTTCTTCAATTTTTTGCGCACAAAGATTTAAAAGTATAGGAATTTATTTTGATTTATATGGTGACAGCTAAGAACGAAGAAGCAGAAAAAATGAAAAATAAACATTTCTCTGAGATTGTTACAGGGTTACAGCGACTGAGGGTATTTTAGTCTAAACAATAAAATTTGCCGTGCATTGCTAATTGGAGCCGTGAGAAAAGCAACGCCCCTATATGTGTGATAATGTGAATAGATATTAGTTAGTCGGCCCGTTGCCCCGTTGGACATTAGTTGCGTATAATTGTAATTTCTGCCTAGCAAAGACTAGGGATAAACATTTTGCATATATTGCTGCATACTGGTTAAGTTTGATAATTTCATTGTTGCATTTTAGCATCAAAGAAGGAAAGACGATATTATTTAAATCTTATTTGTTTTTTTTTTTCTTATAGTAATACAAGTTTCAAGCTTTGCTATTAACCTTTTTTTTTTATCAAATAAGGCGCAACAATAATTCGCCTAGCGTACTTCATGCAACTTGTATCATTTAAGATACACACCCAAAGGCTTTCAACCGCTAAACAGAGACCTCATGAATAATTTAAGACCCTGATCAAAATTCCATTGTTTTTTTTTTTTAACGTGGGATTTCATTTCATTACGTTGGAAAATTCTTGATCAAAATGAAATTAAGGATTTGATGTCATCATTTGGTTGGAATTCCTACGTAATTAAATCCAACGAAATTCTATGAAATCAATTCAAATGAAATGAAATCCCACGGAAAAATCATTTTGATCAGGGCCCAAGCGTTGATTATTTATTAATTTAATTTACCTCTTTACTTTGCCATCCACATTTTCACCAATCTACATCGACCCTGACGCCAGTATTTTCATTTTTTTGAAACACTAATATTATTCAATAAATCATTTGAGCATAAGAAAAGTAGTTTCAAAGCCCTTGATTCTCTTTGATCTAGTAAATAATGTTTGCAAAAGCTGTTGCCAAAAAGTTAGAATAAAAATATATAGTTGGTTGAGAAAGTCAGAAACGCAACCATCACTATTTGATTGGTTCTAACTTCTAAACATTATATAATGGCGCTATTTAAGCATATGTTTAAGAAGAAAAAAATAATAACAAGAATAAGCACAAGTCCTGTATATATCATAATTAGAACTACATAAAACAAATATTGCAGCACAAAGCTGCATATTGTCTTTCCTTATTATGCTCTCGCTATTAAATATTGAATAAACACAGTATCAACCATCAACCGATGCGCAAAATAATAAAAAAAAAGAAACCTAATTATCCTTCATTTCCTTGTTCCAGACATAGACATCAAATTCATAAACCAGCTTGGTAGCGGAGGCTACAATAGGTTTGGCAAGGCTGTATCCCGTTGCCATCCTAAACATACCGGTGCCACCAATAACAGGTCGCTCTATCGTGACCCCCAGTACAACCCTCCCGTATAGTGCAAGAGTGCTGCCGTTGTATTTCCCCTCAGTGAACACGAAATTGATCATTGTCTCAAGCGAACCGTCCCTCCCCACTGCCCCCACAAGGCCTTGAGCACGACCTGTCACAATAAAATTTGTTTTGTAAGCATTCACACCTTAGTTTGTTAGCATAATTAATTAAACGAATTAAATAAAATTATAAGTCGTTGATCATTTATACTGTTAACAAGCATTGTAACTAGTAATAGATCATTGTATGTTTGTGTTTAATCTTTGACTGAAGAGAAAAGTAACGTACGCTTAATATATCTTTACATACTTACATTAAAAAAGAAAATAGATTTTACTCCAAAACGATGAAATGAGTAATTTTCACAAGAAGTTAATTAATAGTGAATCTGGAAAAGGATCAAAATTAATTACCGATCAATGTTGAGTTGTCATCCGGTCCTTCTCGCAACATGTCATCAAATACTGCGATTGCACCGAAGGTTAAGGAGGTGGTGTTGTTTGAAGGGTTAACCACGGTCAATACCGTTGCATTGGGTCCAGAAAGAATTTCATGCAAGTAGAAATGCAAATAAGTCTTTTTAGCGCATGCTTGATGGAGAGAGAGGAGGACAAGGATAGAAAAGAAAACAGTTTGAGAAAGGGAAGAGGCCATATGGATGTTGGAGAAAAGAAATCAGATTAATTCCATGAAATTACAGATAACTATAATTTATATAGAACAATGATGTTGAGTACGTACAATACGTGTTAGGTAACAACTATAAATTCAATTAAAAAAAAAAACCAACTGTAAAATTGAAGGTCAAGCCGACAAGAAAGACTTGAATGGTTAATTTCTTAGATAATCATTAAAAAAGAATAAAAAAATATAGGGTTGGTAATTAACGTTGATTAAAGTTCAAATTGACTGACACGGATTTTTTTTTTTCTTTTTTTTTTGCATAAGAGCATATATATACTGACATGAATACACATGTGAATATTCTTTTAAGAATATATAATATAAAATTTTTGGAATATACATCAAATTCTAATTAAACAGTTCGGATTACATTCTTTAGTTATTATTATTGTAATATTGAAAATTTATATGACATAGATGCTATACTCAACACAAAAATGCATTTGCTAAAATTAAGGACACTGACACAGATTTACAATTTTATTCAAGGTGAGATTTACAATTTTATATTTTTAGCTAACGTCGTTTGCTGATACTTTACCGTCTTTTACAACTTTAGCCCTTAGGATCTGGAATATATTGTGCTTTGATCTTAAAATAAATTTAAAGTTAATTTTTTATGATGATCACGGGTTCAAAATCTTATGGATAAAAGTATGAACGTGGCGACTTCCGATCTTTTTCATCTTAGCAGTAACAAAAACCAAAACCTGAAATTCCTCTTCAGAGAGAGGTTATGTGGGGCTGAGTTGGATTAAACGTTTGTCCAAAACTTTTATTAACATGTTAATCTCGGACAAAAGAAATAATGTTAAAAGTAATTGAAGAGTTAGCCCAAAACTGAAAGTGATTGATAAACAGACCTGAATTCAGAGAGAGGTCGTTTGGAGCTGAGTTGGCCAAGAAGTTCAACAGAGAGATGAAAATTTGGCGGAGAATATGAATTTGGTGCAGAAGAGGAGGTGGGGCCGGATCTACGGAGAAGGAGGAGGCGAATACGGAGAGGCAGCATGAGGGGACGTGTGCGAGGTCGACGAAGGTCGAAGGAGGAGGAGGAGGATCGGTGGAGGGTTTTGAGTACTGGAGCCGAGGAGGGAGAGACGGAAAGAGGAGCTGCTGCGAAGGAGGGGCTGGGTTTTCGCCGGAAGAGGAAGAGGCAAAATATAGGAAGCGATGGTAGCTTAAAAAAATAGAGGAATAAAGAGACATCAGATTTTAGCGGACGACTGAGATTTCCTATCGCAAACGAAAACGAACGGTTAGATTCACCGCGTTATCGACCAACCAAAGCGGTCCACGGGATTTAATTAATACTATAATGACACAAAATTTGAAGCCGATACAGACCCAAAAGGTGCCTCGACGCAATCTACAAGGACTACATTAAAATTGGACAATTACTACCCGTCGATATATATATATTGGATAATTTTGTCACTGCTGATTTTTGTATTGTGACAAATAAGTGATTGTCTGTTTGAGAAAAAATATGTTGTATTATTTTTTAATAGATTTATACGATAATATAAGGTTTATATGCCTCGAATGCGTCTATTTTTCTACCTTCATATTTTTACATGATGATTCTTTTTCCTAATTTACAAGATGTCTCAATCTACTTACAACGGATTTATTGATCAATGTATGGCAAATGTGAATTTGTTGCATACTTTTGTGCTTAATTAGCTGGCTAGAGTTCTGTTTATTTCTTAACGCTCCATCCTAAGTTAAATTTAAATATGTCAATTAAATGCAATATTGTAAAAATGTCAGCCAATTGCTCATGACTTCGAACAAATGGTGTTTCCGCTTGTCTAGCACTCTAGCTTGCTTCTTCTCTCGTATAAAATCGTAATCCACCTCAAAAATGTTTGGTTCATTCATAAAAACTAGATTTGATACAATGTGACATGATATTTGATTATCAGAGCTACTAAAATTGAATTAATTCTAATTAAAGGATTTTTTCTAAGAAAAATCTTATTAAAAGGGTGGTCAACTAAAAATGACAGAGTTTTTTTTCTACATTTTTTTTAAGATAAATATGTGGTCAAGCCTCCTAATTTATTTTTAAATTAAATGTTTATGAAAGACCCACAGCCATGTTTCGAACCTATGACCTTTCACTTAAGGTGCATTGCTCTTTGTCACTAGACCAAAAGCTGATTCTTATTTTCTACATCTTTACTTTTGCTTCAAAGCTTTCATTTGAAAAATCTATGCATTACAGACCATTCTCAAACTGCTTTCGCATATATTTATTTTGTTGTATTTTCTTTTTGATAGGAAAAGAAAAATTGCATTTAGTTCTTTTGTTGATTTGCGCACTGAATTTAAATTATAAATTAATATAATTTGGCTGTCTCGGGACTCCCCTAGCTACAGTAACTTTTCAGAATTTCCATCCGATTTTTCGTGGCAATTAAGTTAATGTTTTTGCTATAATTTTTTTTCTATGTATGTTTTGATGTGAAAAATGTTATCTAACAATTTGCGACACTTAATAAAAATCTTTCGATTGATTTTATGTATGATATTTATGTTTATTACTTTGTACAATAAACATATCTTGCCAGTTATTACATCCAAACTGTTAAATATAAATTATGACGGAAAAAAGGCCGATTAATAACGGCTCGGTCATGTATATATTTCAGGTACTAAGACATGAATCACACCCACCTGTCGTTCGTAAAAAATATTAAATTATATTCGCCGTGACAAAAGAGTTTCCTAGTTGATAGTAAAGTCTGGTAGGTACATGACAACACTAATTTCATGATAAAAGAAATAATATTTTCAATACCACTTACATGAATCTTACAATCATTTGCAGTAGTGATATGTTGGTGTTTGTCTATTTTTTTTTTTTTTGGGTACTTTTTCAATTAATTACTATTTCCAATTATGTGATCTGTTCTTTCAAGTCTAGGAAACAAGTGTTATTGATTTAAATTAAGAGATTTTTTGAGAGAAAATTTGATTTATGCCACTTCAAAAAGCATGATCAATTTTAAATATGTCATTGTAAAATAACTAATAGGACCAATGCCACCATGAAACTACCAAAATTTGATATATGCCATTCATTTTTAATTGAAGCTGATTTTTTTCTTTAAAAAATAAAATTTGAATGTAAGATTTTAAAAAAGGCCTAAAATACCCTTATAAATCAACAACTCTATTGCAAAATAATAATAATAATAATAATAATAATAATAAATAAATAAATAATACACGAGCACTTCGTCTCTATTGCAAAATAATAATAATAATAATAAATAAATAAATAAATAATACACAAGCACTTCGTCTTCGCGTTTAGATAGTGTTCTTCGCGTGCCGTCCTAAGTACCAACATAACTCAGCTTTCGTTTTCCTTTCTTGCATACCCAATGCGTCATTTTCTATATATATTTTTTTTTTCTGTTTTAGTACAAAAGGGAAACAACCATATACTCCAAGCAAATAGTATAATGACGTTATGTTTCATGAAACAACTTTGTTCAAACAAATTCTTGATTTGCTGAACTTTCATGGGCAATCTTGACCTAGACATGCGCTGTATTATTTTGAAATGATATAAAACTTGTTTATTATTTTTTGATGATATATGTTGAATTTTGATGTATTATAATTTTATAAAGATATATTCAAAAGGATATTACGGCCATTTTAATTAGTTGGTGATATAAAATTATTTTTTATAATTTTGTGATGGAATAAAACTAATTTGTCGTTTTAGGATGGCATTCTAACTTTTTCAATGGCATAAATCAAAATGTTTTTTTTTTTTTAAGAGAAGAGGGATGATACCACGGATTCCATGATACCACTGCTTTTAATTACAGTTTGCTCTTTGCTCAGCAGATCGGATCGTTGACTGACGGTCTGTCTGGTTAGGTCCAGGCACTAGATCCGGGCCATCCCGCTGGTTGGAGTCAATTAGTTGAGCAATCTGGTTGGGTCCGTGCAGTGGCTAGACCAGCCTGACTCAGTCTTGAGTTATTGAGTTCGCTTGGATCAGAAGTCCCCTCCTCCGCTAGGGTACGAAGCTCCTCTTTTCTTTCCTTCGTTCTCTTCTCCGATCGCAACAATCGTCAATGCCTTTCTCCTCCTCAGGCGGAGAGGTGTGGGTGGAGCAGCCAGCATTCATTGGTTGCACGTGCTCGCATTTCTGACGGTGCTGGAAGCTCTCCATCCAGAGTATGAAATGAGGGACTAAAATGTTTACAGCTTTGGAGATTGTCAGTTGAAAAAGCAACACCAATTATCGACCAAGGATTAATTAGTCTCCCTCCTCGACTGGGTAATTTTTGTACATTACATTTTTGCAGATGTATGTTGTGCAAGCTTCTTTTGTTGTTAGTGATTTTACACCTTAATTATTTTCAGCTTACTTATTAGATTTCTGTTAATCAGTTGTTGAGGTATAGGCTATAGCTGAGTAATACTTGGAATAAATTGTGCCTTTATAATTCTAAAACTGCGGAGTATTGCATATATAAGGCAAATGCTGAGTTGGGTTACAATTTTGGCTCAGTTGCAAAAATTGATTTGTGAACCGAACTGAACCCATCTTTTACTATCTTCCAACCCACAACAAATTTTCTTAAACTAATGTTACACAAGAAAACCAGCCCTAAAGTTTTACACGAGATGCAACAGAGATAAACCACATCCAATCATGAATTGATTATGCTAAAATGGGAAAGTGCAGTAAGGTCTGATTCAACCAGCAAAAAGGAATCTGGACAGCTAAGGATGATTTAAGGATATTTGCTTTTAAATATTTTCTTTTCAGTTTATATCTTTATTTAGTGATATTGTTTAGGCAATAATCTAGGCTGATAGCCTATAAGTGTATTAGTTGTAAGAGTAAATGAGTAATAATTAAGAATATTCATCAAATCTCCTCTCTTTTCTTCCCTACAGCACTTCTGTCTTTCTCTCTCACCCTTCTATCTCAAAACCTAAAATTACCCTAACAACTAATGTCTAATGGAGGTTTTAAAATGAGTAAATGACACAACAGGCATGCATGCTACAGGAGAGAGACATTGCTAGAGCTCGTGGACCCAAGTCTAGGTCATGAATTCACCAAAGAGGAAGCACTTTGAATGCTAAATGTGGCGCTTCTATGTACCAATGCCTCCTGTACTCTGCCATTTAACATGTGACATGTCACAAGGTGTAGTTTGCTTCAGGTATGTTCCCCCTCCAGCCCCTGCTGTCAAACATAACTCTATCTGCTGCAACAGTAATTGGTGTGGGTCGTGTGGGAGTGCGTAGGAATTTCTGGCAGATCAACTCCAGTCAAAGCCGGAGTCTGACACTCAATGAGTTGTGTACAGGTAACA
Source organism: Rhynchospora tenuis (assembly GCA_027725995.1). Classification (NCBI taxonomy): domain Eukaryota; kingdom Viridiplantae; phylum Streptophyta; class Magnoliopsida; order Poales; family Cyperaceae; genus Rhynchospora; species Rhynchospora tenuis. The sequence continues at coordinate 17,371,448 of CM050888.1, read as the reverse complement.
GATTAATCAGTTGATTGAGACTTTTCTTTTGGTATGTTTTATGATTTTGGTACAACTACAAGACATTGGTTCAGTACTGGTACATATTGTCTGTTCCTGAAGAAACCTGCCTGGTAATGAACAAGTTTTCTTTCAGACGTCTTGGAAGAGCTTGGATCGAATGTACTGGGCACAGACGGTAACCTGTGCTATGCTTGACACAATTAAAATGAGCTATATCTGAGATGCAAATGCTGCATGGAACCAAGTACATAATTGTACAATCTTCAATTTATTTTTGAAAGACAGGATTATTTTTGTTACTTATTTACATTTGGAAGGGTTCATTTGGCAACTTTGTTTCCTAACAGTTGTCATAAATTCACAATTGTCACCAAAAAGAAAAAAATAATGTACCTTTAAGTTTATTTTTTAATTTAAAATGTTATTTCAATTGATTTGATAAATATTATGAAGTGAACACAAAATTTTTCAATTGATTTGATAAATATTTCAATTAATGTCACCAAAGTTTATTTTTCCCCTCTTTTGGACGGTTCTTCTTCTCTTCTCTCTGAAGGAAGAAAAAAAGAAAGGTCAAAAGTTGCTAGGTTGCTAGGTTGCAGAGGAGTGACAGAGTGAGGAGTCATGATTTTTGTTGCTAGGTTGCAGTTGTTAGGTACTAGTCTAAGTTAGAGACCGTTCATAATGTCTTAAGTTGAATGTTAGGGACCTAGTTACTATTAGATTGTACGGGGACATCTTAGTCAAGTACAATATCAGAGATGTCAGGGAGACAGGGACCATTCATAGCAATTTGTTCTAATTAATTCAGTGCTGAATGCTGATACATTGAACATAACTTCATGATTTTTGACAATGGGGTTTGGATGATGGTACAGTTCAGTTTAGAGTAGAGCTAGTCCTATATATGTGATAATGTGAAAAGATATTAATTAGTCGGTCTGTTGGATATTAGTTAACTGTCAGTTCTGCCTAACAAAGACTAGGGAGACATTTAAGAGTTGATTATTTATTAATTTAATTTTACCTCTTTACTTTGCCATCCTCATTTTCACCAATCTACATCGACCCTGACTCCAGTATTTTCATTTTTGTTCCTTATATCCCTGATATACTAGGCCTTATTATTTCTTGCACGAGAAAAAAATAACATGAAATATGTCTCTCCTTTTGCTTTCAGAACTCAATTCTAATACACATTTTAAAGTGTTTCTTAAAATTAATGTTGTCTCAATAAAATAAAAATAGTGTATTCATTCCTACGTAGCAACATTATTTAACCATATTGTTACAAATGATACTTTGGGTGAACTTTGACAATTTATCATTCTGTCTTTATTAATTATTAACAAATAATGACATTTGTCGGTTTCCAACATATCATCCTTATCAGTTAACAATTCGCAAGTCCTCATGTTGTGAACGCAACTGATTGACGATATTAATCAATTCTGTTGCTGACGTTGTCCTACAACCTTATCGTCATGTCGCAGTGGGAAGCTATGATTTGCACTGATATCACGGGTCAAGGTGACTTTTCTGTATCAGCACTGACAGCTGCATCTACTGTTCCAATTTCATTTTTGGTCTTTTTTTTTTCAATTTCACTGGAGGATGGTGATGCTTAGTCTTTATCATTCATTCAAAGGGAAAAAAAAATAAAAAATTACTTCATTTTAATAAAAAAAAATGTGAAGCATTAATGTTTTTCCAATAAATCATTTGAGCATAAGAAAAGTTGTGTCAAAGCCTTTGGTTTTCTTTGATCTAGTAAATAATGTTTGCAAAAGCTGTGGCCAAAAAGTTTGAATAAAAATACATAGTTGGTTGAGAAAGTCAGAAACGCAACCAACTATAACTTGATTGGTTCTAATTTGCAAACATTCTATAATGGCGCTACTTAAGCATGTGTTAAAGAAGAAAAGAATTATAACAAGAATAAGCACAAGTCCTGTATATATCATAATTAGAACGACATACAACAAATATTGCAGCAGAAAAGCTGCATATTATTTTCCTTTATTCTGCGATCGCTACCAAAAATTCAATAAACTCAGTATCAAACGTCAATCGATTCACAAAAAAAAAAAAATAAAAATAAAAAATAAAAAAAAATAAAATAGCAAGAAAAAAAAACTTAATTATCCTTCATTTCCTTGTGCCAGACATAGACATCAAATTCATAAACCAGCTTGGTAGCGGAGGCAACCACAGGTTTGGCAAGGCTGTATCCTGTTGCCATCCTAAACATGCCGGTGCCACCAATAACAGGTCGCTCTATCGTGACCCCCAGCACAACCCTCCCGTATATCGCGAGAGTGCTGCCGTTATATTTCCCCTCAGTGAACACAAAATTGAGCATTGTCTCAAGCGAACCATCCCTCCCCACTGCCCCGACAAGGCCTTGAGCACGACCTGTCATAATAAAAGTTTTTTTTGTAAGCATTGATACCTTAGTTTGTTAGCATAATTAATTAAACGAATTAAACAAAATTTGTAAGTCGTAGATCATTTACACTGTTAACAAGCATTGTTACTAGTAATAGATCATTTTATGTTTGTGTTTAATACTTGACTGAAAATAACGTATCTTACACAATTACATTAATAAAAGAAAATAGATTTTCTCCAAAACAATTAAATGAGTAATTTTCAGAAAAAAGTTAATAATGAATCTGGAAAAGGATCAAAATTAATTAATTACCGATCAATGTTGAGTTGTCATCGAGTCCTTCTTGCAGCATGTCATCAATCACCGCAATTGCACCGAAGGTGAATGAGTTGGTGTTGTTTGAAGGGTTAACGACAGTCATTACCGTTGCATTGGGTCCAGAAAGAATTTCATGGAAGTAGAAATGCAAATGAGTCTTTTTAGCGCATGCTTGATGGAGAGAGAGGAGGAGAAGGATGGAAAAGAAAACAGTTTGAGAAAGGGAAGAGGCCATGGAGGTTGGAGGAGATAAGATCAGATTAATTCTATGAAGCTATAGATATCTCTTTTATATTGACACAATGATGTTGACTATAAGGGTTAGGTAGCAAGTATAAAATTGAATTTCAAGCCGACAAGAAAGACTTGAATGGTTAATCTCTTAGATAGTCATATATAGGAGACGAAGGTATGTTAGATGTCTTTTTATTACTGATTCAAAGTTGATTTCTTTGTACTCAAGGAAAAAAAAAAAAGAGAATAAAAAAATAAAGGGTTGGTAACGTTGATATTAAAGTTCAAATTGTCATATACTGAAACGGATTTTTTTTTTTTGCATAAGAGTATATATATATACACGTACTGACATGATATATATGTAAATCTCACAGGAAATAAAAATTAAAAAAAATGAACTTATATTACAATCACAAATTTCAACTAACAAAATGTCGACCATCACCTCGCTATTCGCCAACTAGCTACACGTATTCCAACTCCGGAGATTTTACTAAAATAGTGTTCAAATTCTGTGTGGATTCTGTCCCTAATTTTAGGAAATGCATTTTTGTGTTGAGTATAGCATCTGTGTCATATAAATTGTCAATATTATGATAATATGATAAGTAAAGAATGTAATTAATCCGAAATTTGATTTATATATACTGCAATAATTATATGTTTTTAGGATCTGGAATTGTACTTTGACCTTAAATTAAATTCAAAGTCGATTTTATGATGATCACGGGTACAAAATCTTATAGATAGAAGTATGAAAGTGGTGACTTTTAAGTGTTGGACACTTTAACAAGCAAACTATAATTTTACTGATCTTTGATTATAATAAATATTGAAAAAAAAATGTCATTTTTAACTATTATTGAGGAGATATTTTGTAGTTCGTAGTTTGTTTTTGTTTGTAGTGATGAATATACTGCATCGAAAAGTAAATTCTCTTTCAGATCTCAAGCGGCTCACAAGTAGGGCTGTCAACGGAACCAAAAATAACGTTATTCCGTTCCGTTAAAGAATAACAGAACGAATAACAGCACTAAAATGTGTTTCGTTAATGAAACGAAACAGCAGACGGAATAAACCGGTATATGAGACACAAAAACATAACGGTAAACGAAATAGGGCATACCGTTTTCGTTATTTCGTTTTGGCGTAATGTATTCTACGGGTTTAGAATGTTAGAATAACAGAGGAAGGATGAAATCCCATGTCACTTTCTTTCTCCTCTTTTTTTTTCCCTCTTTTGGACGGTTCTTCTTCTCTTCTCTCTGAAGGAAGAAAAAAAGAAAGGTCAAAAGTTGCTAGGTTGCTAGGTTGCAGAGGAGTGACAGAGTGAGGAGTCATGATTTTTGTTGCTAGGTTGCAGTTGGTAGGTACTAGTCTAAGTTAGAGACCGTTCATAATGTCTTAAGTTGAATGTTAGGGACCTAGTTACTGTTAGATTGTACGGGGACATCTTAGTCAAGTACAATATCAGAGATGTCAGGGAGACAGGGACCATTCATAGCACTTAGTAGAGGACTGCTTTCTTAGGTTGTACTGTATTATTTATAGCCTGTTTATAAACGTTAAACCGTTTAAACTGTTTATTTAAACAAAAACGGTTACGCAAAGAATTTTGCAGCCGTTTATTAAACGATGTGGTTAACAGCAATATAATCTGTACCGTTCTACTTAACAAAACGCTAACGATCAAAGCCATTTCTGTGATCGTTGGCCACATTTGACAGCTCTACTCACAAGTCACAACTCACAAGTAGGGCTGTCAACGGAACCAAAAATAACGTTATTCCGTTCCGTTAAAGAATAACGGAACGAATAACAGCACTAAAATGTACGAAACAGCAGACGGAATAAACCGGTATATGAGACACAAAAACATAATAGTAAACGAAATAGGGCATATCGTTTTCGTTATTTCGTTTTGGCGTAATGTATTCTACGGGTTTAGAATGTTAGAATAACAGAGGAAGGATGAAATCCCATGTCACTTTCTTTCTCCTCTTTTTTTCCCCTTTTTTGGACGGTTCTTCTTCTCTTCTCTCTGAAGGAAGAAAAAAAGAAAGGTCAAAAGTTGCTAGGTTGCTAGGTTGCAGAGGAGTGACAGAGTGAGGAGTCATGATTTTTGTTGCTAGGTTGCAGTTGTTAGGTACTAGTCTAAGTTAGAGACCGTTCATAATGTCTTAAGTTGAATGTTAGGGACCTAGTTACTATTAGATTGTACGGGGACATCTTAGTCAAGTACAATATCAGAAATGTCAGGGAGACAGGGACCATTCATAGCAATTTGTTCTAATTAATTCAGTGCTGAATGCTGATACATTGAACATAACTTCATGATTTTTGACAATGGGGTTTGGATGATGGTACAGTTCAGTTTAGAGTAGAGCTAGTCCTATATATGTGATAATGTGAAAAGATATTAATTAGTCGGTCTGTTGGATATTAGTTAACTGTCAGTTCTGCCTAACAAAGACTAGGGAGACATTTAAGAGTTGATTATTTATTAATTTAATTTTACCTCTTTACTTTGCCATCCTCATTTTCACCAATCTACATCGACCCTGACTCCAGTATTTTCATTTTTGTTCCTTATATCCCTGATATACTAGGCCTTATTATTTCTTGCACGAGAAAAAAATAACATGAAATATGTCTCTCCTTTTGCTTTCAGAACTCAATTCTAATACACATTTTAAAGTGTTTCTTAAAATTAATGTTGTCTCAATAAAATAAAAATAGTGTATTCATTCCTACGTAGCAACATTATTTGACCATATTGTTACAAATGATACTTTGGGTGAACTTTTGACAATTTATCATTCTGTCTTTATTAATTATTAACAAATAATGACATTTGTCGGTTTCCAACATATCATCCTTATCAGTTGACAATTCGCAAGTCCTCATGTTGTGAACGCAACTGATTGACGATATTAATCAATTCTGTTGTTGACGTTGTCCTACAACTTTATCGTCATGTCGCAGTTGGAAGCTATGATTTGCACTGATATCACGGGTCAAGGTGACTTTTCTGTATCAGCACTGACAGCTGCATCTACTGTTCCAATTTCATTTTTGGTCTTTTTTTTTTTTTCAATTTCACTGGAGGATGGTGATGCTTAGTCTTTATCATTCATTTAAAGGGAAAAAAATAAAAAATTACTTCATTTTAATAAAAAAAAAATGTGAAGCATTAATATTTTTCAAATAAATCATTTGAGCATAAGAAAAGTTGTGTCAAAGCCCTTGGTTTTCTTTGATCTAGTAAATAATGTTTGCAAAAGCTGTGGCCAAAAAGTTTGAATAAAAATACATAGTTGGTTGAGAAAGTCAGAAACTCAACCAACTATAACTTGATTGGTTCTAACTTGTAAACATTCTATAATGGCGCTACTTAAGCATGTGTTAAAGAAGAAAAGAATTATAACAAGAATAAGCACAAGTCCTGTATATATCATAATTAGAACGACATACAACAAATATTGCAGCAGAAAAGCTGCATATTATTTCCCTTTATTCTGCTATCGCTACCAAAAATTCAATAAACTCAGTATCAAACATCAATCGATTCACAAAAAAAAAAAAAAAAAAAAAAGAACAAGGAAAAACAACTTAATTATCCTTCATTTCCTTGTGCCAGACATAGACATCAAATTCATAAACCAGCTTGGTAGCGGAGGCAACCACAGGTTTGGCAAGGCTGTATCCTGTTGCCATCCTAAACATGCCGGTGCCACCAATAACAGGTCGCTCTATCGTGACCCCCAGCACAACCCTCCCGTATATCGCGAGAGTACTGCCGTTATATTTCCCCTCAGTGAACACAAAATTGAGCATTGTCTCAAGCGAACCATCCCTCCCCACTGCCCCTACAAGGCCTTGAGCACGACCTGTCATAATAAAAGTTTTTTTTGTAAGCATTGATACCTTAGTTTGTTAGCATAATTAATTAAACGAATTAAACAAAATTTGTAAGTCGTAGATCATTTACACTGTTAACAAGCATTGTTACTAGTAATAGATCATTTTATTTTTATGTTTGTGTTTAATACTTGACTGAAAATAACGTATCTTACACAATTACATTAATAAAAGAAAATAGATTTTCTCCAAAACAATTAAATGAGTAATTTTCAGAAAAAGTTAATAATGAATCTGGAAAAGGATCAAAATTAATTAATTACCGATCAATGTTGAGTTGTCATCGAGTCCTTCTTGCAACATGTCATCAATCACCGCAATTGCACCGAAGGTGAATGAGTTGGTGTTGTTTGAAGGGTTAACGACAGTCATTACCGTTGCATTGGGTCCAGAAAGAATTTCATGGAAGTAGAAATGCAAATGAGTCTTTTTAGCGCATGCTTGATGGAGAGAGAGGAGGAGAAGGATGGAAAAGAAAACAGTTTGAGAAAGGGAAGAGGCCATGGAGGTTGGAGGAGATAAGATCAGATTAATTCTATGAAGCTATAGATATCTCTAATTATATTGACACAATGATGTTGACTATAAGGGTTAGGTAACAAGTATAAAATTGAATTTCAAGCCGACAAGAAAGACTTGAATGGTTAATCTCTTAGATAGTCATATATAGGAGACGAAGGTATGTTAGATGTCTTTTTATTACTGATTCAAAGTTGATTTCTTTGTACTCAAGGAAAAAAAAAGAGAATAAAAAAATAAAGGGTTGGTAACGTTGATTAAAGTTCAAATTGTCATATACTGACACGGATTTTTTTGCATAAGAGTATATATATACACGTACTGACATGATATATATGTAAATCTCACAGGAAATAAAAATTAAAAAAAAATGAACTTATATTACAATCACAAATTTCAACTAACAAGATGTCGACCATCACCTCGCTATTCGCCAACTAGCTACACGTATTCCAACTCCGGAGATTTTACTAAAATAGTGTTCAAATTCTGTGTGGATTCTGTCCCTAATTTTAGGAAATGCATTTTTGTGTTGAGTATAGCATCTGTGTCATATAAATTGTCAATATTATGATAATATGATAAGTAAAGAATGTAATTAATCCGAAATTTGATTTATATATACTGCAATAATTATATGTTTTTAGGATCTGGAATTGTACTTTGACCTTAAATTAAATTCAAAGTCGATTTTATGATGATCACGGGTACAAAATCTTATAGATAGAAGTATGAAAGTGGTGACTTTTAAGTGTTGGACACTTTAACAAGCAAACTATAATTTTACTGATCTTTGATTATAATAAATATTGAAAAAAAAAATGTTATTTTTAACCATTATTGAGGAGATATTTTGTAGTTCGTAGTTTGTTTTTGTTTGTAGTGATGTATATACTGCATCGAAAAGTAAATTCTCTTTCAGATCTCAAGCGGCTCACAAGTCACAACTCACAAGCTCTGTTTTCCATACCGTACCGGATACCGGAACTGTAACTGAAACAGCTGTATCCAGAATTGTGAGATAAAATACCAGAAAATTTCGGTCACCTGGCTGGTAGAGATGCCGGTACAGTACAAGTCACAAGTCAAAGGTCTTAAGTCTCGATATTCTGCCATCTGATTTTCTGTGGCATGCCCAAATCCATATGTTCATGTTGCGTGCTCCTGCTCATGCTAGCGGCTAGCCTCGTCAGCATGGTTGGTATCGTAATTTTCAAGTTACGGACCAGCATGGTGGAAATTGGAATTGTAATTTTCAAGTTGACCGTACTTAACGCGTATTGGCTAATTTTAGGGCTGTCAATGGTATCTTTTTAATCGTTTATCCTATCTGTATCGTATTTGATAAGACGGGTATGAATAAAGTTTTATTTTCGTTAAGTTATCGGGTATGGGTATGGATAGAAAAAAATTTTCGTTAATTTATTGGGTAAGGGTATGGGTAAGGCTATTTCGTATTCATTAATTATTCGTGCCGTTATATATATAGTTTATAATCTAAATCATAATCAGAAAGATATATTGTAAGATTCATTTATACGTTAATAACAAACAAAATCAGAAAGATATGATTGTAAGTTTCAAATGATGCATTAATAATTAAATTGCTAGATTTGATTGAGATAATAATACATTAAATTGGAAAGATATGATGGTAAGATTCAATTGATATATTGATTTTCTTTTTTCTGATCTCCATTCACGCACTACATTAAAAAAATCACTAAACTTTTTCAAAAGATCCTTTCATTTGAGATTATATTGTATAATTAGTAATTACTAATTAGTTATGTATTTTTTTTGACAATTGGAATGAGAAGATATTGTATGATTTTATTATATTTAAAGTATTATTAAGTAGTGCACTTTATTAATATATTTATATGATATTTTTTTATCATATTGTACAATTTTTTTCATTGAATTATTAACATTATTATCCATTTTCTACCGTTACCCTACCCTTACCGTTATTTCTTATTGGGTAAGAGTTGGGTACGAGTAAAGTCAATTTTTAACGGGTAAGGGTAGGGTATGGGTAAAGGAAATTTTAACGGATATGGATATGAAAAATGTCTCTACCGTATCGTATCCTACTCATTGACAGCCCTAGCTAATTTATTCATGCATTTTGGCATTACATGTTTCTTTTTTAAACATTTATTTAGAGAGGCTATATATTTTCATCTAACTTTTGCTCCCAGCGTACATCAAATTCGTTCCCCCTAGGAAAACACGACGAAATTACTAACCATCAGTGTTCGACTTCCCCGTTCTTTTGCATTAGAATATTAGATGTTAAATTCTATATATATATATATATAAAAAATTAAATTTTCAGAATTTTGAATAATATAACATCACTTGTGTCTTCTACATTTGATTTTTTTTTTTTCATGTAATCTATTTTGCTGGGACGACTAATATATTTTTATATTCTGTTTTTTTTTTCTCATTAAAAATAAATGCGTCAGGTGCCTAAAACATAAACTAACAAAGCTCATTTTATATTTCTATGCATAATTTATGTACTACATAGCATGTAAATTTTATGAGTAGTGTTAGATTTAAAAGTAATCAGAGTTATCAACTATTGAAATTTCAAACAGTTGATCCTAAATGCTCAACGTACTCTCCATATTGAAAATCTTCTTGGAACTTAAATTTTATATCTTTTCAAAAATTTTATTTTTTTTAGATTTTTTTAAAATTGGAGGGTCAAAAACTAATTAGATTAAGAGTTTTCTTAAATTTGAAAAAAAATAATAAAATTTGATCTACAATTAGATTTCATTTTAGAGAATAAAATGAGCCGTTTAAATTGACAGTTGTAATATCAAAAAATTAAAATGCAATTGTATTTGATGGGCTCAAGTGTCAAAGTGTTTACCTCTAATTTTTGTCATATGAGAAAATCTCAACAATTTCACAAGCGATGAAAGTGGGGCTCACAAAGGCATGACGGGTCCAAATTCTCAAAAAGGGGGTGCTACTTTTGAAGCAAAGCATGAGCCTATATTAAAGATGGCACGATATTGATGTTAATATTAGTATTAATGTGACACGTTATTTGGTCACATTAATTTAATATTTGATATTCAATATCCATAAATAAAAGGTGTGATACAAATATCATGGACGATTAGCTAAAGGTTATTATTGATAAAAGGCTCAAATGGAGTTCGGTGAGACAAAAAGGATATGGTGATATTTGAGTCAAGTAATGAGATGGATTAACTTTCCAAATACAAAATGTAAACCAATCAGATTGAAGGGAATAATAATTATATGAAATGAAATCCTCTGCTCACCTTAGATCCGAACCGTCCGATGAATGATGGTGCCCCGTGAATAATACCAGATTGATAGGCCCGAAAAAAATCTAACCGTCGTGATTAAATCGAACGGCTCGGATTGAAGGTAGGTATCGTGCTCACCTTAAAAGGTGAGCAGAGGATACTGATCCATAATTATATGGTTTGCATTCTAACCATTTCCTCTGGTGAAACAAAATGAGAGAAATTATAAATGGGCTCGTGCATATTCAGAGGCCCAATTTGGAAAACAAATAATTAAAGAAATGGACTTCAGTTAAAAAAAAAAAAACGGAGAGGGAATACAGCCCATCAACGAGCTCCCTTCTCCTAGTATCGTCTCTGGACCCCACCTCCAACGGAAAAGAAAAGAAAAGAAAAAAGAATCAAATGAAAGAGAGGAAGCTCGTCTCTCTGACAAGAACGGTTCCGGCGATCCACCCTACCGTTTCCGGATTTCTTTGCACCGCTAGAAAGCCCATGTCAAGGAGAACTCAATGACATAACTCTCGACCCCTCTCTCTCTGTACAAGGCATCAATTTTGATGAAGAACCCTCATGGCAGTGCAAAGAGGAATAAAAAATTAATGAGTTGAATCAATGAAAAGCAAAATTGATTGTTCACATAGCTTCACGAGGATGCCGGCAGCAAGTTTGCGCCATCAATTTGAGCTGAAGTGAAACAGGAAGATGGGAACACCAATTGAGTGGCACGACATGGTTAAGTGTCGGTTGAACTTTGCTTAACAGCTATTTATATAGTTGATTAGCACTTGTGCCATGTTAAACATAGTGATGTTAACCTGAAATTATGTGAAGAAAGCAACAAGAGTGTTTAAAAATCAAATGGAGAGATGGTTGCACTCGGCTACACATGAGAAGAAGATGTACAACGTTGAACTCAATCTCTCTCTGTTAATACTGCATGCGCAAGGAACATGTGAACCCAGTGAAGAAAAAAACATGACCCTGCGATACAGTGAGGAAAATAGAAGAACCAAGTGCAAAATACAAAGGTTACTGAGTGAAGAGGGACTTGAATCCAGTTCACGATCCCTTCCTCTATCAAAATTGACCGGTTCAGTGATAATGAGAAATGAAAGGGTCATGAACCAGAAAATTGAAATTGAAGGATTTGATTGGCTTATGCAGTAGGCCCCTCCTTTTATTCACTCTCCTATTGGCTGCTTGTCATCTGGTTCAAACTGGTTCAGTCAAATAAAACCAAATTACTATTTATCTTCTCCCTCAAATCGTGGGCAATGAAATTAGAAGGGCAGAAATGGTAAAACAGATGGCTCCCATGGTCCCCTCCCCCCTATCTGTTGCTTCCAGGTTCAGAAGAAGACAACAAAGTAAACTTGTTCCCCAAAGTTTCTCTCACAGCCACCAGATGAAAGAATGGGAGGTTGAGATGAAATCAAAAAGGGAGATGAAAATCCAGCACTACACACGCCATTGGATCAACACCATGCCTCCATGGCTCAATCCTCTCCACAAGATGAAAACCATCAACAGTATGGGAATACCAGCCCACGGTTTCACAAAGGGACTTGCTCCCCACGCATCTACAGTAACCGTTGGATCAAGATGAACGGCAAGATCTCCAAACATGCCTCCATGAAAACCCTAGCTCAAATGGCTATAAAAGAAGCTCAAGACAGAAGAATCAAGGCGCCTCCACGACCCCATAGGTTGAGTCTTAGTGTAGAAGCTCTGTACTGTTGTTAGGTGATAGATAGAAAAGGGTGTTTTGGTGGAGGCGTTTCATCAAACAGCTTATAGGCATTAGAAAGGACAGTCAATGAACAAAAAAAAGAAGCTTTAGGTAAGCCCAGTTTGTAAACCATCTTTTTACATATCAATAAAGTGATTTTAATCCATTGAATTGCTGTTTTGAAGTTCTTTTTCTTTGTTCGGCCACCAAGCCATGGTGTACCCGAGTTTGCACGTGCACAACTCCATTTTGCATGGTCTTATATCATTTTATTTCTCTTTGTTTTGCATTTCATTTATGGACACGCCTTATATGAACTGCAAAGGATTGGATGTGCATACACTCGGATTTCACTGTCTAAGAACATGTATCTGGGTGTGTGTATCAAACAATCTGTTGAATAAATATTGACTCATCATTTACATAGCATGTAATAAATAAGTTGGCCATGGAAGCACTCAGATTTCACTATCTAAGAACATGTATCTGAGTGTGTACATGGTTAACAACATAAAAGTTCAACTCATCATTTGCATAGCATACAATTAATGTTTTAGCCTTTGAAAATGCCTAAATTTCATTGTCTAAGAACATGTATTTGGGTATTGATTAGGCTAATACTACAAAAATTACCGTAACTGGCTCAAGATGTCTAGTTTCAAGTCTGAAAGTTTCAAATGCTAATTCAAAACAGAGAGCAAATGAAAATTCAAAATCTGTACTGAGGTCTGTCTGTCCCAGAAAACTGTTTACCAGAAAGTGCACTGGATTAAAAAATCGGGTAAGAATACCAAACCAGCTCAGAAAAAATCAAACTAGATACCAAAATTTTCCTCTTAAAGTCTAGTTTTGAACAAAACAAACCTCATGTGAAAATTCGCAATAGAACCAAAACAGTCGTGAAAATAGTGAATGAAGGTCGTGCCGCCAACAAAAAAATTGAAAGTTTGCTTTAATCTCAATAAGTGCTTCTTAAGTTCAGCTCAGAAATAATAATGTCATAAATATCAAAGTCCTAGTAATGATAAGAAAGGAATGGTACAAACTCCTTTAACGCAGGAAAATTCAGACGGCCGGCATGCCTGAACAACAAGAACCCGAGACCAAAAACTCAAACCTAAAAACCCAAAAATAAAAATCCAAAATTAAACCCCGAAAATTCCAAATTCCAAAATACCAAATTCAAGTTCCAAAATCCAAAATCCAAAAAACCCCAAACCTAAATCTAAAAATCCAAATTCTAAAATCCTAAATCCGAATTCCAAATTCCAAAATTCCAAAATTCCAAAATCCAAAAATAAAACGAAATCTAAATCCAAAATTCAAATCTTGAAATCCAAAATCCAATAAAATCCAAAAATCCAAAAATTAAAAAATCCCAAAATACAAAATCCCAAGGTCTAAAATAAAAAAACCAAATCTAAATCCAAAAATCCAAATTTTAAAATTAAAAAATCCAAAATCCCAAAATCGAAATCCCTAAAATTCCAAATCCAAATCCAAATCAAAAAATCCAAAATCCAAAATTCCAAATCCAAATCCCAAATCCCAAATTCACAATTCCAAATTCAAACACCAAACTCAAAAATTCAAATTCAAGACCCCAAATTCAAAATTCCAAATTCAAATTCAAAATCCAAAATCTAAGTCCAAAATATCAAGCCCGAAACCTTGAATCCAAAGACCCCAAATCTAAAGTTCCAATCCCAAAGCTGAAATCCAATGACCAAAACCCAAATCTAGAAACTCAAATCCCAAACCCTAAAGCCAGATCCGGAAACATAAATCCAGATCCAAAAACACAAATTCAAATCCCAAACTCAAATCCCAAATCCAGATCTGGAAACATAAATCCAGATCCAAAAATACAAACTCAAATCCCAAACCCTAAAGCCAGATCCAGAAACATAAATCCAGATCCAAAAATACAAATTCAAATCTCAAACTCAAATTCCAAATCCAGATCCAAAAACACAAATTCAAATCCCAAACTCAAATTCCAAATCCAGATCCAAAAATACAAATTCAAATTCCCCAAATCCTAAATCCAGGTCCGGAAACATAAATCCCGATCTAAGAACACAAATCCAAATCCAAAATATAAATCCAAATCCTAAATCAAGGGACCGAACTTTAAATACGTCTGAAAAATCAGAATTTCAGTAAAATTCTAGAACATAATAAGACCAAAGTTTAATACATCCACACTGACCAGAACTTTAAATACGTCATGTCGAGGGTTTAAAACGTTTAATAACCAAACTCTCACATGTCACAAGACCAAGAAGTTCAATACGTCAATAGTTGACTAAAACTTGAACACATTCTAATGCCGGAGTTTCCACACGCCAGAATGCCTGAAACTCTAACACGCTAGAGAATCATAGTTTTGACACGTCAACAGCAGACCTAAGTCTTAAACACGTCAGGTGACTAAAGCTCTCACACGCTCGATACACCGGAACTTCGACACGTCAGAAAATCGAGACTTTACACATCCATATCTGTTTCTTCTAGGTTCGCGATGCGTTTTGACCTAGAGTAAGCAGAATCTTGACGACTAGGCGGCCAGATGAAGAGTTGACCGATGATCGTCATAGATGTTCTTGTCGAGAGGATGCATAGCGCATCTTTACTCGAGACTCGAACTAAACCCCAAATTCTTATATCCCTGAACGACTGAACTCTGATCCAAAACTCCAGATGTTTCAGCCCCAGACTCAAAAATCTGAACAAAGGCTCCATGCCTAATTCAATATAACTCCAGAAATGTTAAAATTAAAAAAAAATGCAGAAAATGTCAAGTGACACAATTTTAGTGAAATCACACTCTTTGCACACATAAGCATGCATCAATGACAGTTTTATAGGCATTCATGTCATCCCTCTTGTATCCATAGTGTATGTGTTCTCTCTTGAACTGTATCCCTTTCTTGTTCTTCGACATATACACTCCATTTAACGTTAGCCACTTGTGAAATAACAAAATTGACTCCTTGTAAGCTTATCGTGCCTAATCCATTGACTATCCCGATCTAGAGGTGCTCTTGACTTGGTTCAGAGGTAATTAACAGTAGGGGCTTGCGCCTACTGGAAGGAAAGGATCTGCAACAAACAATCAAACTCTCGAGAGACCCGAAACCACGTCAGTACCCTTATCCTTTGACAGTGGGTATTGATGTTTGAGTTTCGAGACGCTCGAGGGGTATCTGATCCGTATTTTTTTACCCCCACGGAGGTATCCCTAAATCCTATTCGAGGTGCGGAGCCGAAAAAGTGCGAGACACAAAGTTATTTGACTTTAGCATTATTCACATTTTGTTGTACAAATACTTATCATTTTTTTAAAAATATTGATGCATAAATTTTGTTGTATGTAATTTTTTGTACAAATTTGTTTAATTGTTTTCAAAGCGTAATTCTTAATACAACCCTGGTTAATTATAACAATATTTATTTTTTCTAGAAATATATTGATTTATTTAAGGTCTAATAGACGTACTATTGAAACTTTTTCTCTTTTGAAGCACGGAGCTTGAGAACCTAAAGCCTTTTTTTTTTTTTATCCCTATATGCTGACCGGCTTTTTTTTTTTTCCCCACTGAGGGCTTGTATGGTTGCTGGTATCATATTTACTCATATGCATCATCATTTTTTAAAATCAGAGGGAATCAAAAATCAAAAATCAAAATAAATATATGTGGGTGTCGGAATCATTTGGTTAAATGTAGTCCGACACTTTAAACATTGTGAAATAATATTTTTTTTCCCTATTTCTGTAACGTTATACTATATAATTATTTGTGTGTCGGGTATTATTGCTCATAAAATTGACTCGCTTCACCAACAGAAAATAAATTGACAACGTATTGTATTATTTCTGATTTTTGTGACCCCTTCATATTTTTGTTTTACCATGTCTCAATCTCTCTTTTGTGACACCTTTCATGTATAATTTTTTGACAATTAATATGTCAAGAAAAATAAACATTATTATATAAGCGCATCTATAGTATATTATATATTAAAAGCTGTGACCGCTATATATTTTTAGTTAAAAATAATTTTATTTTTTTTGCATTTTCTATAATTAAAAAATAATTATAATGAAACTTGATTTGTTGTAAAAAAACTTGATAATTAAATGTTAGTAAGAATTTCAAAATCGAGCAAAGCTTGATGTATCTCTCTATAATAAATAATTTCCGCAGAAGAGAAACAAATAATTAAGTTCAGGTATATAAGTTAAATTGTCAAAAATAGAAGTGAAGTAAAAAGAAAAAAATATTTTTTTTTTATAGAAAATACATATTTGGACTTCATTTAAGTTAATAGAGAGAATATTCAATTTTGTGCATCATATATGATTTTAATTTCTTTTTCCTTTTTTGGTGTTTGATAAATTTATTTGATTCTACCTTAAATGGAGGTGTTTAGATTAAGATTCCGAATACTTACAGACAGGATTTATAATATGCATAAATGTTCATATAATCGAAGGAACACCGAAATATTTCTTTCGGTCGGTTGGCAACAATTAGGCCAAAACCTAAAATGATACGAAATTTGGTACATCTACTACATAATATGTTGACTATTTATACATATGAAATCGTTAAATGCATTTGATTATCGAGCAAGATATGCAATACTTTATCAAGCAATGCGCACCTTAAATCTCCGGCCGGCTTAACGGCCGTCGGCCGATTGTGACTCCACTTTTTTTTTTTTTTGATATCAAACTCCACTCATTGTATCCTGTGCTTGATTATCGGTCACATGGGTACCACATGGCCTCGCCCCATCAACATCCACCGGCGGATTATCGGTCACATGTGTACCACCTGGCCTCGGCCCATAAAATATTTTCATTAATCAGTTAGTTATTCTATTATTGATCCCATTACTTACAAACTGCACTTGCATTTAATAATTAAAATGATAAAATTTTCAATATATTTTATCGATCCCTGGAAAAGTTTTCTAGTTTTGTCATTGTCAAATGTCGATACAACTGAGTTCCTTGAAGAGTCGCGCCTGCTTATCTTATCCATTCTCAACGTGCCAACAAGTGTGTGTGTATATATATATATCCCTGTTGCCACCGTACCATGCTGACATCCCCAGACAATTACTTCTCTTCAAAAATTTAAATTACTTGACAATATATGTTCAAAGGCAAAGCTATGAGAACTAGGTCTTAGTTTAGTAGCAAAGTGCAATACATTTTGAGAGAAAAGTCTCATTTTTGAAATCCGATTGGAAAATTTTTCATAGATATTTAATTTAAAAGTATGTAGAAAGGTTTGACCCTGATTTTTTTTTTTTTTAAAAAAAAAAAGAAGCAGAGCGCTTGATTTTGTCCTGTTTCACCTTGATTTATGCTGTGTGGCCAAAAAAAAAATGGAATGGTACGTACGTCGTTAATAGTCGCGACTCGCGAATTCCTTTTCAAGCTTAACGAAATGTGCTATGATTTTCGAAGGAGGCGTGTCATCAAATAGCGCTATTTGTCGGTTGTAAAGTGTAAACACGCAATATAATATAGTTATATATTGGAAAATATTTTTGTTTTTCAAGATAAATTACGGATCAAAATTTCTAACTAATTTTTAAATTAAATGTTCATAAAAAAACCTTCAGTCGGCTTTGCAACTTTTAACATCAGAGCAAGAGTTAACTAAAATTTTGAAGTACACTGAGGAAAAAATATTTTGCCAATATAGCACGAACATGTCATGTTTATATCATTATTCATTATATACAACTAAGCACAACAAATAGTGCAGCAATAAAAGCTGCATTTTATCTTTCTTTTTTTTTATTCTACAATATGTCTCTACCAAATTCCGAATTAAACTCAGCACCATTCATCAATCAATCAATTCCAAAATAAATAAACAAATAAATAAATAAATAACGAAAAAATAATTAATCGTCCTTCATTTTTCCTTGTGCCAGACATAGACATCAAATTCATAAACCACCTTAGCAGCGGTGACCAGCAAAGGTACACCAGTGGTGTATCCTTTTGACATCCTAAACATGCCGGTGCCACCTATAATGGGTCTCTCCATTGTGGTTGCGGACACATGCCTTCCATATACTGCGAGAGTGCTGCCGTTGTATTTCCCTTCGGTGAACACAAAATTTTGTATCGTCTCGCGTGACCCATCCATACCCACTTCTGCAACGAGGCCTTGACAACGACCTATATATATTATAAAAAAAATTTGGTTTATTATAATTCAGCAACTATAGTTTATTATATATTCAGCATTTAACAAGTTAGTCGAACTGAATTAAGTGACTTTTGAAAGGTGTCGATCAATTACGTTACACTATTGTAACACAAATCATTTCATACAGTGTTCAAAATTTGACTGAAAAAAATTAGGTTGTTTGACCTAGTGGTTTCGCTCTATTCTATTTTTTGTTTTTAATATCTCACTCTATTCTATCAACCAAGTGGTTATTAGTTCTATTCATAGAGAGATCATTTATTTTCAAATTTTTTATAACAAAATTATTAGTTTCAAACCAACCTGAAGAAAAAAAATTTTGACCGAAAATTAAGAAAAAGTGCATATGGTTATAATATATCTTACATTTGGAAAAAAAAAAAACAAAGCAAAGGAATGATTAATTTTTCTTTTTTCTAAAGATAGAATATTGAATCGGAAAAGGAGACAAAGTAAATACCGATCAGTGTCGAGTTTTCATCCTCTCCTTCCCGCAATATGTCATCAACCACCGCGATTGCACCGAAGGCAAGTGCATCACTGGTACTGTTGGGGGCTCTAACAGAAGTCAGTACGGTTGCATTGGGTCCAAGAATAGTTTCATGGAAGTAAAAATGCAAATGAGTTTTTTTAGCACATGCTTGATGAAGAGAGAGGAGGAGAAGGATGGAAAAGAGAACGGTTTGTGAAAGGGAAGAGGCCATTGCGAGAAAGGTTAAAAAGATTAATGCCAAGAAAACCGTTGTTATCTATTATTTATATTGATAGAAAGACGTTGAGTATAACGGTTAGATACGTAATACAAACTTTGAATTCTTGATTAGTTTCTTACATGATCAAAGAAGACTTTAAGTTTGTTTCGTTTTACAACTATTTCAGCAAATGGATACAGAGGTAGTTTACAATTCTTCTTTTTTTTTTTTATTCGATTAACGAGGTAGTTTACTATTCGATGTCCGTTGACTAGTCGTTAAATATCAAAGGCAACGGTCCTGAAATCATTCCAGTACGTAATCATGTATCCTTTTACACATACAATATGAGTTACATAGCTCAATTTTAAAAAAAATTATATATTTCTCTTTTAATTAATTTTTTTGTGCCGAATGTTTATTTTCATAATTTGTTGAACAAATCCAGTGTATATATGGTTAACATTTACAATATTTGTATATATTTCGCTTCTAACTGGATCATTGGCAAGTTAATTTGGAGAATTTGGCCACCTTTAATTAATGCATGCATGCCGAAATTTATTAATGGTTGACAATGTACTAACAGGGTGTTCCTTAAAGTTTGCCCTTGATGTTCTCATTTCTCGAGTGCTTTTTGCTCTCCACTTATATGCAGTTATGCTTGCCCCGTCCGTGGTAGGTATCTAATTTATATGCTGACCATATTTAATTAATGCATATATATCGGTACGTTGTTTTCATGTCATACGCGAGTATATATTATTTCAAAACAATTTTTGCAATGGAAAAATGCTATAAAGTAATGGAAAAATGCTATAAAATATTATTAATATATGAAAACATTCACATGAAATTATAGGAAAACTTTCAATTATTATTATTATTTTTATATATATATATAACTATTTCATTTTCCTACTTTCTTCCAACTTATATCGTAATCCATGGCTGGTATATTTCAAAATTTCTTTCTTTTTTTTCGTTCAAAAGATGTGCATGACATATATATATATATATATCTGAGATATATAGACCAAAATTTAAACCAACACAATTCTTTTTAGATTTCTTTGCATAAAATTCTATTCGATTTAATCACATTAATTTTCTTTACAGAACATATCGTTTTTGAAAAAAAAATTATCGTAAAATTTGCTAACTATAAGATATTTTGGTTGAAATTGTCTTATATTCAAAATAAAATTTTGTTCAATATACTTCGCTTTCGAAACGAGATTCGACAAGCCATTATAGTAATAATATAGAACAATGATACATTTGATTTATGTAAGGTATAATATAGATATCATTAAAAATATTATTTTTACTAAATTAGATAAACGACGTTTCAGATTTCCAAGTTAACATTGCCACACTTACAAAGGAAAAAAAAATTGAAAGCACAATGTAAGATTTTCAAATTTAAACCATGTGTGCATATTACTTCATCATCTAGGGGAAAAAAATGTAGAAGATACTGGTCAAATTTTTCGATTTCACACGCATAATTCATAATTTGGAACATACAGTTCAATGCAACGACCATATATTATTAGCAGGTGCGCACATGCGACATTGCTTTATCTTTTCAAGGTGAAACTTATTTAAGTTCTTAGTCGTCGCCGATAATTCTACTTCCGTATTTTACCAAATTTCTCATTTTTTGATATATATATTTTTTTCCCTTTTGGGGTTGCGACATATTGCTCTAGCTACATTTTCAAGTTCAAATTCAATTTAAAGTCTTATAGTCGTTGCAGATAATTCTAGATCTGTACGCGTACGTAGAACAATATAATTATGTCATTAACCACATCATTTGCCATACTTCCGACCGTGTACGCTATAACATCATGGGCTGCTTTTTCAGTTTTTTGTGGCTAGTCATTAGGGACCCCGTTCCTGTGTCGCGCGGCACGCGTGGAGCGCATCTCCACGAGCCGTTCGATTTTGATCGGGCGGTTCATTTTTTTCGGGCCTATCAATCTGGTATTATTCACGGGGCCCCCATAGCCATCAGATTCAGATCAGACGGCCCACAGCCCGCGCTATACGCGTGCCGCGCGACACAGGATCTGGATTCAGTCATTAGGGCTGCATAACGTGGAAAACGATCACGAAAATGAGTTCTTTCGTTGATTATACGCAAATTTTCTTTTTTTGCGTTTTTCGTTTCGTCTATTGAACGCAACCAGATTTTGTTGCGTTGATCGTTTCGTTACAATTAGACGATCAAACGGTTTAACCGTTTAACCGTGAGCAAATTACACAACGATCACAAATTACACTGAATGCTGCCTAATAATTAACAAACGTGCCTATAATTACCAAACTTATGAAAGGAAACAACCATAGAGGAAGATTTTTTTAGAGGAATTGCTAGTTGCTGTCAATTGGAGAAAGAAAACACAAAAAAAGATGAGAACAAAAAGCAAAGAAAAACTAGTAGCACTTCATGTACTCTCTCGCTTGTTCCAAAATCCATGACACCAGAATATGTGGAGACCTGGCAGCAGCTCTGAATAGCCTATTATTTCTCTCAAGCCACAAACCCTATAGCATAGCAGCAAGCCATACTGTCATCCTTGAATCAGAATTCAAAAGCTGGAAAAGAGGAAAATAGAGGAAGATTTTTACATGAGCACAAATTGATCAAACATGTAATAAAAAACTAATAAGATCACAAATTAGAGCAATTATACCAGTAGACAAACACAAAGGGAAACCAACTGGTACCAAGCTCGTATGTTACTGCTTCCAAAATTGAACACATTCTTAACCAGGAAACAACAAAATTGAACAAATTGAACACCAAAATTGAGCACAAAGAAAAAAAATCAAAATTGAACACCAAAATTAATTCTTTACCAATAGACAAACACATACGGAAACACCAAATTGAACGAATTCTTTAACAGCAAAATTCAACAAAATCAATGTTACTGCTACTGTGAAACACCAAAATTGAACAGATTCTTTACCAGTATTGTTACTGCTACTGAGACAGATCGTTTACACTATCTTAGCATGCCTCGACTCCAGCTACGATGCTGT
Source organism: Rhynchospora tenuis (assembly GCA_027725995.1). Classification (NCBI taxonomy): domain Eukaryota; kingdom Viridiplantae; phylum Streptophyta; class Magnoliopsida; order Poales; family Cyperaceae; genus Rhynchospora; species Rhynchospora tenuis. The sequence continues at coordinate 17,349,036 of CM050888.1, read as the reverse complement.
CAGAGCTCGTATCCTGCTCTCAACCGATAGGCTTCATTTCGAGGATGTCGCTGCTTGTGTGAGACATGAGGCGACACAGCGAGTTGCGATGGGCACCACTGAAGAGAGAAGGAAGGGTTTTCTATTGAGGTTCGGTAAGGGTGTGAGAGAGAGTTGTTTGTTTGTGTGACGGGAGGTGTGGATTTGGGCTCGACCGGCAAAGGCTGAGGCTGAGGCTGTGCTCGATCGGCTGAGGTTGAGGCTGTGCAATGGAGATGAGAGATTGGTAATCGGAGCAGAGAGAGTGAGAGACGGAGAGCGATAGCTGAGGCTGTGCAGTGTTGACGGAGAGGGCAAAGCTGTGATCGGAGAAGGGAGGTGACAGAGAGGGGAGGTGACCGAGAGGGAAGAGGTGTGATCGGAGAAGAGAGTGAGAGAGAGAGAGAGAAGGGAGGTGCGGCGATTAGGTTTTACCCACGCTCCTGTCTTCGTTCTCTCCGCTTATTCTCCTCTGCAAGCAAGATAATAACAGTACGTAGAATCTAAAACGAAACGGACGAAATAACGATCACGAAATCGGTATGTTTCGTTAACCGTTTCGTTTCTGAGACGAAACTGATTTCTATTTGCGTTAACCGTTTCGTTTTTGAAACGCAAGCGAAATCTTTAACCGTTACCGTTTCATTTCGGACGAAACGAAACGGTCGGACGGTCGAAACGGGTGCCGTTTTCACCCCTACTAGTCATGATCATCAATTGAACATTTGAACTCGCTATATTTTCGACTTCCATCCGAACCAGGCCTGACCTTGTACAGCACAATAAGCCCAATTTCTGGTCCCTGTAACGGCCTCACCTAGAGTCCGATACCATGAGGCAGGTAGCTAGTCATGCACCGAGATTATTCTACACTAATCTCATATCGATTTGTCGATAAAATATTGCAGACAAAAATGTGGGCATCTATAGAAATTATAATGCTGTTTACGCTTAAGTAAATATAAGACCAAAAAAAATATATATAATATCTTATTAGGAGTTAAAGAAAGCAGAGAAAAGTTGAGGACAAAGAAGTTGAAAAATCCGGGGAGCGCGTTAAGAAATTCTAGTCTATCATTATGACGTTGAGAAAATAATTCGCGGCATATCATGTGTCAAGGTGAATTTTTTATGAGAACTGTATGGTAGCTGCATTCAATTTATTTATTTATTTATTTTTTTTTTTTTGTAATTGGCTATTGCTGATTATATGCGTTTTGTTGGACGCCACAACACGTACGCCTGTTGCGGAAAGCAGCATATATAGTCCGTCTTGGAAACTATTAATCCAGTATCTCACCGATTTTTTTTTATTATTAAATATTAAAAATAAATAAATTTAGTGAATCGAGGATATATTATTTAATAATATATAGTAGTAATTTCTGATCGCAGTAGCCGCTTTTGTTTTGTTGTTAATTTTTTTTCTTGTCGAAAGTATATTATCCCCATTGATATGTCAACGGTAAAGATTAACCACATATATTAATATAATTTTGAATTTTATTTTATTTAGGTTGAAGTTAATATTTTATTTCTGTCGATATAAAAACAAGTATGTTTGATTTTAAAAAATATATCTATACTAGGTTATACAACATGTGACGAAAAATATTGACGGGATAGATATGTTTATATTTTAACTTAATATAAGCACAAGTATGTTAAAATATATGCATATTATTTATTAAACATATCATGATTTATTTTATTTATTTCGATATAAACACAAGTATGTTTGTTTAAAAATAAATATTATTTTTATATAGCCACATGTGAGACCAGCGAAACAATGCACGGAACAAAATGTCCCAAACTATATTTGGTATAACTTAGTACCACTGGTTTATCTATAAATATTATATAGATCATGGTCACTATACTAAAATATTGCAAATAATTGCTCAGCATCTCCACTAAATATATGCACTTTTATTTAGTATAAAATCAAACATATCCTTTAATTTAAAAAACATATCTATACCAACAAAAGTGTATATTTTAACATACTTGTGTTTATATTTTTATTTATTTATTTTTGGATAGATATGTTTTTTTTTTAAATCAAACATTATATCTAACTTTAATTAATATATATGGTTAATCTTTACCGTTGATATGAAGACGGAAATAATTTCATTTTTCGAAGGGAAAAATAAATTAACGAGGAAACAAAAAACACCGTTGGTCGCCAGCCAGACCTAAGCTGCGATCAGAAATTACTACGATTCTTAAATATTTTCTCATGTACATTTATTTATTTATACTATTTATTAATAATAAAAATTTCGGCGGTATCTCAAGCATATATATGTCCTTGATTTTTGTTCTGTTTGACCTATACATAGATGTCTTATATATTTCTTTACTTTTTGCATAATATTCCTTTTATGTTTAGCCTTTGGATGAGGTCATCATGACTAATCCACGGCCAAACAAATTGGGATAAAAAAAAAAATGGTACGTCGTTGCCTCGTTGGTCAAGAATCCCTTTTCAAACTAAACCAATCTGGTCTGATTTCCTAAAGACACGCAATCTGCAATCATATAGCGAGTGCTATTTTGTCGGTTATATATAAACACGCAATCATATATATAATTATACTGTTATTTCAGCATATATACTAAGAAGAAAAATTTAATCATGTCAAGAATATTTAAGCACGCGCCATATGAATATATCATTTTATATAACTAAGCACCAAAATAGTGCAGCAAATAAGCTGCATTTTTATCTCTTTTTATTCGATTATCTATGCTAATATGGATCTGAACTAAACTCAACACCAATCATCAATCGCTAAAAAAATAAAAATGCATAACTTAATCGTCCTTCATTTCCTTGTGCCATAGACGACATTAATATTGTAACACCACCCTAGTATTGGAGAGTAACAAAGGTGTAGGCTGTGTAGCAATGCTGTATTGTTATGTTGCCAACCTAAACATGCTGGTCCCACCAATGACGGGTCGCTCTATTGTGTCTGCCATCATATTGCGAGAGAGGGGAGCTACCGTTGTATTTCCCAGCATCGTCAAGCTAGCTTGATCCGTCCTTCCGCAATACTGCACCGAGGCCTTGACAACAACCTATTACTTTTAACTTCAGAAAAATTTTATCTTATAGTGGTCGTTTGTATTTGTGCCTTGCAATTCTGAAAATTTTTAAATCCTTTACTATAATAATTCACATCTTACTGGAACATTGCAGGGAAGTTAATTAATTTGAAGAATCTGTCCACCCTTCTGGATGCCGAAATTTATTAATACATGGTTGACAAAAATACAAAAGATGATCTATGCAAGAAAATAATTTGAGCGAAAGTTCGTGAAAAGAACAAACCCAAGAAAAGAAAATGATGCATATTGCATCAGATTAGATCCATCCAAGATGTGTAGATTCCCATACAATAGTATTATCTATTCTCACTTCTCATTTCAATTTTTTTATTTTTCAAGCGGATTCTCCAGCCTCCACTGGCTGCTGTATCTGATTTTCTGTGCCCTTTCTGCCCCAGTTCCATTTGCGTGCTGCGGTTCATGTGACGCATTATATGGTTCGCTCGCTTTGCCCTGTGCGGATGAACCGGCGTGGTAGATACCGTTAACTTCTGAGTTGACCGTATTTAATGCACATTGACACGTTTTGTCGTACACAAGTATTAATTAGTTCAAACATTTTTGCCTATATAAAAGTAGTTCAATTTTTAGTGTTTTTAGCCATACTCATTTCGTTGTTTAAATAAAACTGGAATCGAATATCTCAAATTATTTTGATAGTTAAATATCTATGAGAAAATTTTTAATTATTTAGATTTTGAACGTAGAGCCTCTAGTACCAAATGTATATTGTCCAGTGCTACAAAACCAATGAGTTATCGAATACTTGCAATGACTTATAACTATACAAAATAAAACCAAAATTGTAAAAATATTCGATACATGTACCAACTGAATATTGTGTTTGCTCTTTATACGAAAATCGCTAAATCATTTGATGATGAAGGAAATTGAATAATTGATCGACACTTTAATCAAGAAAGAAATACAATACATGTGGAAATTAATAATTTTTTAATTTTTTATTAAGCAAATCTATGACTAAATTAGATTAAGAATGAACGCCCGGGTCAGGTTTCCAACCAGAAATATTGCCACTCACAATGGAAAATTAAATATGAAGCAAAGATAAAAGATTTTCAACCATATAACTGTTGGAGTTATATCATAGAAGTCAATATTTAATGACTTAATTTCTTAGTTTATGTTATTGATGATATTTGATCATTTGTTCCTAGTGTTTATTATTGACAGATCATTCAGGTTGAGGATCTGAATTGTAGATCTATGTGGATCACTCATTAGAATGACAATAATAAATCTAAATCGTCCATAATCTTGATAATTAACAAGGAATATTAATTGTTATAAAAAATTAGTATGCAAGTTAAGTGATGATTAAGTTCTGCAAATCATAGGTAAGGAGTTACCAACTTAATTGCATATGTGTATGTTATTTGAACATAGTATAGGACATGACCCAATGAAATAAACATATGGATTGTGTTATGTGTCATTGTTTATTTCATATGAGTTTGATTCTAAGTTTGAGATGTTCAACTTTTCCACATGAGGATAGGTTCTATAAATATCATGTAACGTTGATTCTTGATAGAGGCTGCTATACGAACTTTATTTATGCTCTCTTGAATTGTGCGGGGAAATATTGTTCATCAAGAAAACCGTATGTCCCTCATTAGTACACCTAGTGAGTGATGATATCTGTTTGGCTCCTTGATGGAGATGGATTGTTTGCTAGCAACTTGTACAATCATCTCTAAATCAAGAAATTGTAGCAGTACATTATTTATGCGAATTGGGAATCATAACGTGTTGCTAGATATCGCTTATGATTATTGGAAATAAATAGTGATTTATTCTCCATGGCCAACGTAACATAAATCCTCAAAGGGTCACACAAATAGAACTTCGACCACACAATGCATTATCTATTTATTTGCAACAGTGAGTATTTCGAAAATATTATAAGTTGATTAATTAATTATATACCGTTATGAACCGTTATAATTAATTAAGTCAAAGGGATCCTATTAAAATAAATTAATGCATTATCTAATCCTAAAATAATTATTAATGAGTTAATAATTAATTTTAGATCAATACATTTTAATATAAATGGTTATATTGATTAATTGGGCCGTTATTTAATAGAAAAATATATAGCCCAATTATAGAGCAAACTAATAGGACTTTAATTTGGTGAATTAAAGACCCAAATGATTGTGAGAAGTGGCCCATAAAGGCCCAATTCGTGGCTGCCCATTGAGTGGCAAGAGGTGTAATTTTGGGAAAGTTTTCCCTAAGATTTGACTCTATAAAAGAACCCCTTTGGAGGCTCCAAGAGTTAGTCTTCTCTCCTCTCTCCTCTCTCTCTTTTCTTTGTGGCTGCCACTAATCTCCTCTTTTCTCTCTCTTTTGCTCATGTGTTAAGCTCTCTTCTCCACTTAAATAAAAGATTTAATTGCTAGAAGAGAGAAAGCTAATGAGATTTGGCTTGTTCTTGGGTGTACTATCATATACCTTGAGAACGTGGTTAATCTCCTTGGTGGACTCGAGACCGGCCGCGCAACCATGGTGGTGGTGGTGGAAAAGGCATGTCATCGACTCCTAAGCCATGGATTCGAGCCTCATGAATGCGATTTTATGAGAGGTACAATTTCCTCCTTCTCCCTTGATTTGTTGTGTGAATACCTTGTAGCACTAGATCTCATGTGTTTAATTGTTAATTAAGCTAAATGTTAGTTTTAAAAATAAAATTAGGCACTTTCTAACAATAACATCATCATATTGAAAAAAAAAGTCAAATAGTCATAGAAGAGGGCTGGTCAAAGTGTTTGTTCACACGGATAATTCATAATTAGGAACATATAATTCAATGCAACGACCATATATATAATTAGCAGGGGTACGACATTGCTTAATCTTTTCAAGTTGAAAACATTTTTTAGTTCTTAATCGTTGCATATAATTCTTCAATTCCGTATTTTACCAAATTTCTTGTTTTTTTTTGGATTTTTTTCCCTACCTATTGGAAAAATGGAATAAAGACTTTTTCGATTCCACACTCGACGCGCTATAGCCGGTAACTAAATTTGAATGGAACGAAAAATAATAATAAAATAAACCGTGGTGGCTTCATTTATTTTAAAATCTAAATTCATTAGTTAAGTACACAATAAAAACTATCTTTCGTTTTCTTGCGTGACATTAGCAAATTCTAGTTAAAAAAGAAAACAACTACAATTCCGAATATTACTATCAATGTAACAATAATATAGAGAAATATAATTACAACTAATATAATTTGTATTTTGTAATGAAAATATTTTCATATCAATGAGTCAAATATATTTTTTATAAAAAAATTCTTATTCTTATATAGTGTAAACAAATCATATAAATTAATATATGTTTAGATAAAAATACGAAACACTTGGGTTTGTTTCAAATGAAATGAACAAAAAATAAATAGTTAATTTTTGAACAATAATTTTTAATAAGAATTACGAAGAATAGTTTATTCATGAATAAAAACATCTTGTTTAGATGATTTATGTTGAGAATAAGGAGGTGTTATCCCGTCTTGTTCCATTAACTTTTCCCTAAACAAAAGCTAGCTACGGACAAGTTTGTGTTGGAACAATAATTTTTTATGGACCTAATTGAAATTCCTCTTGTTCGAATTGGAAAAGGCTTGTTATCCGTGGTGCCAAACACATTCCATGACTTGCGCATTGATTTTCTTCGTTCACTAAATCTGTTCACACTTCACGGCTTCACGCCCGTATTGGCATTTGCAATTTTGCATATCTCCAAAATCCAAAATTCTAGTTAGTGTTTTCAAGACCCCCACTTGTTACCGAAAAATTCCAGTAATACCTAATCCCAGAATAGTAACCGAAACAGCAGTATTTATACGAGATGAAATATTAGAAAATTTCAAGAAAATATCATATTTCAACCACTGACCGGTAGAGATGCTGATATAGTATTGAAAACATTGCTTTCGGTGAACATCTAGGGTGTGTTTGGAAGCACCCCGAATAAGCTTATTCGGAATTGCTTATTCGGAAAGTGTAACCAAACATGGGGGAATGAAAAAGCTAATTCCGAATAAGCTTATTCGGTTGCTTATTCTAATTCCTTTGTTTTGTTGGAACAAGGAAAATGAATAAGCCAATTCCGAATAAGCTTATTCGGAATTAGCTTGTGATCTTCCAAACACACCCCTAATAGTTCAATGTAACGATCCAGTTCACTGAAATACCAGAATCGCTACAGTAGCTCGGACTGAAACAGTAATATCAGACCAAGCCTCAAATCGATTCTCCAATTATCAGAAATTAAGAGAAATTTCAGAAAATTGACAATAGAACTTGAATAAGAGAACTAAAACGATAAGATTTGATATATCACTGACTATTGAGTCTTACAGAATCCAAAATACAAGAGAAATTAAGAAACTGGAAGAAAAAACAAGCGAAATAGAGAAATAATGGCATAATTGAGTTTTCAGATCTAGATTCAACAACCTTCTCTCTCTCCTACGATTGCTTATATAGAAAATATCAAAAGAATTACTACAGTAACTAAATTGTACTATCTCTAGCACATTCTCAGCAACGACCTCCTTCAGCTGAAATATCTGGTCCCCACCATTTTTATCTTCAGTAATTGAACCTTTCACTAACAGAGATTAATCTCCGTTAATTAACTCAGTTACTTCACTTATTGGGCCCTTCTGGTCAAGACAATTCACTCCAAATGGGCCTTTGTTGGTTAACTCCTGCACACCATCATTAGGCCCAGCTGTCATTACTTCTCCAGAAACAGAATTAACTGTTTTACAATTGAGCTCGGAAATAAGTGAACTCCTTCCCACATTATTTTTCAGCACAATCAATTGGGAGTCTGACATTCAATTACTCAATAAGCGAACATTTTTTTGCCTCGCAAGTCTGATGCGACACTTCTGCTAATAATAGAGTAATTAATAATATTGCAATACAGAAGTAAAATTCAACTTAATTTATTTCTATTTAGTTATTATCTATACATTATTTATTTCACACATAGTATGATACAACTGATAACTGCTGTCTCCAAGGATCCCGACTCCCCGTCATCTCATGAATAATGGGCGTAGGTGTGGGCGTTGGAAGTCGAGAACTTAGGCATCAGGCACTGCACTGACTTCAGACTGAGTTAGCTGGGCGATCTAGGAAGAGCATTTAGTTTTCTGCGGTTAGATTTTTTTTGGACTTTAGAGATGAAATAACCTCTCTGAAATCTTCACTAGGCGTAGTAGAGGACTCACGGACTATGCTGCTGGTGTTACATTTAAATAATGTGGCCTTGTGGTATTTAATTGTCTTAATTTGAAATTAAAACAATCCAATAAGGAAGTATATATTTCTACATAACAAATTTAAATTAGCACTCATAATAGAGTACTTATTTGTACAGCAATTAGTATTCAAAAAGTATTCAAATAGAAGGCCACAAACAATAAATTCAAATAGACCAAGGGAGTATTTATTTTAGTCAAGCAACATACAATTGAAATACAATTTTGATATCAGCCTAATAGTAATATGAACACATATAAAAATAGAAACAAAATAATTACAGAAATATTTGTTCAAAACAACAAACATCCAAACCATCTTTTTAAGGCGACCATCTGTTCAAATTAAACTGTATCATTACAACAAAGTTCAAAGCCACCACCTGTTCAAACTAAACATCAAAAAAAAAAAAAAAAAAGTAAGAATCAAACATTTGATGCAAGTTGTAAGATTTCGGTTGCAACTGATTTGCAGGGTCTGTCAATAACCGATAAGCAACCACCCATTTGTCATCATCAATATCAATCTGATAAAAAAGAAGAGCAAATTAATACATGTTCTTTCAGAATATATGCTCCTTTTTTCAAAAAATTTAACCCCTAAAGTAGTAAATATATACTCCTTTATGTAAATTCATTAATAAGAGAGCACATGTTTGTTAACTAATTGCAATTGAGTTGATACATGCTCCTAATTCGATATACTTAAAAATATACCCCCTTATTCAATATATTTAATCCCACATTTAGTAAGTATATACTTCCTTGTGTACATTCCTTGATTAGAGGACACACGCTTGTTAATCAATATACTCCTTTATTTTATATATTTACTCCCTTATTCTATATATTTACTCCCGTATTATAAAGTAAGTAGATTTGTAACAAACACAAAATAAGATATTGGCTTAATATATACTCCCTTAAAGTATATATTTTACTCCCTTATTGTAAGATAACTACACTTGTTAAACATAAACAAGAATTACTTATAGTTAATATTTCTATTAAGAAAAATGCTAAATAAAACAGTCAGCAAACTCCGTTTATATAATCCCATATCAGAAGTAAGTACTCCTTTCACATAAACCCTAAATTCAATGAAAAAACTAAATAATAGAATAGATATTCTAATATAACTTAGATACTCCATTGCAAATAAGAATTTACTCCCTTTGATTAAAATTATACTCTCTTGCTATCGATAAGATTTTAACCAGGTTTACAATAATCTAGCTTGATATTTTTCTGGCATCTCAAGTTTCAACTATGCAATTTATAGAATAATTTTTTTGTTTGTTGAATTTGATAAATTAGTACTGGTCTACTGGATCAATCACAACTTTTGGTAAAGGTATTACACTCGCAACTGAAAATACTCCCGCCAAGAGTGAAATGTCAGTATATTTTCTGATAAACTGATTATATTCCAATTGAGACAGAAATATCACCTGTCAATTTGCATGATATAAAACACACAGATGTGGGACCAGCACCTAGCAGTTGCTAGAATTAATCGAAGTCTTGAACCGTTATCTAACTATTCTCCTTCATGCATATTGTTGCTTATCGCTTCCTGAATTTAAATTATTAGGTCAAATTTGGAGAAATTTGAATATAATGGAAGTAAAATGAAGTCTCTGGGATATCACACATAGGTCAGATGTTTTTGAATGCTATGATTAAAATTTTAGTATACTCTTTAGAGAAAAAAATATCTAAAGTTGGAATATTAGAGTAAACTACTAAATCAGAACTAATTAGTTTGTGTGGTACAACAATTTTTTTGTCCATTAGTCAAAAGTTGAATCTCTTTTCTCTTGATATTTATATGAATGAAGTAACTTCTTATTTGTTGTTACCATTAGTGATGAAGTGTAATAAGGTAAGAATAGTTGATTTTATTTATTAACTGCTCAGGTGATATGCAATTGGAAAATTATCTAGCTTGTGCTTTTTGAAAGTACAGTACCTCAATGGTCGTTTGAAAAAAACGAATTTGAAGCTAGAAAATATATTTACTCCCTTATTAAAACTTAACTACTTGCAACAAATAGATACCAAACTAACTCATAATTCATCATCCTAATATATACCCCTTACAAAACATACGTACTCCCTTATTCTAAGGTAATTACACTTGCAACAAACGGATACGAAAATAACTAATAATTAATATCTCAATAGAATGAAACTAACATTTTTTGTGACATGGATTTAAACTTTTATTACCTTAGTTCTTACTCTCTTTAATCTAAAATATATACTCCCTTATGTGAATAATTAGACCCAAAATGTAACATGTGATTCAACTTTTAGTACATTAGTAGTTAATCCCTATATACAAATTAGTAGTTAATCCCTATATACAAATTATGTACTCCTTATATCAAATAAATATACTTACTTATAGAATTTAGATGGTATGACAAAAAAAATGTAAGCATATACTAATCTAAGAGATAGAATCTTAATAATTGCAACATTGACATATTTTGTGCTTCCTTAGTTTGCAATTTGCAATGTACACACAACTTTTATCCATCATAATGCAACTAGAACTAAATATGGTCAAAATATCAGTATAAAAAAGAAACAGAAAAAAAAAAACAACTGCAAAGGTTAAGTCGATCAATGAATTGTTCCATTCATTATTTATTCTTTTTTATGAAAAGCTCATGGGCATTAATTGTTCAACTTCAACTCAATAAAAGAAATTACAATAATGTCAACATCCAAATCCTTCTGTTTCAGTTGACTCAAACTTTTGAGCTCAAGCAAAAAAATATATGAAACAAGTCAGTATTGGAGAAAATGATGCATTCTGACATGATACCACTATTACAAATATATAAACTAAGGGGCATCTTTTCTGTGATCAACTAAAAAGATTTGTGCCAACGTACCATTATTATTCCAATAGTACGTACCTCTTTGGAGTATTAATCAAGAATGGAAGGCTTGAGTTTGATGTGTTTGTATAAGATTCCAACTATTATGCACTCTTTTCCTTCTTCAAGACCCAAAACTGAGTTAACTGCAATCTTGAAATAAAACATATCTTAGACAATGCAGGTTATTAAAATAATAATTTACCAAATTGATCAGTAAGTACCATCACTTTCCAGTTTTAGTTTGTAATGTTCGAAATTCCATTTGTTCTATGGTTATTTTTGGAAAATATATCATCATGGTCCTCTTATTCACTTTGTGGTCAGAAACATAGACAAATCAGAGTAAGCCAGCACAGAAAAGTCATTAGGACAGGCAGGGGGGTGCGGGCTAGGGTTGTCCATCAATTTATTTTTTTGGCTCCGCCCCTGAGGACAGGTATGTTGCCGTCCAATAAGAGATCATACAATGTCCATCAACTGACACTTCTTTCCATTTTAGTTGGGTTAAGGACAAAAATTGTTACAAAAATAGGATCAGTGCAAAATTTAAAAATCTAGGGGCCAAAACTCCAGTCAGTAACCAAGACTGAATTTAGTCTTTTCCTCTTTGATCCAAACATCCTTATTGTTTAACTAGAATGAATAAATTAATGCTCTTTGTATAAGTAAATTGCAAAAAAGAAAAAAAAAAGAACCCTTACCTTCTACAGCTAACTGACCAACTCAAGATTAAAACAACCAATAATCAATACCTAATTTAAATTAATCTCTATATTCCCTTAATTTGTGGCAATAAACTGTGCAGAATCAACAAATTGCAGAAAGAGAAGATCAAATTACCAAGAATGTGAGGTTCCCACTTAAGAATAAGCGATTGAAGCTGACTCCTCATGTGATGCAGTCACATAAAGTAGGTATGGCTGAATTGCAGCCCCTTGTACTTATTTTCTCGTATCACGAACCTATCAAAGTGCAAAGAGAAATCAAGAGAGAGAGAGAGAGAGAGAACGGAGGGATCTCGGAAATAAAATTTGGATCCAATAGGCTCACGTGATTACGTAGACGACGCTAACTTAGATCCAATTGGCCCATTTTAAAATGTTCGAAATTAGGCTCAAGCCTTGGTAGAAAGTAATTCCGATACCTCGACTTCATCGAAACCGGGCCTGGCCTTTTACAGCACAATGAGCCCAATTTCTGGTCCCTGTGATGGCCTCACCTAGAGTCCGATATCATGAGGCAGGTAGTCATGGGAATGGGATCCTCTGGACGTCCATCATCTGGACGTTTGGTGGACGTCTCGGGATCTGGACCGTCTGATTTAATCTCAACGACTATAAGGGAGCCCCGTGCATTCCACCACACCCGAAAAAAATTTTGGCCCGAAAAAAATGAACCGTCTGATTTAATCTCAACGGCTCTGATCAAACCATCCATTGGACGTTTTTAAAAAAACGTCCAGAGGATCCTGGTCGGGTAGTCATGCACCCAGATATTCTCTACACTAATCTCATATCGATTTGTCGATAAAAATATTGCGGACAAAAATGCGGGCATCTATAGAAATTATAATACGCGGTTGACGCTTAAGTAGACACTAGATGGCTCTGCCGTCGCGGCGTTGCCGCGACAAACGTCTCTTTCTTCGAATTGTTTTATTTTTTTGGGTTAAAAGGATTAATCAGGTTATCTAGTTAGTATTCATAGTTTGCTCCAGCCATATAAGCTCCAACTCGTACAACTTTTGTGCAATTAGAATATAAGAAACACAAAAGAAAGTTATATCTTTCACAATTATATAATTCAAGGAGATCTCGTTGCTATTAAATATCGATATACATTATTCTCTCATTCAAGAAATACACAAAAAAAAAAATGTTGTAGTCTTACAACCACTTATGGAATAGCAATGTTCTCTAAATGTGTTTATATAGGTAATTGCCAAGAGGAATGCAAGCAAGCTGGACATGAAGTTTTGGCATTGAAGTTGGATGCAATTGTTCTATCCTATTCAAAATTAATTAGACAGATGAGCCTGGCACAAAACGAAGACTCTAATCCCAGTACTTAACTAATGAAAATAATATATAGTCTAAATTTCTCATCTGTAATTATTTGAGATATCATATAAATTAATTACATAATACCGAATTCTAATAACATCATTTCTCCTGTAGTGCTTACTGTACACGTGTGGAAGTTTACATCAGCAAAAAAGAAAACTTCAAAATAGAAATTTACTTAGCAATAGAGGGTCATAATCATATCCTTAGCATTCAGATCGGTACCAGTAAAGGCACACCATGTGTGAAAGTTTATAATTTTTTTCTTGGGCTCACGGCTGATAAAATAAATTGACAGCATATTTGTTGAGTCAGTACCAATTTGCCCCATAACCAATTGATGCTCATATAACCAAAGTAAGAATATATTCACTTTAAATACAACTTGGATAACAGCATTAATTGAACAAAGGAACAGAAGCACCCAATTAATTTTGCATTTAAATCCGATTGGGCAAAAAAAAAAAATAAAGGAAACGAACCATGGGAAAAAGCATAAATCGATAACATTTAACACTGTGATGCCAAAATCAAAGGTCAAAATTTGAGTAAAAAAAAAAAGAAAGAAAAAAAAAAAGGCATACAAGAAGAGACTGAGAAGAAGAAGCAGGTCTAGCCAGAGGACACGGCGTGGGTGGCGCAAATCAGAAGGAAATCATTCAGCAATTGCTACACCCCTCCATCGCCTGCTCCCTCCCTCCCAATTTCTCAAGGCCAGCTTGCTCCATTTTTCTAATCCTTCTTGAAAATTGATCAAATTAAATCATCTATTGCTAGTTTCTACTGCAAATTGTAAGTTATTCTTGAATTCAAAATTCAATTTCTCGTTCATATTTCATTTAAACCTTCAAAGTGAAAGGAATTATAAAAGGATAAAATATGACTGTCTGTGAAATGGAATAAACCGTATTACCTTGCTAAAAGATTTTGCTGGATCCTTTAGAACTTCATATCTTGAGAAGTTATTATACGGCTATACACCTGGAAGGCCCTCTTTGTTAATTTTGAATTCTTATTCTTCAGAACTTCATATCTTGAGAAGTTATTATACGGCTATACACCTAGAAGGCCCTCTTTGTTAATTTTGAATTCTTATTCGTTCCCTGGAATTATTAAGAAATTCTGCATCAATTTTAGTACATAAAAACGAACAACTTTGAAATATATGATTATTTGGTAAATTTTTGGAACCATACTTAAATATTATGGGAATAACAATAAAACATCACAATTTATACAACGACTAAAGGAGGCAGATATGTCATAAATATAATCAAACATCACAATTTATTTGGTAAATTTTTTTTCTAAAATTCTATACAGCCAATTTGTGTATTGCACAAATTCTCGAATTGCCACAATTATTCATTTTGGAAGTATTGGTTATGAATTTTTTTCTCAGAACTTGTTGGTAATTTATCCCCAAAAGAAATATAAATGCACCTTTCAAATATGCATCATTGTCGCAACTATGCCTTTGAAGTTTGAACATATATGATGGTGTGCCTGCAATTTCCAAATCCTACACAACATAAGATTGAGTTGAAATGCCAGCAATAGAGCTTCATCATGGAAAGTTGGAAAAAAAAAGAGATAGATGGTTATTTCTAAATATCTTTAAATAAAAATGTCCGAGTCAGACTTCCAAGCTCTAATAATTTCCAATATGGCCCATGCAAACTTTCATAAACGATGGTCTGATGTAACCTTTGTCCAATTACATTGTAAGACATAAAAATTAGCCATCGATATAATTTTTTTATCTCTAACAAAGTAAAAATTAGGCAATTTGACAAACAAAAATAAAAATAAAAATTATTGGTAAAAGTCGGCAACGGAAGGGTGGAACAAAATATAGTTCATCCAGTAATTGAGAAAGCTGAAAAAGTCATGGAATAAATTCCCTAACCTGAAGTCCTATTCCCCTAACCTGTAGTCCAAGACAAAAAACGAAAAAAAAATAGTAATATTCATTATACCTCACCGCATCTCTGCCTTCTTTAGCCTCAATCTTCTTTCGAACCCTTTCTGCTTGCAAGGCACCACAATTCATTTCTATATCAGAAAAGATTAATTAAATTTTTTAGTCAAAATCCTATGGGATCAATGAAAAGAGCAGAAGAAGTGAAGTTCACATCACCTTGAATTCCTTTTATCATCTATTGTTTGGACATCCTCTGTCACCATGGCTATTGTCAACTGCCAATGATATATTGGAGGAAATCAGACCTACTTTATGTCATCTGTACATCATCTGTATGAAGTAATTTGAATAACCAAATCAGACCTGGCCCTTTTTAAAAAATAACGAAAATTTCTTCCTTGTATCATTAAAATAGAGATGCTTTGTTTGTGGCAAGTAACAGGATAAAAATTGAGATAATAGATATTTTTTTCAAATTGAAATAATACTAAGAGTATAGATGCAATTGTATGAAATACACAAACTAATAACATGCGAAACATGAAATATTATAAGATATTTTCCTTAAGACAATTATAAAGAATCCTTAAGTACTAAATGTATTTCTAGACAGTATGTAACGTCAATATGAAAAAGACCTCAATTAGGCCAGTATGCATCACCACAATCAATTAATTCTCAATTGTAAGTTTACTTGTATATTAAGTCTCAGTTTTACAATGACTTGGCCATGATTTTCCTTAAGATGGATCACTTAAATTCTAATAAGGTTGTATTGATGAATATGCCAAGCTTTATAGCTGAAAATTGATTCATTTTGTTGAAAGAAGTTCTAATACCCCAAATTTGGTAGGTGCTATTGTTCCAGCTTAGATAGAATATCAAAGTTCTAACCTTTATGTTATTAACCTTTTTACAACAATTAGTAGAGCCAACTAAATGAAATCAAGATCAAGTGAATTGAAAATTATGAAACGTGGCTTATCGAATTGATTAGATAAACATCTCGTCTGCAACTCTACCTCCCCCATCTTGGCTGTTGGTCCAGAAATAAACCAGGGCCAGAGGTGATGAAAATGCCTCCGCCATGCCTCCTGCCTGAAATCGAATTAAATGAATATAGACTCTCAACCAAGCCCTTTCCCTGACGACTCCTCGCCAGAGGCCATGAACGCCGCGGTAAGATTCTTCGAGCAACACTACTGCTGCTCCCCTGGCCCAAGTCCACCTGGGAGCGCATCCAGCTCGGTTCCGATCGTGCCCCGCCTTCCCCAACACTGAACTGCTGGTGGTCCAGCAGCATCAAAGCCTTCATAAAGATCCGTGAGTGGTCTGAGCTCCTTGCGGGCCCTCGTCGGAAGACCTTCATCCGCCGCTTCAATCGAAATGGTCGCTTTGGCGTTGCGACATCCTTTTGAGATTCAAAAAATTAACAACCTAAAAAAAAAAAGCTGATTTGGGTTAAACCTCATCAATTATTTCTCAGCAAAGCTTCTGTTGGGGTGAGGGAAAGTCGGTGGAGGAGGAGGTAGGAGGGTCGCTGGCGGAGGAGAGGCCGGGCGCGGGGGTTATCTGTTCGGTCCCTAATTTTTTCTTCTATGCTGGGAAGGAAAATGTTCCACGCTTGGAAGAGATGAAATATAGAATATAATTAAATGCCGTGGACCATAGGTCTAATAAACATCCAAGGCTATGTTGCTTGGGTGCGGGTGCGGGTGTCGCGTCGGATTCGTTGCGGGTGCGGGGATAAGGCATTTTTCAAAAAACTCGGATACGGCTGTATATATAAAATAATTAAAATATTAAAAAATATATTTATATATTATGTAATTTTAAAAAAATAAATTTATATATTTTGTAATTTGGTGTATATAAAATTTTTGTGATAGATTGAACTATATGACTAATTTTGCAATAGCTGAAAATCAAGCAAATAACTCGTCCAATAATTTTTTTTTGAATTTATAATGCTTTAACTAATATCCAAATTAAAAACAAATTAAACAAATTCGTTGTATTATAACGCTTTAATTAATTCTAATGAAATTCGTTGTATTAGTTCAAAAAATGCACAAATTAAGGACTATAACATAAATTGTGTATTTGGAAAATGACGCAGACCATGAACTAATTCATCAGAGCTTATACTAAAGTATATTTTCATTATTTTATTACAAAATTTACTTTGGAAAATGGTGTCTAAAAGCATAACGGTCAAAAGACAAAAGGTCACTGTTATTAGAAGACAAAAGGAGTGGGATTGTGGGACCCGTGAATTAAATTAGCCGAAACTTTTCGGACAAAGACTTTGCCTCTCTCTCTTCCCTTCCAAACCCTCTCTCTCTTCCCTTCCAAACCCATCGCTTTTAAAGGAAACTCGTGCTGTGCATATCCATGAAAGTATCTACAAACGTATCTCAACGTATCTCAAGCGTATCCAAGCGAATTTTGACCGAATCCAGAAGTCAAACTCATTAAAATAATCGGACACGCCATGTGGAGCGTCGGGTGCGTATCGCACGCGAATCGCACACGAATCCGCGTCGGATACGGGATACGGGTGTATTTTGGAGTATCCATGTAACATAGATCCAAGGACAAATTAGAAGCACTGGTGTGCATTTATAGCAGTAGACCTGATCCACCATCCGTAATCCCACAACCACCGATCTTTTCGTCTGTAAGTTCACCACAGGATACCGAATCAAAAGCCCAGATAATTCACTCCAAAAAAGAGAAAGGACACTGTAGCTAAGAAAAATGAAGGGGTGTCAACTAATACTAAGTTTAAATATAAGACCAAAATATATAATATCTTATTCGGATTTAAAGAAAGCAGAGAAAAGTTGAGAGGGACAAAGAAAGAAGTTGAAAAATGGCGGAGCGCGTTAAGAAATTCTAGTCTATCATTATAATAACATGTGGAGATATATAATTCGCGTCATATCGGTGACTTTTTTATGAGCACTGTATGGTAGCTGCATTCAATTTTTTTTCCTGACTGGCTATTAATTGCTGACTCTATGCCTTTTGTTGGAGTTGGAGGCCACAACACGTACGCCTGTTGTGGACCGTTACATAGTACGTCTAGAAAGCTGTTAATCCAGTACTCCGAGCATATATATATGTCCTTGAGTTTTGTTCTATTTGACCTATAGCTGTCTTGTTTCTTTTTTGTTAGCATAATATTCCTATAGCAGTCATGTTTTAGTCTTGAAAAATGCTAGTGTCCAATATATTGGACGGATGGGTCCGTCCAATACGATCGTTTTCATATTTTTAAATTTCAAACGACCGATCCGAGCCGTTCAATATGTTCTTCATATTGGAAACTCGTAAGAAACCAATTTTTACAATTTTTTGAATTTTTTTACTTATTTTTTGGAATTTTATAAAATTCATGATCTAAAAGTTCTGGACCGTCCAATAACAGCGATTTTCTAAAATACCAAAAAAATAGTAAAAAAATTCTAAAAAATGTAAAAATTGGTTTCTTCTAAGTTTTCAATATGAAGAACATATTGAACGGTTCGGATCGGTCGTTTGAAATTTAAAAATATGAAAACGATCATATTGAACGGACTTCATCCGTCCAATATATTGGACTCTAGCATTTCTCTTTAGTCTTTGGATGATCCATGATCGAGGTCATCTTGATAATGCGCGACCAAAGAATATCCCTTTTCAAACTTAACCAATCTGCTCTAATTTCCTAAATGAGACGCAATAAAAAAAGCTGATGCTACATTCAATGTTTTGAAAACCGGACCGGCAGTCGAATCGCCTAAGCTATCGGTTTAAAGGTTTAACCGGTTCGACCGGTTTGAACCGGTGACAAAAGCGGATTATTTGTATACAATATATATATTTCGTTGTAAAGCCCAAGTTGGCCCAGTGGTAATCCTCCTTTTACACTAGCGTGTCCACCCAAGTTCGATTCCCTGTGTTGATGCACTTTTACTATGAGTTTTCTGTGAATTAAAAAAAAAACCGGCGGTTTTGAAGCCTAAATTGACCGGAATCCAGTACTGTTCGCGGTTAAACTGGTCGAACCGGCCGGTCCGGTTTTCAAAACATTGCTATTTTGTCGGTTAAATATAAGATAATAAACACGCAATCATATATAATACAGTTATATAAGTTATTTAAGCATATATACTAAGAAGAATAATTTATGTAAAGAATATTTCGGCCCACGTCATGAATATATCATATATATATATATATATATACAACTAAGCACCACACAAATAGTGCAGCAAAAATAAAAAGGTTCCATTTCTTTTTATTTTTCTCTTTATGCTAAATATCTGAACTAAACTCAACACCAATTAATCAACAATCGCTAAAAAAATAATAAAAATAAAAATACATTACTTAATCGTCCTTAATTTCTATGTGCCAGACATATATATATTGATCTAAGATCATAAACCACCCTAGTATCCGAGAGTAATAAAGGTGTAACATGTTAGACGTAAGATATTAAATTCATTATAATATTTAATTAACAGCCCTAATGATCACGCAATTCATATAAAATACAAAATTATAAGTTAGAACTTACAGGATTAGAGAGAAGACATTGTTAGGCTGAAATCCAATCTTCCAATTTTCCTTAGTATCTTTGATTGCAAAATTAATGACGTTTTTCTCTTATGTCTAATTATTCTTTTTATGGACGAAATTATGAAAAATGCCTCTTAATGACAGAAGATTCATATTTATCACTAAGGCAATTGAAGGGATCAGATTTGAATGAACATCCACACTAATTATAATTAATAATATTAATTATAACATTGCAATGTTGTATCATGTTGCCATTCTAAACATGCTGGTCTCATCTATGACGGTCTAAAAATTTAATCATGATGTTGAACCAGTTAAAAGTAACACTCTGAAATATTTATAAAATGTATTCTTATTTGTTTAGAAATAATATTTTTTACTCCTAATAACTAATCCTTTATTTTATTCCCAGCTAGAAAATCAAAACGCGCCATTAGATATTGATCACAAAAGTCGGAGGTTGTTTGGAGTTTTGCAATTATTTCAGCAAAAGGTTACCGAGGTAGTTTACTATTAATTAGATGTCCTTTGACTGGCACCAGTTGTCCTTCTAGGATATGTCAGTTATAATTAATAAATAAAAATGGAGAATATCATTCTCTATATGTTTATTTTTTATTAAAGTAATTTTGTAGCAATTTTCTTTAATTTTGTCAGTTGCTTTTCTATTAAAATTTACGAACTCGATCAACAATTAATATTTTACCAAAGGTCATTTAATGTAAAAAATAACGGTTCTTAATTCATTGATGTATTAAATATTAATATATGAATCGCTGTTCATATCACAAATGGCTCACAAAGCTCAATAATTTTCGAAACTTATATATTTTTGTTTAGTTTCTTTGGTGCCCAATTAATGATTAATGAGAAATGCTAGAATCCAATATATTGGACAGATGGGGTCCATCCAATACGATCGTTCTCGCGTTTTAAAAACAACCGATCCAAACCGTTTAATATGTTCTTCATATTGAAAACTTAAAAGAAACCAAATTTTATATTTTTTCAAATATTTTTACTATTTTTTTGGTATTTTAGAAAATCGTTGTTATTGGACGATCCAGAACTTTTATATCATGAATTTTCTAGAATACCAAAAAAAATAAGTAAAGAATTCAAAAAAATATATAAAAATTGGTTTCTTATGGGTTTCAAATATGAAGAGCATATTGAATGGCTCGGATCGGAAGTTTGAAATTTAAAAATGTGAAAATGATCGTATTGGACGGACTCATCTGTCCAATATATTGGACACTAGCATTTCTCATGATTAATTGCAGGGATTTTTTTTTTTAATGCGCTAAAATTTTTCAGTTCGACTAGAACTCTAATCAATTATATATAATATCGTTCATAATTTTAATCAAACAATTTATTTTTAATCCATATAAAGATATTAGTCCACTGAAAATTTTATCTTATTTTAATACTTTGTTGAACACATATCCAGCATATAGTAAATATTATTTAAAGTCCTTGACAACAATTCACTTCTGACTGGATCGTTGTCAAGTTAATTTGAAGAAAATGTCCACCCTTCTGGATGCTGAAATTTATTAATCTGTACTACTTATAAGTGCACCTAGAGAAAGGTCATAACAAAAATCACCAAAGGGATTCAAACAATTGTTAACATCAATTATAAACCACTGATTTGTGTAATCTACGGTTTAGATCTGTTTTTAAATCTAAGGGTCAGACTCTTTGACAGGAAATAGTCATGGCGCTGATGGTTTGTATGAAATTCGCGGAGACCACATGCCTCACCGCCTATGGTTTAATTCGAGGGCAATAGATGTGCGCACCTAATATGGGTAAGGAATCACACCATTCTTCAAGTAAATTCAATTTTGAATTAACAATTAAAGTCATTTGTAAATAGCTTCACATTTTTTTTTTGTTTTTCTCTCATAAATTAATTCATATTAATTGCACCATACCAGCATACCTTCATCATCTACCATTTTAGGTGGCGAGTCTATTTTTGAAAAGCCAACATATAAGCCAAAGGTCTATCTGATATATGCTGACTTGACTTATGAAGACATCCTTCCTTAAAGTGCTTTTTGCTTTCTTCGCTATATTCATTTAAAAGTAGAACGTACTTATAATAATAACCTGTACACTGTAAAGTTAAGGAGTGTATGCTAGGCGTTGGCAAGGAGGTACTTGAAACAAATATATATATAATATATTTATGTATTTTATTTGGTTCAAGAAAATTTTCTGTTCACAAATGAAATTTTAAATTGCTTGTACAAAATATAATCATTTAGAACGATAAGGCTATTTAACAATGAGAGCATACTGGATATAGCTTGACCTTATGGTTTGGGACTATGTCCAAGTACTGCCATAAGCACGACACATGGCCCTTGTAGGGAACTCTTTTAGTACGTATGGCTAGGCCTTGTTGTGTTTATATTTTGGTTTATAATGTTGTTATACTACTATATTTTCATGATGTTCAATATTTTCAATATTATTTTGTAATGTTCAAGGGAAAGGAGGGGCAACTATGGAGAGCAGGAACCCTTCGAATTAGCAAAGATGTATTTTACAATCACACCATGGCTCTTGATAGACGTTGACATTTGCTCGGACTCAAGTCCCAAATGCAGATCCTTCTTTTTTTTTTTTTACGAAAGAAGAAAAATTTTGAAGAATCCAAATGCAGAAAAGGCAATTTCTTTAGCAATATCAAACTTTCTTTTTTTAATACTTTTTAGAAATGGCAAAATTGAATATATGAGAAAAGCATCTTTTCTCTGATATTTTTTCACTCCTGCGCTACCCATTCTCCTATGTCAGCTTTTTTTGTTTATTTGTTTTATTTTAGCTACATTTTCAAAGCTCTTGTACCAGTTGGGATATTTTTCATTTTTACATATTTTCCATTCTTGGCATAACAATTAATGTACTAATTTTGTGCCTCATGTGTTCCACCCGTTGTCTCAACTATTTGAGATTTGTTTTTTTTTTTTCCTTTACAAAGAATTAGGCCTAATGTGTTCATTCATACAGGATGTGATTAAATGGTGTTTGATATTAGGTAACTCTTTGTGTGTTTCTTTGGATAGCTTAGGGCAAAGGCAGGTTACTATCTGGCATGAATAGATTGATGTTTCTGAGCTAAATCTTATATGAAGATTTCAAGATTATTCTCTTTTTGTTTTTTTTTTTTTCATTTTTGTTAATTGTAAATTTGTAATTTTGTGGCCATTGTAAATTCTTTGCGCATGATCACTTTTTTCATGTATTTTTCTGTAAAATTTGTTTCGATATTAAATTGCAGAGAACTTATTAAGTACAAATTATTGATCTCTTTTGCAAATATTTAGACTTAATTGATATTAATCACGTCCAAATCTTTTCATTTTCTAATATCATGAAAGAGTCGTCTATATAAATGTACCTATTTAACATAGGATATACAAGGGAAAGTAATTTCAAATTCAATAACCCGTAGAGATTTCCTATAAATGTGGACTTTACAAATTTTATATTAACTGAGGCAAGTACTAATTTTAGATACATGAGATCTCCACTAATTTTTTCCGTAACTTGCCTTTCTCGATTTGAATTAGCTGAAAAAAAAAGGAAGATATTAATAAAAAAAAAAAGATTCTATATGTCACTTAATATCATTGGATAGAATAATCAGTAAACATTGATGGGAATAATCAGGATTTGTTTTAAATTTGGCAATCTTTTTTTTCCCGTACAACCATATGTCACTATATCAAGCCACTCCAAGGGGACCCACTGGCATTAAAAAATACTTCGGTGCCTATTTTGACATGATAACAATATAATTTTTTGCTATCAATCAGCATATCTAATTTCTTTTTCGTGAATATGTGATTTGCCCTAATTTTTTCAGAAAATACATTTTTATTCAAATCCTTTTTTTTAATTATCAATAATGAGATTACCGATAAAATCTGTCATAATTGTTGCCTATTTAATTTAATGATCTTATGCATACTTATGGAAATGGTTTTCAGCGCCATATATCAGATGGCTTCCTGATCAAGTTTTGGAATGCCATATACGTTGGGGATGTGATGAATCATTACACAATAACTGCCTAATATTAAGGATGTGATTAATATAAGCGAGTAATATATGTCATTACTAAAATTGAGTATTACAATGAATTTATTATACAATTAATTCATGGATGTGATTAATATTATGGAGCAATATATGGCATAATAATAATCAGGGATTGTGATGAAATTTGTTCGTTTTGAATAAATCCAAAATTAAAACTATTTCATCATATTTGAATGTGCCTATTTTGAATAAATATTGCATCTTCAGAGATTTTGAAAATGAATCGAAACAATATGTTGTTCAATATGATGTTATCGTGGGGTCAGGCATGTTAATAATGCATACATACTGGTACATGCGTATATCAGTGGATGGTTTAAGATAGTTACTAAATGTCATATGAGTTTAATTTAATGATGTATTACACCAAATGCTGAAAAAATTTGTGAAAATGACTACATCTAATAGATAAAATTCTTTGTTATATGATTAAAGGTAACATATGAGCAAGTTTTCAAAGTGAATTTCTACCTATCATGAGCGGATCAGAATCCTTGCGTGTTTTTTTAAAGACACACACTGCTGGATTTTTAGCATCAACCATACGATTTAATTTCGACAGGTAGATTCAGACAACACGACTCTCGACAACTCTGGTATTAATCACGTGGCATCAATCGGACGGCCAAAGATCAAAGACTTACATTGCAGATTTTTAAAAAAGCTGCAGAGGATTTCGATTCGGTATTATGAAAGCTTCAGGGATTATTATTAAATATACATTTCTGTTGTTTTTTCCCAAGCAAATCTTTTTGAAATGTCTAACATGCAGACTTGAAATAGCCCACCTTGCCTTTTATTTTTTTGGAGTTAAAAACTTAAAATACCATATTTAATCAACCCAAATGATCATTTCATTCCCGTATCTCTTTTTTTTTAAAAAAAAATTCCAACTTTTACTTTTTCCTTAAATATTGAAAATAGACAATATATTTGTGTCAAATAATATTTTTCTTTTCACACATCACATTATAAAACCAAGCGCCAATATCGACCCAGATGACGGAACATGCACAAGAAATGTTGTCTACCGAGAAGTGCTACGAAAGATTAAGGTAACAAAATTTTATTTAAAAAATATTTATTTTCTCTCATTACAATTGGGGAGCAAGAGCGCTTCAAAATATTGTCATGTTGTATTATTTTTTTTTTTGACGAGAGATATTATTTTTTCAATGAATTATTTTTTTTACCGTTCACATGTCTGCTTTTATTGATTTTATTTATTTAAACCGTTGAATATTACTGCTACATACAGCGTCGATCAAAACAACATTAACCTTAATTATTGAATATTGAAAGTAGACAACATATTTGTATCAAATAAGACTTTTTTTCACATATCGCATATTTAAATCTGCCCACACATTTGGGTGGGCATTGCTACTAGTAGTTGACAATGTACAAAAGATGACCTATGCATGAAATTAATTTGAGCGAAAGTTCGTGAAAATAGTACCCCTAGAAAGAGAAGATAAAAGAAAGTATTGCATGAGAATATCCATGCAATGTACTTAGATTCATCTTGTAGTAGAGTTCTCAGCTCTCAAGTGGCTCTCAAGTATATATAATATAAAAGCACAGAGGTAATTAAGAATTTCAACCATGTGTGCAGATAATTTCATTATCTAGAAAAATCAATTATTTATTTTGACGAATAAAAGTGTTTGATTTCAAACTCATTACTCATTTATTTTGACGCCGACTCATAATGCATAATTATTTAATGAATAAAGAATGTCACACCCCGAACCAAGCCATACCTCGGGATAGACAACCCCGCCACGTGTACACACTCTACTGTGCACACGTAAGGCTAATAAACAGTGTCACAGATATAATATCACAAATAAAATCATATAATAAAGGATAAGTTTGTTCAAACAACAAAAAGGGCCAGTAACGTTTATACACCAAAAGTTTCCAGCCAAAGTCTAAACAAAATCCTAACAATGATAAAATAAAATAACTACTCCAGTTCGGCTTGGTCTTTTGCTATGTCTTCCTCTGCTAAGCCATCCAAACCTGAACCTGTCTCCACAATCAAAGTATGTGGGATGAGTACATTAATACTCAGTGTGGTGATAGAGTGAGCCTACAAGGTTCTGGTTAATATCTAGTCAGAACTAAACCATACTTAAACACTTTTAAAGTCCTATAAAATGATGCAATTTTCTAAATGTATAACAAAGTGTTAATGATGCAATTCTACCTATTATGACATGCCCAAATAAAATAGCAAAGATCTGGTTTTGTGGAATAATATACGAGGTAATATTATACTTATACGAGAGTCAAGCACCCACACTCAGTAGTCAATCATAAGCGTATCATAATCCAGAATCAATCCTCACATAACCCAATATGACATGGACCTTGCCTAAAGTAGATCTACCTAAAAGAAATAGCTCGAGAGCCCCGAAGGCCAGCTCCAAGCCTACTGCCCCCGTCGAGGAGTAGGTCAATACCGGTATCGAAAACTTAGGAGGTTGAGAGGTAGTCTATCAAATAAGCAGCAACAACCCCATAGAGTCCAGTCGAAACAAGAGGAATACATAAATATATAACAACAACCTAATAATAATAATAAATGACTACCAAGTGACCGCAGTACCGCCTAACGGTCGGTCTGCTGAGTGATCATCAGAAACGCGTTGCCCACGATCTCTATCATAAGGAGACCACCGGCATTTAGCTTGGGTGCAATCTCCCGATAATGGAAACCCCAAGCAAAACGCTCATATCTCACTCGGTCTCACTATCCTGATCCGCACCAGATGCAAGTGTTGATTAAGGGCACTTTTAAGTTTATTAATCACATTAACATTAATATGCAATGCATATCCTATAAGTGCAATCTAGTTTTGAGTTAATGATATGAGTTTAACTGTTTACTTAATGTTAATGACATGATATGCATACAGTCAATTAATGATCTAATTCTTATTCTAAAGATTAAACAAAACCTAAGGCATCCACACCTGGAAAGTAGGGTCTAGGAGCGACTACTCTGCTGGAGGGTCGACGGAGTCCTGCCCAGCGTCACCGTCCTCGTGCTCAGGGTAGTAGTAATCTCCCTGGTCGTCGGCCTGATCACCTGGTGAACGAAAATATCGTTAAAACTAATTTAACGATTAAACCCAAATATCCCTTAACTAGTTTCAAGTTCTGGTTATGACATCTTTAACCATACTTAACTTCTAACTAAATTAAAAAGGGACTCGGTATTAAAATATATTATTATACTTGATTAGTTTATAAAAATAAATTGACGGAGTTCCGTTTAAAACTAGTTAAGAAGGAAAGTTAAGTTACTAGTTTTTGGAAATAATTTGCTAAGTTCCAGCTATAAAATTAATGTGTAGAAAGACGTTTTTGACGATTCCTATAAGTTCAACTACGACGTTTTGAGACGTGGCATATTAAGTTTAGTTTAAGAAAATCATTTGAAAAGTTTAGTTAATAATTAAATAGTGTTTTGCTCAAGTATGAAACGATTTTGATAAATCAACTAAAAAATAAAATAAACTTCATTTCAAAAGATAAATAAAGAAACTTAGTTTGTTGAAAATATTTTTGGGATCATACTGTGTCCATTTATATCATAGTATCTGTATTAAAAATTATTTTACGGACAATCTAATTATTTCCCCTTTTATAAGCCAACAATCTTATTTTCGAATCCGTCTCGATTTATATCTCGGCCAAAAGTTTTAGTTCAAAATCCGACTAATCATTTTACCAACATAAAAGCCAACACAAACTTCCATCAAAAGCCTTAAAGTTCTAGTTTTAATTTTCTCTCTCAAAATCCAACTTAAACAAAATCTCAAACCAGCCAACAAAAAGGATGGGCCACGCACAATAAATGACAGAGCCCAAACATAAAAAAAAATGGGTCGGACAGCCCACAAGAGTAAAGTTCACGCAGCCCACAGAGGAGAAAGAAAAATTCCAGGCGGATCCAAACAGGAGAGCAACCCAACCCAATAACACGGAAATTAACCGAAAGGACCCCAAATCAAATTTATTTACAGAATCTTTACAACTAAGTCCCTAATACCAGAAAGAATTATAGAAAGGTCCTAGCCCAGATATAAAATATTTACGAAATAGTCCAAAACTCGAAAAACCTTACACATAGGCCCCTGGGCCTATTGAACTCGTACCAGTAAGCATCCAGAGAGGAATATCGACTGGTACCAAGCTTGTACCAGTCTGAAAATAGACCAGAAAACACTAAACAAGTGAGATACTACCTAATTGACATGTTTCTAACCTAATAGCAGCTATACCAGCTACTTAACCGATCCAATAAACAAGAAATCACCTAAAACAACAAGCACAGAGATTTTATTTGAGACAACCATCCAATAATAGATCATCTAGCTTTACTTTGAGCATTTACCATTCTAAACAAACTGGGTTGAACTAAAAACAAGCACAGATTTAAACAAAGATATCTAAAGATTAACATATCCATCCAAAGCCCTAACCAAGCATTCACAGCAATCTAATAGCTCAGATATAACCAACAACAAGTACAACTATCGTAGCAGTTCAGTAAAGCATTCAACAAACCCATCGAGCCAAAAACAAGCATGCCAAAAAGCAATTCAAGCCACACACAGAGGCAATGCACAAGTCAAAACATTTCTCATCGGCTCAACAATTCAAACAACAATATCAGAGCAACTAATCAAATCGAGTGCATGCCTCACAATTCCATTCCAACACAAACACAGAACAAAGAAAAAGAAGGGGGTTTTCTCGAAACCTTTACCACAGAAAGGAGGGAAGAAGCAAGAAGGGAAGAGGAAGCAACTCAGCCAACACCCGCACACCTCTTCGCTTTACCAGCAGCGCCACCACCACCTCGCCTCGACGATCACCGTCACCTCCACTCCAATGCCTAAGCCTCCGCCTTTCTCTTCCACTCTCTTTTCCTTTCTCTTTTTCTTTCTTTTCTGTTCTTACCGAGTTGTAACGGGTCTGAGTGGAAAGGAGAGAGGGGTGGCTTAAAAGCATGGGAGATGGAGAGGAGAGGGTAGTCGTTCTGCTGAGGTGGCGAGAGGCGGTTGGTTCGAGGGAGTGGCGGTAAGGTCAAATGAATCACGAGGGGGGTGAAGGAAAAAGGGTCGGTGGGGTCGCGAGTGCGACGGAAGTCACAGGGGTGGGACGGGTAGGTGGTGGAAGTCGCGATTCCCCTGCCATCGGAGAGAGAGAAAGAGAGACTGTGAGAGAGAGACTCGACAGAGAGGGTCAACGAAGTCTCCTTCGGCGGAGAAAAGTAGGGAGAGAGAGAAAGAGAAAAAGAGGAATGAGAGAAAGAATCCGAGGCTGATCCAACGGCTAAGAAAATTCACAGATTGAAAACACGATCCAACGGTCCAGAATAAAGGAAAAAATTCAGAACTGAGTTAAACCAACAGCAAACTTAGTTTTTAAGTCAAATTAGCTCATGGAAAAATTATGTAAATATATTTTTGAAATTATCAAGGCATGAAATAATTAGTTAAGCAAATAATTGTTATCGAAAATTTTTACAAGTGGCCGGAATTAAATATCTTATCGGATTCAAAAATAAAAATCGTTTCTAAATTACAAAAGGGGTTTATGATTAGATTTTGTTTTTCCAACAATTAAGTTTAATTGTTTACTTGAAAAATTACTAAATTAATAAATAAATAAAAAAAGTTTGGGTTTTTACAGCCTACCCCCCTTAAAAGACGTTTCGTCCTGGAAACGAAAAAGAAAAAGAAAAAGAAAGAAAAGCTAACCTAAAGAGACAAACAACTCAGGAAACTGCTCAAGCATCTCGCTTTCAAGCTCCCAAGTCGCCTCGCGAGGAGTGTGGTGCTCCCACTGTACCAGAACATATCGGATAGTGCGTCGACGAAGTCTGGTCTCCTTCGCGTCCAAGATTCTCAGCGGTTTCTCCTTGTATGTCAAATCCCGCTCAAGTTGCAAGGGCTCGACATCTGTCACATGAGATTCACTCGGGACATACCGCCGAAGTTGAGAGACATGGAAAACATTGTGTACACCCGACAAGGAAGATGGAAGAGTGAGTCTGTAAGCAACGGGTCCAACCCGCTCTTCGATCACAAAAGGCCCAATGTAACGGGGTGCCAATTTTCCTTTTACGCCAAAGCGAGTAACTCCCTTTCTAGGTGAAACCCGAAGCAAGGCTTTCTCACCTTTTTCAAACTGCAA
Organism: Rhynchospora tenuis; assembly: GCA_027725995.1. NCBI lineage: Eukaryota > Viridiplantae > Streptophyta > Magnoliopsida > Poales > Cyperaceae > Rhynchospora > Rhynchospora tenuis. The sequence goes on along the minus strand of CM050888.1, from coordinate 17,318,799 downwards.
GTCTCGCCTTTTTGGGTCGGCGTATTTTTTTTGTCTGTCTTGAGCAGCTTTCAACCGCTCATGCACTATCTTCATTATCTCAACACTTTCCTCAATCATCTGTGGTCCGGTAGGCCGATAAGTACCAGTAGGTCCCCAACACACCGGGGTCCTGCACCGCTGACCATAGAGAGCCTCAAAAGGGGCCATACCAATGCTAGACTGGAAACTGTTGTTGTATGCGAACTCGGCGAGATGCAAGTGATCTGACCAATCTCCGCTCATAGAAAGCGCACAAGAACGCAACATGTCCTCTAGTGTCTGAATGGTACGCTCGGACTGTCCATCTGTCTGAGGATGATGAGCAGTACTGAAGGTCACAGTTGTTCCTAGAGCATTCTGAAACTGCTTCCAGAAACGAGAAGTAAAGCGAGGGTCACGATCTGATATGATCTCAACCGGGGATCCATGCAATCTATGAAGATTCTACATGTACAAGTGTGCCATCTGTTCTCCCGAGAGACCAAACCGAAAAGGTATGAAGTGAGCTACCTTTGTAAGAGTATCCACAATGACCCAAATTGCATTCTTCTTGGACTTGGTCCTTGGCAAACCAGTAACAAAATCCATAGTGATCCGATCAAACTTCTTCTCGGCTATCTGCAATGGATGAAGTAACCCTGGAGGTCTCTTCCGGTCTGCCTTTACCTTTTGACACACAAGGCACTTGGCTACAAATCGCGCAACTTCACGGCGCATGTTTCGCCACCAAAAGTAGATTTTCAGATCTCGGTACATCTTGGTTTCGCCGGGGTGAATGGTATAACCCGACTCATGTGCCTCTGTCAAGATCTTGTCCTTGATCTCTTGTTTGTCTGGAACACAAATCCGATTCCGGAATTTCAAAACTCCGTCTTTTCCAACCTGGAAAGGAGTTTCTTGCCCAGATTGCGCCATTGCTCGCACTTTCTCAAGATGAGCATCTTCTTTCTGAGCTTCCTTAATCTCATCCATCAAAGTTGGTCTCACAACCAAACTTGAGATCAAACCTGAATCGGACACTTGGTCAGTTTCCTCATGTGGTGCAACCCACAAATCCAAGCGTCTCATATCTTCCAACAAGTCATGTTGCTGTGTGATCAATGTAGCCAAATTTCCGTGGTTCTTACGGCTCAAAGCATCGGCTACCACATTTGACTTTCCTGGATGATACACAAGTTCCAAGTCATAATCTTTCATCAATTCTAACCACCTGTGTTGTCTCAAATTCAATTCCTTCTAAGTGAACACATACTTCAAGCTTTGGTGGTCAGTGAAAATCTGGCACTTTTCTCCATAGAGATAATGGCGCCATAATTTCAAAGCAAAGATCACGGCTGCCAACTCTAGGTCATGAGTGGGATAATTCTTCTCATGTGGTCTCAACTGTCGGGATGCATATGCAATGACATGACCATCCTGCATCAATACACATCCTAACCCAAAACGGGAAGCATCGGTATTAACCACATAGCCAGCTCCAGGTACTGGCATCGCCAAAACCGGCGCGGTCACAAGTCGGCTCTTGAGCTCTTCAAAACTCTTTTGCCTTGCTGGAGTCCACTCAAACTTAACTCCCTTATGTAACAACTGTGTCATAGGGAGCGCAATCCGGGAGAAGCCCTCGACAAACCTTCTATAGTAACCTGCTAATCCCAGAAAACTACGGACTTCAGTCACTGTGGTGGGTGGTTTCCATTCAGTCACTGCAACTATCTTTTGAGGATCCACCGCTAATCCATCTTTGGAAATGATGTGACCAAGGAAAGAGATCTGTTCCAACCAGAACTCACATTTTGGAAACTTGGCATATAACTGATGCTCACGAAGTCGCTGCAAGGCCAACCTCAGATGATGTTCATGTTCTTCTGCACTCTTGGAATAGATCAGAATATCATCTATGAACACCACAACAAAGGAATCCAAGTAATCCTCAAAGACACGATTCATCAAGTTCATGAAATATGCTGGGGCATTTGTCAGTCCAAAAGACATAACCAAAAACTCATAGTGCCCGTAGCGTGTGCGGAAAGCCGTCTTTGGAACATCACTAGGCCTAATCCGCAACTGATGGTACCCAGATCTGAGATCGATCTTGGAATATACCTGAGAACCCTGAAGCTGATCAAACAAATCATCAATCCGGGGTAATGGGTATCTGTTGGGTACGGTGACCTTGTTCAACTCCCTGTAATCGATGCAAAGACGGAGAGTTCCATCCTTCTTGCGCACAAATAGTACAGGAGCTCCCCACGGAGAAGTACTTGGTCTGATGAATCCTTTTTCTAGAAGTTCTTCCAATTGAACTTTGAGCTCCTTGAGTTCAGCTGGAGCCATTCTGTAAGGAGCTTTCGCCACCGGTGTTGTGCCTGGTTGCAACTCGATACAGAATTCCACCTCACGATCCGGGGGTAATCCAGGTAAGTCCTCTGGAAACACGTCTGAAAATTCCCGAACCACGGGTACAGTATCAAGATCTGTTGCCTTCGAGTCAGTCGACACCACAGCAGCTAAGAACACTTCACATCCAGATGACATCAGGTGCTTCACTTGCAAGGCTGAAATCATAGGGATTCTGGTTCCTGGTTTTCGACCTTTGAACACAAATGGTGCGGTTCCTTCTTTTCCAAACCGAACACTGTGGTTCTTACAATCAATCACCGCATGATGGGTAGTCAGCCAATCAAGGCCCAGTAGGACATCAAAGTCTCTCATATCAAGTACTACCAACTCAGCGGTTAAGTTTCGGCCAGCTATTTGTACCCTGAGATTTCTACAAACCCGATCGACTAAAACGGTCTTACCAAGCGGGGTTTGCACTAACATAACTCTGTCTCTCGGCTCGGTTTCCCACCCATTTAAATTAACAAAGTTCTGAGATATAAATGAGTGACTAGCCCCTGTGTCGATCAAAGAGTAAGCGAAGCAATCGGAGATGGAAACCATACCTGCAATAAGCTCATCCTCATAAAACTCATCCTCAACGGGCACGGCATCGGTCTCAAGGATGTCCTCTCCAATAGTCGCATGAACACGAGTGGTATCACGCCCGAACTGGCCAGTATGTGCGGCGCCTCGACTTCCGTTGCCAAAACGGCCACCGCGCTGAGGACCACCGCGGCCACCGCCACGGGGCACAAAAGGACCTCCACGGCCACGGCCAGCATCTGCCTGTCCACGGCCAAATCCTCCAGAGATCGGTCCAGCTGTCTGTCCACCGCCACTAGAACTAGAGCCACCAGCTGCTCGGTTCACATTCCTTGGGCACTGCGCCATCCAATGGTCCGGAGACTGGCAAATGTGACACTTGCCACTGTGGCGAGTACATGGACCAGGATAAGATCGGTTGCAATGCCTGCAAAAATGGCGGTTAGCATTTTGGTTAACCTGTGGCGGCCTGTTCTGAGGTGCTCCTATCCCACGGTGCTGGAAAGCGGGCTTGCGAGCACTGCCACCATCTGACCTCTGTCGGTCGTACCTCGACTTTGCTCGTGACAGCAGTTTCTTCTCCTGAAATTCGGCTCGGTCCATCAGGAACTCAATGGACGTCTCAGAGTAAATGTCCATCAAACTACCCAATGCCGGGTCCAGTCCATCAATGAATCTGTCACGCCTGGCCTCAAGATCGGCCACAAGATCAGGGGCATAGCGGGATAGGCGGATGAAAGTCTCGCCATACTGGCGCGCTGACATGTCTCCCTGTGTCAAGGTCTCAAACTGGCGCCTCAGTTCGGCTCTCTGCGCCCTTCCCAGGAAACGAGCGCGAAACACCTGGGTAAACCAGTCCCAGGGAATGCTAGGGCCATCACCTTGGTATTGCGGTTCCTGAGAGGTCCACCAGTGTTGTGCTTCCTTATCGAACAAGGTAGCGGCTATCTCCGTCCAATGCTCAGGTGGGGTACGAGCAAGTCGGAAAGTCTTCTGCACCGAAATCAGCCACTCCTCGGCGGCCTCAAATCCACCGCATCCGTCAAATCTCCTGGATGGATGACGAAGGAACTCATGGTAAGCAGTGGTAAATGGGTCCTGTGCCGGCTGTGTCGCAGGGGCTCCGTTGCCTGCAAGTTGGGCCACATTTGTCCAGAACTGCTGGGCGAGTGTAGCCGGATCCAGTACTGGTGCAGGGGGTACTGGAGGAGCAGGTTGCTCAGGCTGGGGATGAGATTGTCTTCCCTGATTCTGGGCACGAGGTCTTCCACGACCACGACCGCCTCTAGGACTCGACAACTCCATCGCGATCTTTCAAAACAAAAGATCACAAGTTAGAATCAGCCTGACAGAAAAAGACAACTTAAAAACAAAGTCTAAACTTAAGGTTAGGTATCTAAGTGTAACTCTTTGGTTCTTATAACTGGAGTATTTGTGATTTTTAACCTTCGCTCTGATACCACCGAAGGATGTCACACCCCGAACCAAGCCATACCTCGGGATAGACAACCCCGCCACGTGTACACACTCTACTGTGCACACGTAAGGCTAATAAACAGTGTCACAGATATAATATCACAAATAAAATCATATAATAAAGGATAAGTTTGTTCAAACAACAAAAAGGGCCAGTAACGTTTATACACCAAAAGTTTCCAGCCAAAGTCTAAACAAAATCCTAACAATGATAAAATAAAATAACTACTCCAGTTCGGCTTGGTCTTTTGCTATGTCTTCCTCTGCTAAGCCATCCAAACCTGAACCTGTCTCCACAATCAAAGTATGTGGGATGAGTACATTAATACTCAGTGTGGTGATAGAGTGAGCCTACAAGGTTCTGGTTAATATCTAGTCAGAACTAAACCATACTTAAACACTTTTAAAGTCCTATAAAATGATGCAACTTTCTAAATGTATAACAAAGTGTTAATGATGCAATTCTACCTATTATGACATGCCCAAATAAAATAGCAAAGATCTGGTTTTGTGGAATAATATACGAGGTAATATTATACTTATACGAGAGTCAAGCACCCACACTCAGTAGTCAATCATAAGCGTATCATAATCCAGAATCAATCCTCACATAACCCAATATGACATGGACCTTGCCTAAAGTAGATCTACCTAAAAGAAATAGCTCGAGAGCCCCGAAGGCCAGCTCCAAGCCTACTGCCCCCGTCGAGGAGTAGGTCAATACCGGTATCGAAAACTTAGGAGGTCGAGAGGTAGTCTATCAAATAAGCAGCAACAACCCCATAGAGTCCAGTCGAAACAAGAGGAATACATAAATATATAACAACAACCTAATAATAATAATAAATGACTACCAAGTGACCGCAGTACCGCCTAACGGTCGGTCTGCTGAGTGATCATCAGAAACGCGTTGCCCACGATCTCTATCATAAGGAGACCACCGGCATTTAGCTTGGGTGCAATCTCCCGATAATGGAAACCCCAAGCAAAACGCTCATATCTCACTCGGTCTCACTATCCTGATCCGCACCAGATGCAAGTGTTGATTAAGGGCACTTTTAAGTTTATTAATCACATTAACATTAATATGCAATGCATATCCTATAAGTGCAATCTAGTTTTGAGTTAATGATATGAGTTTAACTGTTTACTTAATGTTAATGACATGATATGCATACAGTCAATTAATGATCTAATTCTTATTCTAAAGATTAAACAAAACCTAAGGCATCCACACCTGGAAAGTAGGGTCTAGGAGCGACTACTCTGCTGGAGGGTCGACGGAGTCCTGCCCAGCGTCACCGTCCTCGTGCTCAGGGTAGTAGTAATCTCCCTGGTCGTCGGCCTGATCACCTGGTGAACGAAAATATCGTTAAAACTAATTTAACGATTAAACCCAAATATCCCTTAACTAGTTTCAAGTTCTGGTTATGACATCTTTAACCATACTTAACTTCTAACTAAATTAAAAAGGGACTCGGTATTAAAATATATTATTATACTTGATTAGTTTATAAAAATAAATTGACGGAGTTCCGTTTAAAACTAGTTAAGAAGGAAAGTTAAGTTACTAGTTTTTGGAAATAATTTGCTAAGTTCCAGCTATAAAATTAATGTGTAGAAAGACGTTTTTGACGATTCCTATAAGTTCAACTACGACGTTTTGAGACGTGGCATATTAAGTTTAGTTTAAGAAAATCATTTGAAAAGTTTAGTTAATAATTAAATAGTGTTTTGCTCAAGTATGAAACGATTTTGATAAATCAACTAAAAAATAAAATAAACTTCATTTCAAAAGATAAATAAAGAAACTTAGTTTGTTGAAAATATTTTTGGGATCATACTGTGTCCGTTTATATCATAGTATCTGTATTAAAAATTATTTTACGGACAATCTAATTATTTCCCCTTTTATAAGCCAACAATCTTATTTTCGAATCCGTCTCGATTTATATCTCGGCCAAAAGTTTTAGTTCAAAATCCGACTAATCATTTTACCAACATAAAAGCCAACACAAACTTCCATCAAAAGCCTTAAAGTTCTAGTTTTAATTTTCTCTCTCAAAATCCAACTTAAACAAAATCTCAAACCAGCCAACAAAAAGGATGGGCCACGCACAATAAATGACAGAGCCCAAACATAAAAAAAAATGGGTCGGACAGCCCACAAGAGTAAAGTTCACGCAGCCCACAGAGGAGAAAGAAAAATTCCAGGCGGATCCAAACAGGAGAGCAACCCAACCCAATAACACGGAAATTAACCGAAAGGACCCCAAATCAAATTTATTTACAGAATCTTTACAACTAAGTCCCTAATACCAGAAAGAATTATAGAAAGGTCCTAGCCCAGATATAAAATATTTACGAAATAGTCCAAAACTCGAAAAACCTTACACATAGGCCCCTGGGCCTATTGAACTCGTACCAGTAAGCATCCAGAGAGGAATATCGACTGGTACCAAGCTTGTACCAGTCTGAAAATAGACCAGAAAACACTAAACAAGTGAGATACTACCTAATTGACATGTTTCTAACCTAATAGCAGCTATACCAGCTACTTAACCGATCCAATAAACAAGAAATCACCTAAAACAACAAGCACAGAGATTTTATTTGAGACAACCATCCAATAATAGATCATCTAGCTTTACTTTGAGCATTTACCATTCTAAACAAACTGGGTTGAACTAAAAACAAGCACAGATTTAAACAAAGATATCTAAAGATTAACATATCCATCCAAAGCCCTAACCAAGCATTCACAGCAATCTAATAGCTCAGATATAACCAACAACAAGTACAACTATCGTAGCAGTTCAGTAAAGCATTCAACAAACCCATCGAGCCAAAAACAAGCATGCCAAAAAGCAATTCAAGCCACACACAGAGGCAATGCACAAGTCAAAACATTTCTCATCGGCTCAACAATTCAAACAACAATATCAGAGCAACTAATCAAATCGAGTGCATGCCTCACAATTCCATTCCAACACAAACACAGAACAAAGAAAAAGAAGGGGGTTTTCTCGAAACCTTTACCACAGAAAGGAGGGAAGAAGCAAGAAGGGAAGAGGAAGCAACTCAGCCAACACCCGCACACCTCTTCGCTTTACCAGCAGCGCCACCACCACCTCGCCTCGACGATCACCGTCACCTCCACTCCAATGCCTAAGCCTCCGCCTTTCTCTTCCACTCTCTTTTCCTTTCTCTTTTTCTTTCTTTTCTGTTCTTACCGAGTTGTAACGGGTCTGAGTGGAAAGGAGAGAGGGGTGGCTTAAAAGCATGGGAGATGGAGAGGAGAGGGTAGTCGTTCTGCTGAGGTGGCGAGAGGCGGTTGGTTCGAGGGAGTGGCGGTAAGGTCAAATGAATCACGAGGGGGGTGAGGGAAAAAGGGTCGGTGGGGTCGCGAGTGCGACGGAAGTCACAGGGGTGGGACGGGTAGGTGGTGGAAGTCGCGAAAGTCGCGATTCCCCTGCCATCGGAGAGAGAGAAAGAGAGACTGTGAGAGAGAGACTCGACAGAGAGGGGTCAACGAAGTCTCCTTCGGCGGAGAAAAGTAGGGAGAGAGAGAAAGAGAAAAAGAGGAATGAGAGAAAGAATCCGAGGCTGATCCAACGGCTAAGAAAATTCACAGATTGAAAACACGATCCAACGGTCCAGAATAAAGGAAAAAATTCAGAACTGAGTTAAACCAACAGCAAACTTAGTTTTTAAGTTAAATTAGCTCATGGAAAAATTATGTAAATATATTTTTGAAATTATCAAGGCATGAAATAATTAGTTAACCAAATAATTGTTATCGAAAATTTTTACAAGTGGCCGGAATTAAATATCTTATCGGATTCAAAAATAAAAATCGTTTCTAAATTACAAAAGGGGTTTATGATTAGATTTTGTTTTTCCAACAATTAAGTTTAATTGTTTACTTGAAAAATTACTAAATTAATAAATAAATAAAAAAAGTTTGGGTTTTTACAAAGAATATGCAGCTCGTGTCACACCCTACCACCAAGGCATGACAGAAACAACCTATACTGCACAATTACTATTAAACATCTCTAACGCTTAGCTAAAATTTAAATTGAAAACTGACCAAAAGTTTACATAAGTAGAAAGTTAATAATGAAAATTTTTTTTATAACTTCACTAACGTCTGTGATATAAAAACATGCAATTCCAAACTATGCGCAATTCACTAATACAATTATTGTTTGTTTGTTTTTTTTTTTAAACATTAGGAACCACTGTATGTATCGTCTAAATAAAATAAAGTAAATATGAATATGAGATAAGTTTGCTTAGGATACCATTATACATTTAAAATAATAACTAGACAGAAATGCAAGTATATCTAATATAGTAATGACACTGCCTTTGTACAAATTTCAGAAAATGTTTAATACTTACCTCCTAACGTGATGACTAATATAGTAATGACAGTGCATAACTTAAGAATTTGAAAATCTAAATACCTACAACCTTTCTACATATTATGACATATACATGTTTATAATTATAAGCAAGTTCAAGACTCAAATTTAAAATTTTAGCTTATGCAAAGACACAACAGTACCAAGCTAACATGCCATCAACAGTTTATTTAAAACAAAGTATTGCTTGAAAATTTACAATAGTTTTTCAACTCAATAAATATATATTCAGCACACAAACGTTACTGAACTAAGAACCAAATTATAACCATATTCAAAACAACAATGTAAAGATCTATATAATAGAGATTTAATAAAGCGTTACATTGTATCAACATATAACTACAGTGCACTAATTTGAAAACACCAGAGACTTCAATTCAAAAAGAAAGGTAGTGGTCAACTATAAAGTATCTACTACAGTACTATTAACTCACTGCTTGCAGTATAGATAAGGCATAGTTATACAAAATATAATATGAACATGCATTACATTAACAGTAGCTAAAGCCAAGTACATTCTCAAAAGTTATCATCCAAATTGTACATACACCTAGTTATGCAATTTGCCTCCTAAACTAAGTACTTGAGCATACTTAGATTAAATGTACAACCTTCAAAATGTGCAACTAATTTCATACAGTAACATAATATCCTTTTAAAGGCAATAAGCTACAAGCTAACTAATTACCATTCCCAAAACAGACCTTCATACATACTTTGGAGCAACAAGTCTGATCCAAAACAAAATATCACATTACAGATCACATAGTACTTACCAGTAATTAACCAAAATGGCCTACTCTTTACAGCTTCGACCCCGCTCGCTAAACCTGGAACCCACAAAGTAGAAAATGAGATAAAGAAAACTTTATCTCAGTATGGTATTTAGTTCCAGCCACTTGAATTTTAATTTCAAGTTTAGAAACTAATTACATTACTGAGTCAATTTAAAAATAACAAATTTATTACTAAGTTATTTACATATCACTTCAATAAGCATAGCTAAATCAAATTAAGTCACTTAATGCAATATGAAACATGAGTTCAGCAACAATTCCATAGCATTTCAGATTTTGAAAGTATAACAAACGCTGACTCAAATGATTGGACAATCTAATAATATGCAGGTCTGGTTCCATCCATCAGTTTCATTCAGTAATGCTGCGAGACACCTTCTTTGAGGGCTACCAACAGCCAAATAATTCAGACTCAATTCAATCAAATAAACATTCCAACTATACATGCACGCTGGGAACACTCACACTCTAGACCATTCTAAACTGGGCTTTTAGAGTCCCGGTACATAAGCGCTTATTACACGGTGCTTGGAAGGATAGTTCATGACGCCACCTCCAAACATTACGAGTGTCTATATCAACCACACAAGCTGTACTTCTTTCATTCAGAGACACAATTCAAATGAATACAGTTCAACATGCCAATTCACAATCATATATCATTTATACAGTAAGATATCCATAAATGCAAAGAATGCAACAATGTATGAACACGACATGCAACTGCTAATTAAGTTTTTTTTTTATATAAAAACAAAATTAAAACTCAAGTGGAATCCGTACCTGCAATTAAAATACACAGCAACAAAACAACAAGTAACCCTACATATCATTAGTCGCACCAGCTGCAACCGGCTCCAACACTTGGTCTGACTCTAAGAGATAAAAGCTACACTATGTCCTTAACTAGGCAAGCAAACTAAAACAAGCAATTAAGGAAACAAAATAAAGCAAGCAATATAATTTATGTTCAGCAACTTAACATTGGAAATTTAAAGATGATTATTTCTTTATTTATACTAATGAGGGGTAGTACTTAGTGAATTTCAGAACTGAACAGAGATTACTAATACTGGACAATGGCATGGTACCAGTAAGTACTAATGTGTAGGGTTTACACCTAATTAGGGCCGAAATCAATTTTGGTACCTATCGTCCCTAACCAACTAATTACCATTAAGTACTCTCTTTAAGAAATTAAGTTTACTAATCTGTTAGTCCAGACAACAGAAAGAAACAACAAAATTAATAATTTGCAACAAAGCAATGACATAAGTAGAACAAAACCAGAATAACTTCTATTGATAAGCAATTTCACAATTCTTAACTATCTAATTCTCCCAATTAAATACCTGGAATCAATTTCTAATGACAAAATAAATTTCGGTTCTAATTTCAATTAAATTGGAAAAAATTTCATGAAACCCTAGCATCCACAAACACACGACCTTTTCAAAGAAAATGCATAATTAACTTAAAGAAATAACAAAAGATAGACATACAGTACTACTCCAAGCATTTTCTTACTCAATTAGGTAACCAAACGGAGAAGTGAAAAATTGAGAGAGAGACCTTCTAGATTTTCGATTTCGGCAACTGGAAGCACTAGAGAAGCCTTCTTCTAAGATGGAAATTGACACATTTCTTTTTTTCTTTGCTTTTCAGGGATTTATTGGTTAAGATTTGATGTATCTATTGAGGAGTTGTGTGAGGTCGGTAAAGGAAAAGAAGAACACCGATATGGAAGAAGGATATGAGCTGTACAAGCTACTTAGTCCCAAATACATTACGGATTCCCCAAAGTACCAAATTCTTATACCATATTTACACATGGTGCATGAGTAATTCCATGAAACTTAGACTTGTATTAAAAATGTGTCCCACTAAGGAAAAGATATATTGGAAGAATATCAACGTTAAAGAGTACACTTTAATTAAGTACCATTGTATCCCCAGGTTTCAAGTCACCAACCACACAATTAAAATAGCGGCCCAAAACAAAATAATAAAAAAAAATGTATATATATATTTTATTCCAAATACTAGTACTTGACCATCCATATCTAACTATTTCCTATACACAGAAACTTATGATGCATAGAAGAAATTGTTATAATACAAAATAGAAAGTTAAAAATTTCTATATTAAAATGACAGGGAATATAGTAATAAAGATGTAAATTTCATGAAAATAAGTTATTCAAATCATAATCAAGCAAGTGCACCAAAAAATTCAGAAATTATAAAAGCAATAAAAAAAAATTTCTAGTATCACATCCCTCCCCCCTTAAAAATCTCGTTCAGTCCTCTGAACGGAGTGCGTACCTGAGACGTCAAACAGTTCGGGAAACCTCGCTCTCATCTCTGATTTTGACTCCCAAGTAGCCTCCTTTACAGAATGTCGATTCCATTGAACAAGGACAAACCAAAGGGTACGGCTGCGTAGCCGCTGTTCCTTTCTATCAAGTATTCGCAATGGTCGCTCCTCATAAGACAAATCTGGTTCTAATTGCAGATCTGAGTAGTTAAGTTTATGAGATGGATCATATATATACCGACGGAGTTGAGATACATGAAAAATCGGGTGTACCCGATCTAAATTTAAGGGCAATCTTAATTTATAAGCTACAGCCCCGACTCTTTCAACCACCTCAAATGGTCCAATGTAGCGTGGACTCAACTTCCCTGAAACTCCAAACCTGAAAACTCCTCGAATCGGTGAAACCTTGAGCAACACACTATCACCTTTCTTATATTCTATAGGCCGTCTATGCACATCAGCATACCTTTTCTGTCTCTCTTGAGCAGCCTTAAGACGACTCAAAACAAGTTTGATCTTTTCTGCACTTTCTGAAATCAGCTCAGGTCCTGTAGGAAAATAGGTCCCTTTGAGCTTCCACCATAACGGTGTCCTACAAGGCTGACCATAAAGCACTTCATAAGGTGGCATCCTAACGCTAGTATGATAGCTATTGTTATATGCTAATTCAGCCAAGTGCAAGTGATTTAACCAAGATCCTCCAAAACTTAGAGCACACGCTCGCAACATGTCTTCTAGAGTTTGAATTGTGCGCTCTGACTGGCCATCCGTTTGCGGATGATGGGCTGTACTGAACTTTAACTTTGTGCCCATTGCCTCCTGGAAGCTTTTCAAAAAATGAGAGGTAAAGCGCCCATCTCGATCAGAAACAATTTCTCGTGGACAGCCATGTAACCGGCACCAATGCCGCATGAATAACTCTGCTAAGTCGCGGCTGCCCATATCTGATCTAATTGGTATGAATCGTGCCACTTTTGTTAAGCGGTCCACAATTACCCAAATGCCATCTACACGGCCTTTAGTTCGAGGAAAAGCAAAAACAAAGTCCATTGTGACTGATTCAAATTTTTCTCTTGGTCTTTTCAATGGCTGCAAGAGACCAGCAGTCTTTTGCCTATCTGCTTTCACTTGTTGAGAAACTAGGCACCTTGCCACAAACTCAGCCACTTCTCTTTTCATCTTAGGCCACCAGAAAAATTGCTTTAAATTCTGATACATTTTCACTTCACCAGGATGAAGAGTGTAACCAGAATCATGAGCTTCTTTAAGAATAAGAGATTTCAACTCCTTGTCATCTGGCACACATATGCGATCACCAAATCTTAAGAGACCAGATTCATCTAATTTGAAGCTGCTGTTTGGGTTGGTTTCGGCATGTTGTTGAAATTTTTGGCATTTGTCATCTACTTTTTGTGCTGTTTGGATTCTTGCTGGTAAGTTAGGTTGAATTTCAAGTGCAGCTACTATTAGAGTTGTGGTTGCGGCATGAAAAATTGAACTATACAAGTTCAGGTTAGTAATGGTTTGGTTGACAAGGGTGGTGGCTAAATCATATGACAATTCTACATTCAGATCCATTCTTCTCATTTCCTCTACTAAATTCAGCTCACTGGTAATTACAGTCGCAACATTGGTCCGACTTTTTCGGCTTAATGCATCAGCAACTAGATTACCTTTGCCAACATGATACAAGATCTCCAAGTCATAATCCTTTAAAAGCTCTAACCATCTCCTTTGTCGAAGGTTCAGCTCTTTCTGTGAGAATATGTACTTGAGACTTTGGTGGTCTGTATATACTTTGCACTTTACACCATACAAGTAATGTCTCCACAACTTTAGTGGAAAGATAACAGCAGCTAATTCCAACTCATGCGTAGGGTAATTCTGCTCATGTACCTTGAGTTGTCGTGAGCCATAAGCAATGACATGCTTATCTTGCATAAGTACACATCCGAGCCTAACTCGAGACGCATCTGTGTACACCGCGAACTCCTTATCAGGCAGTGGCATTGTCAAAATTGGTGCTGCCATAAGCTTACTTTTCAACTTCTGGAAGCTCTCCTCCTGAGCTCCACCCCACATGAATTTAATCTCTTTGTGCAATAGTTGGGTTAGTGGCCGAGCAATTTTTGAAAAGCCTTTTATGAACCGTCTGTAGTACCCGGCCAACCCAAGAAAACTACGCACTTCCTTTACCGTTCTTGGCTGCTCCCAATTAGCTATTGCCCGCACCTTTGCAGGATCTACAGACGGTCCTTTTCCAGAGACAACATGCCCAAGAAAAGCCACCTCTTCGAGCCAAAAGTCACACTTGGACAATTTACCAAAGAGCTTATGTTCTCTTAATCGTGCCAACACCGCTCTCAGGTGCTCAGCATGCTCTTCATAAGTGTGAGAGTATATAAGGATGTCATCTATGAAGACGACCACAAAGCTATCTAAATACTCTCGAAAGACCCGATTCATCAGGTCCATAAAGGCTGCCGGTGCATTTGTCAAACCAAAAGGCATCACTAAATACTCATAGTGGCCATATCTCGAGCGAAAAGTTGTTTTCTCGACATCTTCAGGTTTTATCCTTAGTTGATGATAACATGTTCTGAGATCAATCTTAGAGTAAACTGACGACCCTTGTAGCTGGTCGAACAGTCATCGATCCTTGGCAAGGGATACTTATTCTTGATGGTCACCTTGTTTAGCTCTCTGTAATCAATACAAAGCCTTAATGTGCCATCTTTCTTTTTCACAAAGAGTACCGGCGCACCCCATGGTGAAGTGCTTGGCCTAATGAAACCTTTAGCTAATAACTCTTCTAGCTGAACCTTAAGTTCTTTAAGTTCAGCTGGTGCCATTCGGTATGGAGCCTTAGAGATAGGTTGGGTGCCCGGCATAAGTTCAATGCCGAAATCAACTTCTCGTTGCGGCGGCATTCCATATATCTCATCAGGAAATACATCTGGAAATTCTCGCACAATGGAAATGGATTGAATATCTGGTTGTCCAGTTAATTCCACACTAACAGCCGCAAGATATGCAACACAACCAGCCCCTAACAAGTGTCGCGCCTCTATAGCAGAAATACATGGAATTGAATCACCAAAAACTCGAAAGTTCAGCGAACACTTTGTTGGTTTACCAAGCAAAAACTGAATTCGTCGCTTGGCACACTCAATCACAGCATTGTGTTGCACCAACCAATCAAACCCGAGTAACATATCATACCCGTATATTTAACACAATAGCATTGACCTCTAACTTTCTACCAGCCACTAATACTTTCAGCCCTTGACATTCTGAAACTATCTGATTGAAGTGCCCGAGTGGTGTGCGTACACTCGAGACATCGCCTCTCAAAGTCGTCTCCCAACCACACAAACTCACAAACTTCTGAGACACTACTGTGTGAATGTGATATCATTATTATTTGTAGGTATTTGGACCATACTTGGCACTTCAAAGATACTCAAACCATTAAAATGCTTGACAATTTATCATGTTTTTCCAGGATTTGGCTATGCCGTCGTTTCTTCTTCCATTTTGCAGGGTTTTAGGTGATATTCGAGTATTTAGATGGATTCTTAGCACTTCCGCACGCTAGACGACTCATTCCTAGCATGGAGCATGGCTAAACGTCTCATTCCTAGCACATGGCACCTCTGTCCAGCCTCCACTCGGACTGATCGACCCTCTGCTCGACCCGAGTGGATCTCCGCTTGGACTTGGCACGACACAGAACCACAGCCGCCACCTTTTCTTGACCGCTCGGACCGAATGGACTCTTGCTCGACCCGAGTGCTCCACATGCTCGACCCAAACATTGCTTAAAGTTGGCAAGTCTCTCCACATTAGCGTTCGGACCGAGTAGATCCTCTGCTCGGATCGAGCAGTAAGCCGACTTAGCATGTTTTGGCAACTTTTCAAGAAAGGAATGTGATCTTTTGGCAAGATCTGACCGACCTAGTGCCCTAACTTGCTCCCCAAGTGCCTGAGACGAGTATATAAGGCAGCCTCTTCGACAGAAAGGGGGCTGGACCCTTGGAGACAATTTTCTCACTTGATTTCACCACAAACCCTAGTACTTACCCTTGTTTTTGAGGCGACGACAGCAGCACGAGTTGAGACACGCACCCATCATCTTCCATTGCTGATAGGATTGATTATTCGAGTCTAGAAGGAGTATTTGTTTATTTCTTCTCTTACTTTGATGATTTCTCTTATGGCTTGTATCTTATTATTTCAGCACTTTATTATTGTTGTTTGTGATACTATGTTAGGCTAGTTTTTATGTAGTCTTAGGAGTAGGAAAGTAACTTAAGTTTGGATGTTATGACTTGATCTATTTTGTTATGATATGACTTGTTATTGATCTGTTTTGTACTATTGATTATTACTTGATTGAATTGCTTAACTTGATTTGATTATGCTTCTAGATATGGCCACATCTAGTTAAGTCTAAGGTTAAATAGGTTAAGTTAATTTGATTGAGAACTTGGAGTAAATCTGTGATCCGAAAGGGGAGATTAGTTAGCATCAAAAGTGCAACGTTTAGATATGTTCAAAAGATCATCTAAGTATTCCTAAGAACACAAATAGATTAGTTAGGTTAATTAATTTCTATACCAAAAGTTGTGAGTTAGTTAATCCTATTAGGGTGAGTTGAGTTTGACCAGACCCTTGCCCAACAAGCGAAAGCTGAGGATTAGAAGTTTAGGATCAACCTACGAACCCTAGATCGAGTTATAAAATAATAAAATATACAAGTTTGAGCACTCTTGCCTACTGCTCGGACCGAGTGAGGTCTTTGCTCGGGTCGAGCAGGAAGCTTTAGCTCGGTTTGTTTTGTTAAGTTATGAAAGTAACTTTATCGATAATTCCGAGTCCAAACTAAGTGAAATCCGAGTCCTAAGACGCTCTTTTATCCTGTATTAAAACCCAAAAAAATTCATTACTGTTTGCTAGTTAAATCCTTATAACAAAAGACTTAAAAATATCTTTTAGTTAATTAGTTGATATTGCAATTGCTTTATTCTAGTTATTTAGTTACTGTCACTCAATCCAAAATTCATAAAAATTCATCTGTCTAGATTTTGAGAACAAATAAGTCCGGTATTCATAATCCGTCCCTTGGGTTCGACCCTAAAACTCTACCGATAACGACTAGTGAGGTTAAGTCTTAGGTACAAATTTATTTGATATCTAGGTTTTAAGCCTTTATCAGAATGCAACCCGTATCAAATAAGACAAAAGCTGGATGTCCTGAAACATAAATTATACCTGATAATAACTCCGTTGTTGCTGCTGCAGTTGAGGGCTCACCATCCATTTCTTAGTTGCCTAAGTCCTGCTCCTCAAATGCCACAGCATAAACACCTGCTCTTCCTCCATTTCGGCCCCCAACTCGGCCTCCTACCCGTCCTCCTAGGTGCCCTCCTGTAACATTACGTTACTTTTATACACGTATATTTTTATATTATAATACTACTATATGTATTTGACTACAAAGATATTTTGAGGCATGTATTTATTTTAATTATTAATTCTTTTTGTTATGACCATATATATATATATATATATATATATATATATATATATATATATATATATATATATATATATATATATATTTAAAAGTTAGCCGTTGATATATGAGATTCGCATCGTCTTTACTATATGCTTCTATTTTTACCGGTATATTGTGATTCTTAGAAGATATCGTCTCAATCATCCGAGCCAGTTGTTAAGGTAATTAGCAACTTGGACCCAAAGTTTCTCGTGCATTTATTATAATTAATTAAGGAATAGGATTCAAGTCAATTTCATGTCTATTAGCAACCCTTTCTTAGATTAATCGGTACATATTATATATTATGCCTTATATTAAATTATTAATTTACTAGAGGACAAACTTTACCTTTTTCATTTGTGTGGTATTTTTATTTCCACAATCCGAATGTAGCATACCTTCATTGACTTTGTTGGACCCATTTATCATGTCGCATATACTTTCATTTCATTCATACATAGTCACCTTGTTGTTATCAATATTTTCTTAAAACCGCTAAGCTTATTTGGTTATGTTAGCTGCGTCCAAAACAAATTACACCTTCTTAGTCTTTACATTTTATTATCATTATAGTTTATATTTTCTCTCAGTTTGCATTTAATTGGCAGCTAGATAGAAGTGGCAAGTTTTGATATTTTTTTAAACGTTACTCCTCCTACAAGACACGATTATTCGTACAATATATCTAGGCATTAAGCCTGATTGCTAATCGAATCCTTAGTTGTGTTTGTAGCTTGGATTCTATATGAAAAGAAACCATGCAATTGTGACGTGGGAAAACATTAATGCTTGTGTGCAAGGCACACACATAGAGCGACACCATAAGACCGGCCACCTCTTCTTTTCCCATGCACATTTACCCCTGGACCAAGGCATCTATTTCCTTAATATTAACCTGACCATTATTAGTTGATTAGAAATCCAACCTGGTGCCCTTGCGTTGATTAGGATTAGGCAATCAAATATAATATTTGCATTTATGAATTTGATTATGAAAAGATACATTTTCTGTACTATAAAAATGGCCGAACTACACCTCATTTCTCATTCAAACAAAAATACAAAATAATGTACTCTCCCTCCTCTTGCTCGGCCATCAAGGCACAAACAATTTAGGTGTAGCTTTGTCCTTTGTTATAGCTAGTAGGAACGAGACGGACGACCGAGTGACGACTAGAAGAATTATCAAATTTCTGTTGAGTATTTCTTCTTGATTTCAATTAAGGTGCGGGTTTCCTAGGCTTTGTTAAATGATATTCTAGTCGTTTGTGCTTCCTTTGTTTTACTGTAAATTCTGCATATTTGTATCGGACATTATCTTGACTTGTGCCCTCAAAAAGACAACAAACTTGCATGATCATTTGAAGCATGGAATTAATTTATATTCGATTGAGCATGAAAAGGAATTTGTTAAAGACGAGTGATAATTCATAGTACCAAGAAATCATCACCTTTGAGTATGTTCATGTACATGCATGCTACACCCTAATGAGGCCGTTCGCGACGGAGTAGGGCTAAAAGATAATGGTCATGATATGCGGCTTGGTAATGAGGATGAATTATTACTAAAGATTGTGATACGTGATTGAGAATGATGAAAATTGCATGATTAAGTAGTTGCATTATTTTTAAATATTTTTTTCATAGTTGATTATTATCTAGAACTTTAACAAGTCCCGGGCTGGAACTGAATCCCGCACTGAGAGACTTGTCCGATCTCTCACCCGTTTCCACTTATGTGGGTTCCAGGTATTGAAGAAGGATCCAATAAGCTTCCGCAAAACTAAGTGAGACAAGGTGATAGAACCGGGTCAACGAATTGCCACAAGTTGTTATTTTATTTTATTTTGCTTTGAACATTTGATCTAGCATGGGGAACTAGCTTCACAAATCCACCATGTTAGACATGTTATCGTTATTGTAAGACAATAATTATTATTTAATAAAGTGGCAATTATTATTTATTTTAAATTGATAATGTATGTGATGTGTTTACGCCTTGCGTTTATACGCGGCGGGTTGTCTGCCCCTTCTCGGGGTGTGACAACTAAAGTTGGTATCAGAGACAGCACATACAATATCAATTTTTGACCCGCTATCTGAGAGCGTATTTAAGGTCTCATCTTTAGAATTTATTTTTCTTTTAGAAAAATATAAAGTAGAATATCTGATTATTATACATATTTTAATTTAAATTTTAATTTAATATTAATAATATATACGTTTAGTCAACATGTTTTGAAATTAGTATATTTTTTTTCTTTTGTGCTTGCATTTATGCTTTTATACTTTGACTAAAGACCGCTACCTTAAAAAGATGCGTCGGTAATATATATTTTGTAAAAGAAATATAATATTTTCTTATATAGGTTACATTACTCGTTATTTTAAGGCTCTTAATTTTTTTAAATATTAATTTTGATTTCCCTCCCTAAATGTATTAGATGGCACGTGCTCCTAGAGTTACTTCTAATGATCCCCCCTCCCCAAGACGCGATGATCACAATGCGACAAATCTAGATGCAGTTTTGCAAGGTCTCGAGCGCATCGTGCGTGCCGCAGGTGAAGTTAGGCCTCGTGAGGGAAACGATTTCTATGAGCTCTATCGTTCTTTCTCCTCACTCCGTCCTTCCAACTTCGATGGGACTGGAGATTTCCTAGCTGCTGAAGATTGGCTAGCAGAGATCCAAGATAAATTTCGCTTAGTCCGTGCACCAGAAGTGAATCAAGTGGAGCTAGCAGCTCAACTCCTAGTAGGCCACGCTCGTTTCTGGTGGCAAGAGGCGAAGAGACGCTATAATGGAAATCCAGAACTTATCCCGTGGGAATGGTTCAAGAGGCAGTTCGAAGGACGATATTTGGACGTGTTGTCGAGGGAGAACCTTCGTCAAAAGTTTCTAAATCTCAAACAAGGTGGAGGCTCCGTCGCAGAGTTTAATTCTAGGTTTGAAGACCTGATGCGCTATGCCCCTGACATAGCCAATGACCAGTTCCGTCTGAGGCAACAATACCTACGTGGGTTGAACCCTCGCTTGGCCCAGCTCATAGACAGGCCAGGGCTCGACCTTCTCCCTGATTTGATGTCTCAGGCAGCTACAGCTGAGTCATATGAACCTCGCATCAACCAAGCTGAGAACTCTCGAAATGTGAGGCCTAAGGTAGAAACTCCAAAAACCGATCTACAGAGGAATGAAAACTCTGAAGAAAACAAGCCTTGGTGTAGACGTTGTCAAAAACCGCATTTTGAAAGTCAATGTCGTGTTCTGTCCGGACTCTGCTTCAATTGCAATGAGCATGGACACCTTGCTAGGGATTGTCCAAAGACTGGTCAACATGGAACAGGAAACAATCGGGTTGCAACGTCCCAGAACAACGGTGGACGCACTGTCAACATTTCCACTCGTGGGAGACCATTTGGAGGTGGTGTAGGTAGTCGAGTGGGAGTGCATAACTGTTGTTGTGCTGCTACCATAGATGGAAAACAAGGAGACGTAGTGCATGATGCTACAATAGTTGAGGAAGGAGATGAAGTGTTGGTTGAACCCACAACAGGTATGATAAAACGATATAGAAATCCTACTTGATTCGATTCATTAAGATATTCGTTTAGAAGTATTGCTCTTTAATTAGAGGAAAAAAAAAATATTTCCTCTTGAAAGGATCTATTTTCATTCATGTGCCCATCTTGTCATTTGAGACTTATATACGCCATCGTTAATAATATATAAGCGGTATTTCTAATTTTATGATTTCATAATTTTCACTATTCGAATTTCGAGGACGAAATTCTTTTTAAGGGGGTGAGAGTGTAACATTACGTTACTTTTATACACGTATATTTTTATATTATAATACTACTATATGTATTTGACTACAAAGATATTTTGAGGCATGTATTTATTTTAATTATTAATTCTTTTTGTTATATATATATATATATATATATATATATATATATTTAAAAGTTAGCCGTTGATATATGAGATTCGCATCGTCTTTACTATATGCTTCTATTTTTACCGGTATATTGTGATTCTTAGAAGATATCGTCTCAATCATCCGAGCCAGTTGTTAAGGTAATTAGCAACTTGGACCCAAAGTTTCTCGTGCATTTATTATAATTAATTAAGGAATAGGATTCAAGTCAATTTCATGTCTATTAGCAACCCTTTCTTAGATTAATCGGTACATATTATATATTATGCCTTATATTAAATTATTAATTTACTAGAGGACAAACTTTACCTTTTTCATTTGTGTGGTATTTTTATTTCCACAATCCGAATGTAGCATACCTTCATTGACTTTGTTGGACCCATTTATCATGTCGCATATACTTTCATTTCATTCATACATAGTCACCTTGTTGTTATCAATATTTTCTTAAAACCGCTAAGCTTATTTGGTTATGTTAGCTGCGTCCAAAACAAATTACACCTTCTTAGTCTTTACATTTTATTATCATTATAGTTTATATTTTCTCTCAGTTTGCATTTAATTGGCAGCTAGATAGAAGTGGCAAGTTTTGATATTTTTTTAAACGTTACTCCTCCTACAAGACACGATTATTCGTACAATATATCTAGGCATTAAGCCTGATTGCTAATCGAATCCTTAGTTGTGTTTGTAGCTTGGATTCTATATGAAAAGAAACCATGCAATTGTGACGTGGGAAAACATTAATGCTTGTGTGCAAGGCACACACATAGAGCGACACCATAAGACCGGCCACCTCTTCTTTTCCCATGCACATTTACCCCTGGACCAAGGCATCTATTTCCTTAATATTAACCTGACCATTATTAGTTGATTAGAAATCCAACCTGGTGCCCTTGCGTTGATTAGGATTAGGCAATCAAATATAATATTTGCATTTATGAATTTGATTATGAAAAGATACATTTTCTGTACTATAAAAATGGCCGAACTACACCTCATTTCTCATTCAAACAAAAATACAAAATAATGTACTCTCCCTCCTCTTGCTCGGCCATCAAGGCACAAACAATTTAGGTGTAGCTTTGTCCTTTGTTATAGCTAGTAGGAACGAGACGGACGACCGAGTGACGACTAGAAGAATTATCAAATTTCTGTTGAGTATTTCTTCTTGATTTCAATTAAGGTGCGGGTTTCCTAGGCTTTGTTAAATGATATTCTAGTCGTTTGTGCTTCCTTTGTTTTACTGTAAATTCTGCATATTTGTATCGGACATTATCTTGACTTGTGCCCTCAAAAAGACAACAAACTTGCATGATCATTTGAAGCATGGAATTAATTTATATTCGATTGAGCATGAAAAGGAATTTGTTAAAGACGAGTGATAATTCATAGTACCAAGAAATCATCACCTTTGAGTATGTTCATGTACATGCATGCTACACCCTAATGAGGCCGTTCGCGACGGAGTAGGGCTAAAAGATAATGGTCATGATATGCGGCTTGGTAATGAGGATGAATTATTACTAAAGATTGTGATACGTGATTGAGAATGATGAAAATTGCATGATTAAGTAGTTGCATTATTTTTAAATATTTTTTTCATAGTTGATTATTATCTAGAACTTTAACAAGTCCCGGGCTGGAACTGAATCCCGCACTGAGAGACTTGTCCGATCTCTCACCCGTTTCCACTTATGTGGGTTCCAGGTATTGAAGAAGGATCCAATAAGCTTCCGCAAAACTAAGTGAGACAAGGTGATAGAACCGGGTCAACGAATTGCCACAAGTTGTTATTTTATTTTATTTTGCTTTGAACATTTGATCTAGCATGGGGAACTAGCTTCACAAATCCACCATGTTAGACATGTTATCGTTATTGTAAGACAATAATTATTATTTAATAAAGTGGCAATTATTATTTATTTTAAATTGATAATGTATGTGATGTGTTTACGCCTTGCGTTTATACGCGGCGGGTTGTCTGCCCCTTCTCGGGGTGTGACACCTCCATACCTGCCACCATTTCGACCTGACCCTCGGCCCCCGCCCTGCGGGCGGCCTCCAGTACTTGATCCTCGGCCCCCGCCCTGCGGGTGGCCTCCACTAGCTTGACTACCTTGCTGATCCCATGATGGTGAAATGGGGCAATCCCTCCACCAATGATCTGGACTACCACAACCAAAGCAAGTTCTATTAATTACTCGACATGTGGATTCACTATGTGGTTTATTGCACCTTCTACACCATGAACCCTCTTTCTTCCCTTCTATTTTAGCTACAGGTACTTGGACTGGGGCTGGTGCTCGACCTCCACCTCGACCCGAGGACTGTCCCTTGCTGGTCCCCGAGTTAAAATTTGGTCCTTGGCTGAACTTGGGTCGAACATTTCTTGCCTGAGCCTCTTCTCGTTCTCTCTTTTGATGTTCTTCTAATTGCATTGCATGTTTCAACAAGTCTTTAATTTCTCTCACTGCTGGGTTGTCCACCACACCAGCAAGTTTCGGCCTCAACCCTTTTATAAATTGCCTCCTATACCGATCTACGTTAGCACGAATGTCAGGTGCATAACGTGAAAGACTTATAAACTCAGTATGATATTCTGCCACTGTTTTGCCCTCTTGCTTCAAGTTCACAAATCGCTCCCTCATCTCTTCTTTCCTCAAATCCCCCACAAACTCATCATCAAATTTTTCTTCAAACCAGTTCCATGGTATTTGAGCTGCCTCTCCCTCAAATCCCTGCTTTGTATTCTCCCACCAAAAACGAGCTGTATTTTCCAAATAGTGAGTAGCAAGCTCAACTTGGTAATGTTCAGGTGCCCGACAAATGCGGAGCTTATCTTTGATGCTTGCAAGCCACTCCTCAGCAATTTCAATATTGCCCCCCGAAAAGCTAGGGGGTTTTAAACAGCTGAACTTGTCATATAATTGGTAGAATTGATCCTCTGCATTGCCTAACTGAGCAGCCGGTACATCTCTATTTATGCCACGTCCTATAGCCTGGAATCCACGCTCAATACGTGCTGAAATCTGTTGCTCAAGACCAGCCTGTGGCTGCCCTGGACCCGGCTGAACATGAGCCTCAGGTTCAGCAACTTGGGGAGGATCTCCACGTGGTCTACCACGGCCCCGACCAACTGGACCGCAAGTCTCGCACGACGTCCTCGTCTATCCATAACAACCTATACTACATAAACAATACAACACAAGAAAACAAATATAAAATAAGTTAGGTCTCACATCCCACCTAGACTTAATCCCCACTCAACTTGTTTAGGTCTGGTTCAATTCAACCTTGCTCTGATACCAAACACTGTCACACCCCTACCACCAAGGCATGACAGAAACAACCTAAACTGCACAATTACTATTAAACATCTCTAACGCTTAGCTAAAATTTAAATTGAAAACTGACCAAAAGTTTACATAAGTAGAAAGTTAATAATGAAAATTTTTTTTTATAACTTCACTAACGTCTGTTATATAAAAACATGCAATTCCAAACTATGCGCAATTCACTAATACAATTATTGTTTGTTTGTTTTTTTCTTTAAACATTAGGAACCACTGTATGTATCGTCTAAATAAAATAAAGTAAATATGAATATGAGATAAGTTTGCTTAGGATACCATTATACATTTAAAATAATAACCAGACAGAAATGCAAGTATATCTAATATAGTAATGACACTGCCTTTGTACAAATTTCAGAAAATGTTTAATACTTACCTCCTAACGTGATGACTAATATAGTAATGACAGTGCATAACTTAAGAATTTGAAAATCTAAATACCTACAACCTTTCTACATATTATGACATATACATGTTTATAATTATAAGCAAGTTCAAGACTCAAATTTAAAATTTTAGCTTATGCAAAGACACAACAGTATCAAGCTAACATGCCATCAACAGTTTATTTAAAACAAAGTATTGCTTGAAAATTTACAATAGTTTTTCAACTCAATAAATATATATTCAGCACACAAACGTTGCTGAACTAAGAACCAAATTATAACCATATTCAAAACAACAATGTAAAGATCTATATAATAGAGATTTAATAAAGCGTTACATTGTATCAACATATAACTACAGTGCACTAATTTGAAAACACCAGAGACTTCAATTCAAAAAGAAAGGTAGTGGTCAACTATAAAGTATCTACTACAGTACTATTAACTCACTGCTTGCAGTATAGATAAGGCATAGTTATACAAAATATAATATGAACATGCATTACATTAACAGTAGCTAAAGCCAAGTACATTCTCAAAAGTTACTGTTAAGAAGTGCTCAATTTTAAATTTTTGGATCAATTACAACTAATTAATCTTCATTAAACATTAAGCAAGACAAGGATCTAGTGCTAAAGCATTCACACATCATGAGAAAAGGGATTGAACCATTACCTCTCCTTAAATCGTATCAAGGAGGTTTAGATCCAATGCATAGGAGTCGGTGGCGTGCTCGCGCCTTGCCTCCACCACCTTGATCGCCTCTAGCCCACCAAAGATAGCAACCACGACTTGAGAGAGATGCTAGTTTCTCTCAAGTCCAAGCTCTCCCTTTTTCAAATCCAAGTTTCTCTTTCTATTAAACTCTTTTAATGGAGGAAGAGAGATGAGATAGGGGTGCTCAACACATGAGCTCAAGAGAGAATGAGAGGGAGAGATGGCGCATAGGAGAAGAGGAAGAGAGAATGTGGTGGCTAGGGTTTGCTCTCTAAAAGGACCCCCTATTTATAGACCACCCATCTTTCATCCACACTTGTAGCTATTTACAAGAATGTCATCCACCCTAAGAGGCCACCTAATGGGCTTTCTTGGGCCATCTCAATAAAAGGTCTTTATTCATTAATTCACCAATTAATGAATCCCCTTTAATTCTCTTTAATTTGGGCTTTTAATTTACTAATTAAATAAAACCCATTAGCTCAATATAATTCTAGTAATTATATGTGTTGAATATAATTAATTATTAACTTATTAATAATTAATTCTTGAAGAGATTTATGTATTAAATTATTTCTAACATGATCCATTTGATATAATTAATTATTATGGTTCACAACAACATATAATTAATTAATCAGCTTATCATGTTTCGTATTCTCCAATATAAATAAATAATGCACGTGTGGTCAATATCTTATTTGTGCGACCCTTTTGAGGATTTATGTTATGTCGGCCATGGATAATAAATCATCATTTATTTCCAATAATCATAAGCGGTATCTAGCAACACGTTATGATTCCCAATTCGCATAAATAATGTACCGTTACAAAATCTCAATCCTGCATAAGAAATATTAGTATTTCTTTGTCTGATTCTTATGTCACATGATATCCTTGTATAATCCAAGATAGGAATGTGTCATTCTTGCAGATTATACATTTCTTGATCTAGAGTTGATAGTACAAGTTGGCCAAACAATCCAAACTCCATCAAGGGGCCCAAACAGATATCATCACTCATTAAGTATATTAATGAGGGACATACGGTTTTCTTGATGAACAACTTTTCCCCGCACAATTCAAGAGAACATAAATAAAGTCCTTATAGCAGCCTTTATCAGGAATCAACGTTAAACGATATTTATTGAACCTATCCTCATGTGGAAAAGGTGAACATCTCAAACTTAGAATCAAACTAATATGAAATAAACAATGACACTTAACACAATCCAAATGTTTATTTCATTGGGTCAAGTCCTGTACTATGTTCTATAACATATACATATGCAATTAAGTTGGCAACTCCTTACCTATGATTTGTAGAACTTAATCATCGCTTAACTTGCATACTAATCTTATTTGATAATTAATGCTCCTTGTTAATTATCAAGATTATGGACATCTTTAGATTTATTATTGTCATTTATGAACAAATGAGTTATAGAGATCTACAATTCAGATCCTCAACCTGAATGATCTATCAATAAATAAATCAAGGAACAAATGATAAAATATCATCAATAACATAAACCATAGAAGTAGCCAGAATGATTGGCTTCTAGGACACAACTCCAACAAAGTTATCATCCAAATTGTACATACACATAGTTATGCAATTTGCCTCCTAAACTAAGTACTTGAGCATACTTAGATTAACTGTACAACCTTCAAAATGTGCAACTAATTTCATACAGTAACATAATATCCTTTTAAAGGCAATAAGCTACAAGCTAACTAATTACCATTCCCAAAACAGACCTTCATACATACTTTGGAGCAACAAGTCTGATCCAAAACAAAATATCACATTACAGATCACATAGTACTTACCAGTAATTAACCAAAATGGCCTATTCTTTACAACTTCGACCCCGCTCGCTAAACCTGGAACCCACAAAGTAGAAAATGAGATAAAGAAAACTTTATCTCAGTACGGTATTTAGTTCCAGCCACTTGAATTTTAATTTCAAGTTTAGAAACTAATTACATTACTGAGTCAATTTAAAAATAACAAATTTATTACTAAGTTATTTACATATCACTTCAATAAGCATAGCTAAATCAAATTAAGTCACTTAATGCAATATGAAACATGATGATGAAGGGGTTTTTTCAAGCCCTAAGTATCAAATAAAATTTGTACCTAGAACCTAACTTCACTAGTCGTTTTAGTTAAGCTTTAGGGTCGAACCCAAGGGACGGATTAATGATTACCGGACTTACTGGTTTTCAAAAGCTAGACATGAAAATAAGAGTGATTGGAAGCAAACAAAGATAAAAATGCAAGAAATAGTTGTTTTTTGTTGTTTTGGACTCTAAACAAGACTTAAAACTATTCTAAGTAATAGAAGCTAACAAACAGAGTTCTTTTTTGTGGTTTTTATAATAAATAAGAGTGTCCTAAGGATCGGAAATGACTTAGGCTTAGCACCGGAAACTCCAGAGTCGATTGCTTTCACAATAAACCCCGAGATGCCTGCTTCCAAGGTTCTGTCCAACCCGAACTGACGGCAGTTCGACCTGGACAGAGCGTCTGGAAGTGAGTTGTGTTTTCAGGCTTTTGTCCAACCCGGACAAGACTTGTACGGGTTGAACAGAAGGTCTGGAAATGAGTTCAAGGCTTGACTCGGACAATGTTCAGGGCCGGGACCGGCTGTAACACGAGTTCTAACCCTCAACTTTCGCCTTTTGGATTAAAACCCAGCACAGGACTCTACCTAGCCCTCTTAAGTTTACTAACCTAACTTCGTGTCGGGAATTAGTTCACCTAATTGTGTTCTTGAGGATATCTAAATGTTCTTTCAAACTATTTAGAAGTTACAACTTTCGCTGCTAACTAGTCTCCCCTTTCAGATCTACAACTTATCCCATGTACATTGTTTAACTCCAATGGATTAACCTAACCTTGTAACTTAACTAAATGTGGCCATTCATTTAGAAGTAAATCAGTTCAAGTAATAGGATTAAACAAGCATCAAAATAATACTAAGTAGACAAATAACAAAGTCAAATATCAAGCCAATCATTCATCACAACATCATACTAAACATACATCATAATCTTACCCTAAGACATAAAAGAACTAGTAAATAATAGAAATAACAGTAGAGATACAAGTCATCGAGAATAAAGAGTAAAACATCAAAGGAATAAACTGAAATACTCCCTTGAAAGCTTGTACTTCGTCCACAAGGGCAGTGGAAGAGTGGAGACGTGGGAGATCTGAACTGCTCGCTGCCGTCGCCTCAGAACAGTGGAGAAATCACAAGTACCGGTGAAGAAATCAAGGTGGAATGGTGAAAAATGGGGCTGGAAAGGTGAAGGAGGCCATGGAGGCCGCCTCCTCCAAGATGGAGGCTAGGGTAACCCCCAAATCCAGGTAGAACGTGGAAGGAAGAAGAAGCTCTCTGCTGGGCAGAGAGAGACATTTTGTAGAAGCTCTCCAACTTGGGGAACAAGTCAGAGGCGTCCAGGGCTTCAATCAGGGGCCAGGTGGATAGTCATCAATGCAAAATCACCTTCCCAATCGAGCAGTTCGACCCAGGCACAAGCTGGTCCAGGTTGGAGCCAGGTTGGAGGGCTGGAGAGGCTTCTGTTCGACCTGGACAGAAATCTGTCCAACCTAGACAGAGCGGCGAGTTGGAATGGCTTTGTTCGACCTGGAGGCACTCAGTTCGGGCTGGAGAGTGGTCAGTTCGACCTGGAGAGAAATCTGTCCAACCTGGATAGAGCAGTGACTTGGACTTGGAGTGGAATGGGAGCTACGGCTCGGATTTCGACCCGAACAGGTGTTCGTCCAGGTCGAATTGAGCATAACAAGTCCGAAATCAAGGTCCGAACTGAGCGGCGTGGCCCGCATGTCGGTCTGGAATGTGCCCCAAGCGCCAGGAATGAGTCGTCTGGCGTGCAAACAAGCGTGGAGAAGCTTCTTTGGGTCTGTTTTCCTTGAATCTTCATCAAAACCTGTGTCAAACAAATAGAAGCGGCGACAAAGCCAAATTCTGGGGAAACACAGCAAAATGTCAAATAATAACAAGTTTTGGGTCATAATTGGGTGCCAAGTACGGTCAAAATACTAACAAATAAAAGTGATATCACATGAGTTCAGCAACAATTCCATAGCATTTCAGATTTTGAAAGTATAACAAACGCTGACTCAAATGATTGGACAATCTAATAATATGCAGGTCTGGTTCCATCCATCAGTTTCATTCAGTAATGCTGCGAGACACCTTCTTTGAGGGCTACCAACAGCCAAATAATTCAGACTCAATTCAATCAAATAAACATTCCAACTGTACATGCACGCTGGGAACACTCACACTCTAGACCATTCTAGACTGGGCTTTTAGAGTCCCGGTACATAAGCGCTTATTACACAGTGCTTGGAAGGATGGTTCATGACGCCACCTCCAAACATTACGAGTGTCTATATCAACCACACAAGCTGTACTTCTTTCATTCAGAGACACAATTCAAATGAATACAGTTCAACATGCCAATTCACAATCATATATCATTTATACAGTAAGATATCCATGAATGGAAAGAATGCAACAATGTATGAACACGACATGCAACTGCTAATTAAGTTTTTTTTTATATATAAAAACAAAATTAAAACTCAAGTGGAATCCGTACCTGCAATTAAAATACACAGCAAGAAAACAACAAGTAACCCTACATATCATTAGTCGCACCAGCTGCAACCGGCTCCAACACTTGGTCTGACTCTAAGAGATAAAAGCTACACTAAGTCCTTAACTAGGCAAGCAAACTAAAGCAAGCAATTAAGGAAACAAAATAAAGCAAGCAAAGCAACTTAACGTTGGAAATTTAAAGATGATTATTTCTTTATTTATACTAATGAGGGGTAGTACTTAGTGAATTTCAGAACTGAACAGAGATTACTAATACTGGACAATGGCATGGTACCAGTAAGTACTAATGTGTAGGGTTTACACCTAATTAGGGCTGAAATCAATTTTGGTACCTATCGTCCCTAACCAACTAATTACCATTAAGTACTCTCTTTAAGAACTTAAGTTTACTAATCTATTAGTCCAGACAACAGAAAGAAACAACAAAATTAATAATTTGCAACAAAGCAATGAAATAAGTAGAACAAAACCAGAATAACTTCTATTGATAAGCAATTTCACAATTCTTAACTATCTAATTCTCCCAATTAAATACCTGGAATCAATTTCTAATGACAAAACAAATTTCGGTTCTAATTTCAATTAAATTGGAAAATTTTTCATGAAACCCTAGCATCCACAAACACACGACCTTTTCAAAGAAAATGCATAATTAACTTAAAGAAATAACAAAAGATAGACATACAGTACTACTCCAAGCATTTTCTTACTCAATTAGGTAACCAAACGGAGAAGTGAAAAATTGAGAGAGAGACCTTCTAGATTTTCGATTTCGGCAACTGGAAGCACTAGAGAAGCCTTCTTCTAAGATGGAAATTGACACATTTCTTTTTTTCTTTGCTTTTCAGGGATTTATTGGTTAAGATTTGATGTATCTATTGAGGAGTTGTGTGAGGTCGGTAAAGGAAAAGAAGAACACCGATATGGAAGAAGGATATGAGCTGTACAAGCTACTTAGTCCCAAATACATTACGGATTCCCCAAAGTACCAAATTCTTATACCATATTTACACATGGTGCATGAATAATTCCATGAAACTTAGACTTGTATTAAAAATGGGTCCCACTAAGGAAAAGATATATTGGAAGAATATCAACGTTAAAGAGTACACTTTAATTAAGTACCATTGTATCCCCAGGTTTCAAGTCACCAACCACACAATTAAAATAGCGGCCCAAAACAAAATAATAAAAAAAAATGTATATATATATTTTATTCCAAATACTAGTACTTGACCATCCATATCTAACTATTTCCTATACACAGAAACTTATGATGCATAGAAGAAATTGTTATAATACAAAATAGAAAGTTAAAAATTTCTATATTAAAATGATAGGGAATATAGTAATAAAGATGTAAATTTCATGAAAATAAGTTATTCAAATCATAATCAAGCAAGTGCACCAAAAAATTCAGAAATTATAAAAGCAATAAAAAAAAATTTCTAGTATCACAGCTCGATGCAATGACACTACATTAATTAGCAGAGATACGACTTCCTTTATCTTTCCGAGATGTAAGAACTCATTTAATTTTTTTTTTTTTTTTTTTTTTAGTATTTGCAGATAATCATACATCTGAAATTTCTTCTTTTAGGATTTTTCTTTTCGTTCCAAATAGAGAAAGGGTGAAGAGACTTCTCGAATTACATGTGCCCATGCCGGACGTGAGAACAAATATTAAAATCAAAATAGAACTGCATTGAATCAGTGAAAATATCCATCTTCCGCATTCCTACTGGGAGTCTGGAAGTGAGAATTGATAACAAGTTAACAACGCATCAATTAAAAGACCTAACACATATCTAGTTGCATTATATATTTAATTTTAGGACGGTTTCATTATAATTTAATTTTTATGTTTTATCCACCCTTCATCAAAATACAAATATACCACTTTAATTAGAGAAATATTACTCGAACTTTTTAAAAATCTTGAAATTATTCTCATTAAATTTAATCATTTAAACATAAAAATAATTTTACTGACAAGAAATAAAATTTGATATTATAGAATTAAAAATTCAAATTAAAATTTCTAAATTTAAAATTTGTAAAATTATAAAATTTTGAAATTTCAAATTAAAAAATTTTAAAATTTTGAATTTTAAAATTTTATACTTTCAAATTTTGATGTATAGTATATATAATTTAAATTTAGTATTATATATATAGTGACATATTTTAAAAGACGAAATGGTCAAATTAATTGACCAATTTTATAAATCTAATTTATTATTTAATGATGACATAATAATAACTTATCATATATCTCTAATTTTTAACTTTTACACAAATGTAAGATTTTCAATCTTGTGTGCTTATAACGTCATCGTCAAGAAAAAAAAAATATCAATTAATCAAAGAAGAATACCGGTCAATGTGTTTCATTTCACACTCATAATTCAAAATTAGCAACACATGCACAATTCAATGCGGGGGCCAGATACAATATTAGCAGGGCTGCGACCTTGCTTTTTAATTTTTTATCTTTTTCAAGATGAAAATTATTTAAGTTGTTACTCTTTGCATATAATATCACTTCCGTTGTCTTCCAACAAGTTTCTGGGTTTTTTTGGAATATTTTTTCCCATCCAACTAGAGAAATGGAATAAAGACCTTTTCGATTCCATATGCGACGCACTCCAGCCGGTAAATAAAGAAATCTGTAGAACCAACAAATAATAAATTAAACAGTGGCGGCTCCGTTAATTCTAAATTGAATTACTTAGTTGCAATTATCTTGTGTTTTCTTGCGTGAAAATTAGCAATTTGTTAATTAAAGAATCTACTATAATACTGAATATTAATATCAATGTAACAATAATTTAACGAAAATAAAATCTCAACAAATATATTTCCTAATGAAAATATTTTCATATATAAATGATGTCAAATATAATTTAATAAAAAAGTTCTTATATTGTGGAAAAAGTACCCTATAAATATGTGATTCAATAAAAATCTGAAAGACATGCATTAATTAAGTGCGTTTGGAAATTAATTGAACGAGGATGAATATATATATATATAGTTTAGCTACGGTGAGTCGCGACTCACGGACCCTCCGGTGAGTCGCGATCAAAACTCCTAGATCTAGTTCAAAATAATCGATCCAAACCGTTCAATATTATTTCATATTGAAATCTAGATGCAGACCAAATTTTTTATTTTTTTCAAAATTTTTAAGTATTTTTTTGAAATTTTAAAAAATTGTTAATCTAATTAGTTCTGAACCATTAAAAAACAACAGTTTTTAAAAATCCACTAAAGCTGTACTCACCGTACCTAAACTCTCTCTCTCTCTATATATATATAGAGAGAGAGAAAAAAAAAAACATATGGTGCATAGCTAAACAACAGTTTTTATAATTAATTCTTTCTCTCTCTCTATATATATATAGTGGGTCTGTACTTTAGTGTTATGAACCCTCAGATGACATTCAGATGCGTGCTTTGATTTAATCCGAGCCGATTAACTTTTTTGCGCTGAGATTCTGAAAACCTCCGTCATGTTATAATTTTCCATCTACAGCTTTATCTCTCTTCCGTTTAAATCTCTCCTCCAAGAACCTCCCTCCCTTCTACCGATTAAAAAACTCTCTCACGACTCAAAAAGAGATTCTAACCCAAAGCGATCATCGCACGTATTTTGACGCGATCCAACGAATCCAGAGGTCTAAAGCACAAACCCACTATGCTTTAAAAAGCATTTTAGCCAATATATATATTTTGCAGCATTCGGTTGAAATCAGCTTAATTTTGCAAAAGTTGTGACCATAAAATCGGAATGTGAAATGATATAGTTTTTTTTTGTTGAGAATCCCTTTTCAAGATTTTCATCATTCCTGTTTTCTAATCGATTAATTAACACAAATACGCAATCAAAGATCACTATTTATCGGTTGCAAACACACAATCGTAATGAGAGTTATTATAAGTATATATAGTAAGAAGAAATTTTATTTCAACAATATAAGCACATGCCATGCAGATATCATTATTATAACTAAATTAATATGTAGAACAAACGTACTTCAGCCAAAAGCTGCACTTATCTTCTTTTATTCGATCTGCTGTTCAACCAAATTATAAATAAAGACCGCATCAAACATCAATCATCCTTCATTTTTAAGGTCCAGACATAGACGTTAAATTCATAAACTATCTGAGTAGCGGAGAAAACCACGGGTGTGGCAAGGCTGTATCCCGTTGATAACCTAAACTTGCCGGTGCCACCTATGATGGGTCGCTCAATTGTGGATCCCAGTGGAGCCCTCCCGTATATTGCGAGAGTGCTGCCGTTGTATTTTTCGTTGACGAACAGGAAATTGAACATCGTCAAATATGACCCGTCCTTTCCCACTACTGCCTCTAGGCCTTGAACGTGACCTGTAATAACATTAATTTGTTTTTATTTTCATTAATAATTCGTAATTAATCAGCATTTTTAAAAATTACTCGATCCGCATAAATAATTAAATGAATTAATGAAGTCAATTTTGAAAGTTGTGGATCAAATATTGCACCGTTCTACGTAGCATGTTAAGAATTTTTTTCATGTAAGTGTCCAAGATTTGACTAAATAGAAAATTAATACGTTTAATATATCTATTAGGATTAGCTTCAACTTGTTTAATAACAGATACCGGATAAATCAAATTGTTCTAGCTAGTCTAGATAATATCTGGAAAAATATGCTTAAATTAACTTGATTGTCTAGAATATATATTAACCTTATTCTCAAATAGTGTATTGTAGAAGGAAGTAAATATATAAAAGATTTTTGCTAATATACATGGGCAATACCATCATATCATTTTCATGGCGCTTTAATTTTTCTTTTTTAAAAATAAATCTTTTATTAGAAGAACATGAGGCAATCCCTCCATACTTATTCTAAATTTATTTTATTTTTTTTTCATGTACATAGAACATATATATGTTCAGGTTTTGACTTGATGCAAGTCGGTGTCCTTGCTTAAAATGAAAGTTTTAATTTTAAGAAAAGAAAATAGCTAGAGAAATGATTCTGCTAAATAAATGATGAAAGAATTATTTCCACAAGATAGAAAATAATGAATATGAAAAGGATCGAATTACCGATCAATGTGGAGCTGTTAGCCTTTCCTTCCCGCAACGTTTCATCAAGCACAGAGATTGCACCGTAGACCGACGAATTAGATTCTACGTGATCTACATGGAAGTAGAAATGCAAATGAGTCATTTCGGCACATGCTTGATGGAGAGTGAGGAGAAGGAGGAGGGAAAAGAAAACAGTTTGAGAAAGAGAAGAGGTCATGCTGAGAGGTGTAAGGAAGGAAAACTGTGGATTAATTGTGAAGGAGAATATGATTCTACGAAACTATAGATGTCTGTTATTTATATTGATGCAAAGATGGCGACAATGAGGGTTCGTTTGCTACCAACGATTAAATGTCAAGCTGACAAGGGAGATTTGGATCGGTAATTTATTATTATTATTTTTTTTTGGTTGAAGAAAATTAGATGGAGGGTCAAGCCCTCCATCATCTAAGACATCTAAGACGAAGCTTAATTTTTTAGTCAATAGTTAGTCTCCAGTGACATATTTTAAATTATCAGCTAGAGAAGTTGACTTGAAGACTAAAATGTACGAGCACAGCAAACACGAGTGAAGTTATTATTATTTAATATTAAAAAAAGAAATTAATTATTATTTTTCTATTTCTACAACACATGTTCGTTGGCGTTAGTAAAATCGTAATTTTCTCGTCAAATTTTAATATATTCGAGTTATCAAAATTACTTTATTTTAGACTTGTCCATTGATTTAGAAGAGCCACGTGTCTTTCATCCTTTAGCTTGTACAGTTAGAACAATCATATAGTACTGGATTGGAATAAAAGTTTTTTTTTTTGAATTATGGATTGGAATAAAAGTTAGCTATCCATGGGTACCTATAAAGTATTATAAAAAAAACCTGTCAACGACTGAACGTATGTCTGTCACACTATGTTAAATGCGTCAGAAATTAATTACAACCTAAACATTTGAAGTAAAAAATATCATATTGAAATTAAAAAGAAACAAGAAGTTTTTCCGATCAACTTGAAAAATATATAATCTGTGAAAAAATTGAAATGGATTTATGTTAATTATAAGCCGTAAATAAATATTTAATAAAAATAATGCCAAATATCATATATAAAGCTTAATTAAATCGTAATTTCTGAAGTATCAAGTAGCAACACCATGGACATAGTTTCTATCTGGACAAAAAATTGTTGAGTTAAGGCCATACAGGATCCCAAATCCCACTTATTTCTTAAAACAGAAAATTAATTTATATTTTTCTCTATCCGAGCTTCTCCAGAGAACTCTCTCTCTCTCTGATGCAGATCTCGTGTCTGTGATACAATGAGGTGGAAAAGGAGTAAGCTAGGAGACGCGGTAGTAGTGGATGTATCTATTACTTGGGTTAATTAGATTTATGCCACTGTCAAAATTTAAAATTAGTAAAATACCATCACTAAATGACAAATTAGTTTTATGCCATTATTAAAATTGAGCAAATTAGTTTTATGCCATTGAAAAATTGATTTGTCAATTTTACCCTTTAATATGCCACTACAAAAATTTGAAATTAGAAAAATGTCATCACTATATGACAAATTAGTTTTATGCCATACAAATTAATTGAAATGAGTTATGTGCCATTGTAAAAATATAAAACTTAGCTTTATGCCACTAGTGCGTTAAAATAATGGCATAAAAAAAAAAACTTTATACTATTAAAAAAAATGCGGTAAAATTAAATGTTTCCATCTTAACTTATATCATGAACTTGTCATTAACGAGAAATAAAATATTAACTTATATCATGAACTTGTATCATTAACGAGAAATAAAATATTAACTTATATCATGAATCAAAGATCACAATTTGTCGGCTGCAAACACACAATCGTCATGGGAGTTATTTTAAGTATATATAGTATAATAGTAAGATGAAAATTTTATTCCAAAAATAAGCCCACGTTATGCAGATGTCATTATTACAACTCAATTAATTCACCCAAAAGCTGCACTAATCTTCTTTTATTCTGCTATTTCAACCAAATGTTTAAATAAAGACGGCATCAAACATCAATCATCCTTCATTTCTATGTGCCACACATAGACGTTATATTCATAAACTATCTGAGTAGCAGTGAAAACCAAAGGTGTGGCAAGGCTGTATCCCTTCGCCATCCTAAACTTGCCAGTGCCACCTATGACGGGTCGCTCAATTGTGGTTCCCAGTGGAGCCCTCCCGTATATTGCGAGAGTGCTGCCGTTGTATTTTTCGTCGATGAACAGTAAATTGAACATCGTCAAAAATGACCCGTCCTTTCCCACTTCTGCCTGTAGGCCTTGACCGCGACCTGTTATAACATTAATTTGTTTTTGTTTGTATTAAAAGTTTGTTAATCAGCATTTTAAAAAATTACTCGATCCGCATAAATAATTAAATGAATGAAGTAAAATTGTAATAGCTATGCCACACAATAAACCCTAAACCCTAAACAGATACCGGATAAATCAAATTGTAATAGCTAGTCTAGATAATATCTGGGAAAATATGCTCAAACTTGATTGTCTAGAATATACCGGATAGTATATTGTATATGGAAGTAAATAAAGATTTTTTTTGCTATTATACATGGGCAATACCATCATACCATTTTCATTGGCCTTTAATTTTTCTTTTTTAAAAATAAATCTTTTAGAAGAAGATGAGGCAACCCCTCCCTACTTATTTTAAATTTATTTTATTTTTTATCATGTACATAGAACATATGTTCAGGTTTTGACTTGATGCAAGTCGGTGTCCTTGCTTAAAATAAATGTTTTAGTTTAAAAAAAAATAGAGAAATGATTCTACTAAATAATTAAATGATGAAAAAATTATTTCCACGAGATAGAAAATAAGGAATATGAAAAGGATCGATTAATTAATTACCGATCAATGTGGAGCTGTTATCCTGTCCTTCCCGCAACGATTCATCAAGCACAGAGATTGCACCGTAGTCCGTCGAATTAGATTCTACGTGATCTACATGGAAGTAGAAATGCAAATGAGTCATTTCGGCACATGCTTGATGGAGAGTGAGGAAAAGAAGGAGGGAAAGCAGAACAGTTTCAGAAAGGGAAGAGGCCATGGTGAGATCGAGGTGTAAGGAAGGACAACTATGGAATAGTGAAGGAGAATGATTCTACCAAAATATAGATGTCTGTTTTTACAGATGGTGATAGTGAGGGTTTGGTTGCAACTAATTAACGATTGAATGTCAAGCCGATCGGTATTTATTTCTTCTTTTTTTGGAAATAAGATGAGGGTCAAGCCCTCCGTCTAAGAAGAAACTTAATCAGTTAGTTAGTCTCCAGTGGCATATTTTAAATTGTCAGTGAAATTGACTTGTAGACTAAAATACATGAGCACGGCACTAAGCGAAATTGACTTGAAGACTAAAATACATGAGCACGGAAAAGACGAGTCAAGTTATTATTATTTTTCTATTTCTACCACACATATTCGCATGGGTGAAGCTACTCTTACTGGTGGGGTCCAAGAAACCCGGAACCGTATCCTCTACCCATCTCATTAAGATGGGTAGAGTGCCCATCCCTCTGCCTCAACCGTCTGATTTAATCTCAACGGCTAAAAGGAAGCCCCGTGAATTCTACCACTCCCGAAAAAAATATTGGCAAAAAAAAAATGAACCGTCGAGTTTAGATCGGACGGTCGTGATGAGATGGGCACTCTACCCATCTTAATAGAGATGGGTAGAGGATACTGGTCCCCAAGAACCCACCTGAATTTTTTTTTTTACTTGATATAGAACCAATATGTAAATAAAAGAAATTATAGGGACCTATCTAAAAGATTTAGAGGACCACCTCGGAAGTTATCTCCTTGTCTTGAATTATTATTTTGAATATTGGATATATTATTTTAGATCTTTTGTTGTTTGTATAAACATATTTTATTTCTCATGAATTTTTTTTATGTTACATTATTGTTTTAGAATTGTTTGTTTAAATTAAAAAATATTATTATACTATATCTATATTTGATGTTATATTGTACATATGTTTTCAGAAGAAAAAAAAATTTAGACCTACTGACATAAATTTTCTAGCTAAGTCCCTCGTTGGTTTAGTAAAATCGTAAATTTCTCGTCAAGTTTGAATATTATTCGATTTATCAATAATACTTTATTTTAGACTTGTCCATTGATTTAGAAGAGCCACGTGTCTTCCATCCTTTAGCTTGCCCTGTTAGAACAATTATATATCGGATTGGAAAATAAAAGTTATCTACCCTTGTGTAAGTATAAATTATTAGCAAAAAAAAAAATCTGTCAATATGGATATCAGTCACACGATGATAAATGCGTCCGAAATTAATTACAACATAAACATTTGAAGTAAATAATATCATATTGAAATTAATTAGAAACGAGAATTTTTTCCGATTGACTAGAAAAATATATAATCTGTGTATAAAATTGAAATGAATTTATGCTATAAGCCGTACATAAATACATAATAAAAACAATGCCAAATATCATACATAAAGCTTAATGAAATCTTAATTTCTGAAGATTCAAAGTATCAACACCTTGGCCACATAGTTTCTATCTGGACGAAAAATTGTTAAGGTCATAGAGGATCCTGAATCCCACTTATTTCTTAAAACCGAAAATTAATTTTTATTTTTATCTCCTCATGGTTTCCGAGCTTCTCCATTCTCTCTCTCTCTGATGCAGATCTCGTGTGTGTGGTACAACGAGGTGGAACTGGAAGAGGAGCAAGGAGACACGGGGAGTAGCGGGGGATGTATCTCTTACGTTTTTTAGATTACCCCTCTAAAAACCTCAAATTTCCTTTTCGCTTTGCTGATTTGCATCTGTTACGCCTCTGTTTTCTTATGCTGGTTACGGTTTTGGTAAAACCTTGTTTGTCTGGGGACCTTTTCTTAAATTTTTCTAGTAAAAAGTGAATTTGTAAATTCGTTATTTATTTCTGACACAGGGATTACTCTGAAAATTTTTCATATGTTAATGACTCAATGGATTGGGTTTATACATTATAACGTGTCTATTTGTTGAAATTGTGTTTGGAACCCTTCTATATCAAGGTCGGTTAATTTTTTCTTATCGGGTCTTAACCCACTCTTATGTATCCAATTATGATGAAAGTTGGTTAATGAAAAATCATTGTTATGGTTATTACTTATTTCATATGATGAGATGACATAAAAACATAATTTAAATTAGGACGAAATAAATAAATAATGGGACTTGATTAGACTAAGTTGAGGTACTTAATAATTAGGACTAAGTCTTATTTTTGATAAAGGGTGTCACTTGCTCTCCCTAGCTCAAAATAATTGAAAACTATGCCACGCAAATATACTATAATATTTTTCAATAATACTTTTAAAATACAATCTATAATTTTTCAAAAAAAAAGAAAAGAAAAAACAACAGTTGAAAATATGTGTTATATTATAACTCCTCTAGAAATTTTATACTACTCTATAAAAAGTATCTGAGTACTCCACGAATGCCATTGAATATGATTGTTCTTCAATTCATATTAAGCGTACGTTTATACCAGTCAATAAAAGTATCTGAATTATGATGGTACTTAATTCGACGAAAATAAATTTTTATGAAGGTAATTCTTTAGAAACGCAAAATTGCATTCATCTCATTGTCAAAATTACATTTAATGTAATGAAAAAGATAAAATCAAATCTAACTTAATTTATTTCTAGCCAATTATTTATACATTATTTCATTCAACAAAGATCTCAAGCCCATATCATCGTCAAATTAAAGAACAACAAAAAAGTATCAAAGACTCAGTAATGCCAAACATAGACATCACACTCATAGACAAACTTGGTAGCTGATG
Organism: Rhynchospora tenuis; assembly: GCA_027725995.1. Lineage (NCBI taxonomy): Eukaryota > Viridiplantae > Streptophyta > Magnoliopsida > Poales > Cyperaceae > Rhynchospora > Rhynchospora tenuis. Next base: position 17,277,255 of record CM050888.1, on the reverse strand, counting down.
ATTTGACCGGGGTGGCAAGACCGTAACCTGTCGCCATCCAGAACAGCCCAGTCGCCGATGATAGGCCGTTCTATTGTTGTGCCCAGGGTGAATCTGCCATAAATTGCAAGGGTGCTGCCATTGTACTTTCCCTCAGTGAAGACAAAGTTGAGCATCGACCCAATTGCACCGTCCGCCTTCCCCACTACAGCATTCAGGCCTTGAGCCCTACCTGCCTTGAATGTAACAGTACATATATGAGTGGTAATGTCCACAAGTTCTTAGAGGACTTTGTGTTCTTCAGTTGTTGCCTTGAAAGCTACCAGCTCAGACACGTGAAAAAAATACTTTTCTTATTTTATTAGTAGATAAGACATAAGAGTGTTGACTGTAGCCTTGGAAATTCTCTTGGGTCACTAAATGTTTTTTTTTTTTTTTTTTTTTTTTTGAAATGTAAAGAAAGCCCATGAGCCGTAATAAGTCCTACGGAAAAAAAGAAAAAAAGAAAAGGAAAAAAAAAAACAGATAAAAGCGGGGCATCTCTATGGGCTTGTTTGGATGGTGTGGGAATAGTGGGAATAGAGCCTCTTCCCGAAATTGGCTATTCCTAACACATCCAAACGATTTTGGAATAGCACTCTTTTCACTCTTCCCAACAACACTCTTTCCAACAACACTTTTCTTTCTACTTTTTCACACTTCCCAACGTTATTCCTAAACTCACCATCCAAACAACCTAGGAGTAACACTCTTCCCACTCTTCCCACTCTTCCTACTCTTCCCATTCTTCCCACTATTCCCACACCATCAAACAAGCCCTATATGATTCATCCAGAAAAAAATCCCTCAAGTACTTCGTCTTCTCCGCGTAGTACTGATAATTAAATGGGTCACTAAATGGTTTTGTTCACTGTGTCCTTTGACTCCTTTCCCATGTACACTTGTACTGATAATTAATGTTGTGCTCATTAAAGTGTCAAGACAAATTATTAGTCACGCCTATATATGTATAGATTCGGAAATTAGGAATGATTGACGGACCACCTGGGCTTGCTTGCCCAAATCGTTGACCGAAGTATGTTCGGCTTTCTAATTTGTATCGGACTATCGGCCGCCCAATTAAAAGGCTCATCTCGAAATCTGTTGTTTTGCGTGAATTGGGTCAATTTTTTTTTTTTTTTTTGTATCATGTTCTATTTAATTTGGTTCAAATTAATTTTTTTTGTATTATCTGTTACCTAAATATTTTTTCCAAAATTAGTCTCCTTACCAATCAGTTTTAACTTTTTTATGTTATAAATGTATCCAAAAAAGGTCCCTCACCTATCAGTGAAGAGTTCTCATCCTGTCCATCTTTTAACATGTCATCGATGACAAGGATTGTACCAAAAGTCAATGAACTGCTGTTGGAAGGATTCACAGCTTCTAATACAGTTGCATATTCTCCTGACAGGATTTCATGGAAAAAGAAATGCAAGTAAGTTTCCTTCTTTCCAAGAGCATTAGTATACATGCTTGGTGCAGAGCGAGGAAAATGATGGAGAAAAGAGCAGTTTGAGAAATGGAAGATGCATGTGTACTTGGAGAAAAGTCTTAATGCTATCTCCAAACCAAAGATATTGTCCAGCTCTAAATAGTTATGGGCAGTAATAGAGCAGTGTTAGGTAACAGCAAGAAAATGTCAAACCGGGAAGGCGTGTAGACCAGGTAATATTTTTTTTCTTTTATGGAAAAGAGCATATTACAAGCTAACTGTCTGGACTTTTCTTTTTTGCCGCGGAAAAATTAAACTCGGAAAAAAAAAAAATCTATCTAGATACTCTCCGCATGTCACAATCGATATAAGTCATTTCTTAAAAAAGAGAAGAATTCATATGAGTTTTTATTCACACGAAGGTTTATTGTTTTAGTGAGTTCTTTTTTTTCAGCAGGCGCAAGTTCCTGCTGTTAATTATCTCAGGAATAACCAAGAGAATCTCCGATTAGGAGATTCGAAAAATTATGTGTCTAAACGATAAGCGTTGTAAAATGTAACTTGTTGGGTGATTATGCATGCGATGTTTATTTTTGAGGGGTATATATGCATGGTAAGTTACGATTTAAAATCTAACTTGAACCACTATGACAAATATCCGACCAATCCATTAGTCGATTAAATACCACTTTATTTTGGAGTTGAGATATTTGTTCTTATTTGTGGTATTTAATTTAGGATTCGAGCTGTCTGTTCTCGCATCCTATGAAGTACCAAGTTAGCACAGAGCTTTATTGTTTCTTTTTTAGAAACAAGGACTTCGCAAAATTAGAGTCGAGATGTAAGCCGCACTGGTTACTCAGGCGCAATAATTTTGCAACTCGTATACTGAATACAAAGCGGACCGCTGATTCAGTTAACAAGAGATCTTGGGGCTTTGGTCCAGTCAGATCACTTTTAATTTTTGGCACTCTTTAACACTCATCTCCATTTATTTCCATTAAGGATGCATCCATTTTAAATGCATTTTTTTTTAACTTCCATTTCATTTCATTTGATAATTTATTTATGTTGATGTTCATAAAGCATATATAATTTCATAAATTTTCATGGTCAACACTAACTTATTATGAAAAACTTAAAAGCAGCGTTAGAGTTCATCAGGAATCGAAAGATATTAATTATTAACATTAGTTATTACATTAATCCAGCAAAATTTGTATAATTTATATAAGTATTTGGTAACTGATAAAAAAGGACAAAAGTAAAATTGTTAACTAAATTATTTTGATTTTTCAACAAAATAATTATGGAGCAATTGTTAGGTAACAGTAACCACAGGCGAAAGATCAAACCGTGAAAAGAAATACCGAGCTCACTGGAATAGCGGTTAGGTTTGAATTTGCATTATCTTCTCATCAAAAACGTCAAACATGGCTATGGTAAAACCTTGACTTCTATTTTTCAAGGTTGAATAAATGACAACAAGTCAGGTTTAGGGATGTTGAATATTGGTCGAGTTTCTAAATTTAAATTTTGATTCGTAATGTTATTCGGATTAATTTTTTTAAATATATAGTATAGTGATCAGCTTCGAATAATGCAAAATTTAAGAATACTGGGATGTGATTCATATTCATTTCAGGGTTGAAAATAAAAAGAAAAGAAAAAAAATAAACTAACGGCCGGAAATTTTAAATAACGGATAAACCTTATTACGTTTTTAAGTAGGAGGTTCTGCTGCCATACTTTTAGTGTACCATAAATGTCACACTTCTTTTCTTATTTTAAATTTTAAAATTGCAACATCTGGTCTAAATTATTGATCATGTTCATATTAACAACGGATATATTTTCATAATTTTATAATTTTTGGAGTTTATTTAATAGATCTCTTGATTTATTTATTAAGTTGAAAAAAAATAGCATTAACATCGACCCAAGTCATGGATTTTTTTTTTTTTTTTTTTTTTTTTTTAGTTCGAGAAGAAATGAACAATGTACCTACCAAGCTTTTATGATTAGAAGTTCAAAACCACATTTGAATTTTGAACGCCGAGGCCTCTCAAATGTTGACACTGAGAGGAAATTACGAATTCAATAACGCATAGAATTGTTGAATTTTATAACCAAACTGACACAGTGACACTACGTCCAACATAAGATTGAATTTTATAGATTCTATTAAAAAATAATAAATTAGACAATTACAAATTGGTTTTTGTGGTGGCAGAGTTATTATTATTATTATTATTATTATTATTTTTGTGTGTGTGTGTGTGTCTTACCTCTTTCCGGGACTTTGTATGTCACAAAGCCACTTCTGTACAATTTGTCAAGTACTGGTAAGACGTTGGTTTTTCAGTTTGACTTTGAGAATTTTGGCTTGTTACGTATGTTGCAGTTTCTTGTTTCAGTTTAGTCTCAGTTTTGTTGGATACCTCACTCCGAAGCCTAAATTGCAGTATGTATACATACAGATTTACTGATGTTTGACCCTATAAAATTATGGAGAAAGAAGAACGGAAGAATTGAAAATTTTGAAAATTCTGGCAGCACCTCCCTGTAATGAGGAGGGTTTTTGCGAAATTGCCGGAACCTTGAAACCTAGCGAGAGTGGACCGTGTCCCCTTCAATAAGCCCAAGAGATAGTTTCTTTGAGCGTGGACCTAGTCCCCGCCAAAATACATCACACACATACATATCATACGTATCATATGGAAAATAAGGAGGGATAATCAAGCATAATTACATCCAAATACAAACAAGCAACAAGTGACATACAAGCCATGTACAAGTCATACGAGCCATTACATCTCATTGGCTACAATAGACAAGCCATATTTAGCACAAGAAGATGAAAGGGAGAGGAAAATGGACTTCGTCGACTACCTTAAGACCGAATGATTTGAAGAAATCGCCAAATTTTCGAGACAACCTACAAATTTTATAGAAATAATTGAGTTAGAAATATACAAAATTGGGTGTATGGTTTCATAGCAAGTCCAATGATACATAATATGAACAAATTGGATGGAAAATTGGACAAAAGATGCACAAAACAAAGCTGGCGGCGCACCATTAACCCATGGACCAAGCCTAGGCCCATCGGTGCACCATAAATCGCATGGACCAAGCGATTTGTATTGATCAGATGCATCTGGACCATCTGATCAAGTGTTGACGGATAGATTTGAGGCGCCAGAGTCTTGGATCTGGATAAAAAGGAGGGAGTATGACCCAGGCGAAAGTAACTCGTCAGATCTACATCAGGAGGTGAAGAGAGGATAGTCGCGTGAGAACCATTGCACTCGATCATTAGGAATCGCTGAAGATCAACCCGTCTCTTCTCTCTCAATTCTCTCTCGACGGAATCAACACAGAACAAAAAAGAGAGAAGGAGAAAAGAGAGAAGTCGAAAGGAGAAGAGAGTAAGAGAATGAGGTGGAGAAATCAACTGAGAAGAGGGTCACCCGTCGCGAGCTACACCTCACCTCTTATTCTCACCGCCGTTGTCACCAGAAACCGAAAACCTAGATCTATGAGCGAGAGAGGAGAAACTGAGTGAGGAAATGACAAGTAAGAAGAATGAGGCGTCAGAGACGGAGAAGATGCAAGTTCAATAGCCTTCAGCCGCTCGATTCAACTTGGAGATTGGCGAAACCAGATGGAGGGCCAAGATTAATCTGAAGTTTAAATGACAAAAAGACAAGAATGGCGGAGGAGAGGGGCCTGATAAGCGGGTCCCACAAGTCAGTGAAACCAAGGAGGAGGGAGAATGAGACCACTGGCACAGTAATTGCGGCCACCAAGTCATGCATACTGGGCTGAAAAGAGGCCAACGATGGGCTACCAGATGTCGAATATGGGTCTAATCCACCAATCCAGGAGCTGCAAGCACGCTGAAATGGCAGGGGGCTGGTCAAGCGAAGTCAACAGCTGACATCAGCAATTTCCGGAAGCTTCGACGGTTGCAATTTGTTCGGTCAAACCCAGTCAACAGGAGGGAATGACAGCTAGCGACAAGTGACAACTGTTGCCTGGCTTCTATACAGAGGTATACTCCATCCCATCGCTTATAAATAGGGGGAGATAGACAGAAAAATGGGGACTTTACTTTTGCTCAGTTCTTGATTTTCAAAAGGCTGAACGAAAGAGAGGATAGGAGTACATGCGTTGTACATTTAGCTAGCATTTTAGAATAGAAATTAGAGAGAGATTTAGATTAGAAAGAAGAGAAATAGAGCTGGTGAAGGAAGGAGACAACTCAATTCTTGTAATTGCGAGTTCAGAGAAAAGAAAGAGAGAAATTAAGGTGAATTCCCCCTCTCTGATTACTGTAATTTGATGATTTTTGATGCGAATTGAGTTAAAGATTGATGATTTCTCGATCTAAATGATGATTCTTTGAATTGAATTTCTCATTGGATTGCATCCGGTTCCTTCTCTTCTTTCCTTTCTTCTCATCTTGCATCCATGGAGAATGACAGAGGGGACAAGGTCAACTCTGTCACCTCTATCTGCATTCCTGCATTTCATGAAACATGTAGGTATCATGATTGAGTTAATAATCGAATTCCTTACATTCTGAGAAGATTTGATCGAGGGGACAAGGTCCACTTGATCGATTCTTTCTCTCTATTGTGTAATTAGGAGCATGATCATGTTAATTAGATAAGCATCTTATATAATCGCATTCTCTGGAGGGGACTAGGTCCACTTCTCCAACATTTCAATTAAAAGAGTGATTAGCTGGAGGGGACTAGGTCCACTTCACTAATCTTCTCTTCTTGAAGTCAGATCAATGAAGGTAGATTCCCTACCTTTGTTATCTGTGCTTCTTGAATCAAGACCAGTGGAGATAGGTGTTGATTAAGGTCATATAGCATAATTATGTCATATCTTGTATATTAGGATCTGTTCTTGCACTCATTATGATAATCACGACCTGGAATTATAAATATTAGACTAATTCTTGATGAAGTGATTTGTTTTCTTGTATACACATCCATGACCTGTTAGTATAAACTTGTTCTTGATGATTCTACTACACTAATTAGCTTAGCTAGAATAATCTGAATATTGCATTGCATAAATTGAGGTCCAGATAGGCCAATGGCATAGTTCTTGGGTTAATTAAGTTAAATAACAGTTAATTGCTTGAGTTATGTATTATATAAGATTCATTTAGGTCATTTCTGATGTTTCTTGTACCTTTCTTGTACTGTATAAAGTTTGGACTGTCAGCCCATATAAGAGAGTGAATTTCTTTTGTTTTAGTCTTGTTAATATTACATATTATAATCTGCTTCCCTAGTATTTCCTTTCTCTGGCTTCCTGTATTTGCTCAATCAGGTATATAACAGTGTAACAAAACTATAGGAAATAAGAGTTTAGTTACAGCTTTATATGTTTATTCCTTACTGTAATCATATACTGTCATATGGAAGTGACCTAGTCCAGGGACTGGGTATTATTCTATTTGAGCATACCCTTCCTGTTGGTCTGCTGGTCACAATCGTAGTTCAATGATATATTATACTGCAAATTAGACCTGACCAAACTCTGATGAAGAAATATGAGTCTAGGCTTGATGAATAGAAAAATGTTAGTATCCTTGTACGATTCACCTGTGAATATATAATTCTATTTATTTTGCATCATATAGATGACTTGTTATAAAGTACCTGACTGCATAAGGAAGGTTTTGATAGGGAATCAGATAATGTCGCAATAACTAAAATGTCAAATATGATTATTAAAGCTACAAGGGCCAAAGTGAAAATAAATGGACATGGGTGCTTTTACCAGAACGTAATGAATGAATATAAAAAACAAAAGATGTTGAATAATATTGTTTATATAATACTTCTTTCTTACTGACTTTGTTTCTTCATTGCTACGGGTTCATTCTCGAAAGAAAATAAAAAGGTTTATATTATAATTCATGCCGCAAATATAAATTCACTTGTTGTAATAAATATTTGACCATTTGAACATAGTTTTGTAATAATGATGATTAATATTATCGGGCCATGCGAATAGTGTACTCATGAGAATATGATGATAATTGTGACTAAAGGTAAGTGCATGATATTCAAATGATATTAGAAGAAACATTGCGCCAATTTAAAAGGATATGGATATGCAGGTACAAGGATGGTACATATACCGTATAGTTTCCGGGCTTAACTTCTCTTGCCCATATGGGTATGCTCCTGTAGGGGAATGAATAAGTATCCAAGTGAGAACGTTTGTGAATCTGAATAGGAATTGCAAGTCAATTAGTTAAGCTTTTCATTCTATATCGAGTTTAGTTTCAGGACAGTATTAACGCTTGTTTGAAACCCCATTAGTTATCGTATAAGGGAAAGTTAATTAGAGGAACCAGATCCTCTGGATGGCCGTCCAGTGGACGTTTTTGGGATCTGAACCGTCTGATTTAATCTCAACGGCTAAAAGGAGCCCCGTGAATTCTAACACTCCCGAAAAAAATAATTGGCCCAAAAAAAATGAACCGTCGAGATTAAATCGGACGGCTCCCATCAAAAACTACCACTGGACGTTAAAACGTCCAGAGGATCCTGGTCCTAGAGGCTTAGCTACCCAAGATTGAACGCGGCAGCGCACGCACGGAAGCCAAAAGACGAAAGTGAGCCCAATAATTGGAAATAAAAATGGGGAGGTCCATTTCTCTTTGTTGACCTGGAGTGACACAGTGCATCTCCTGTGTTGTGCTGATGTGGAGCAATCTAAAGGCGTCAGATGAGTTCAAAACCTTTAGGGATTTTATTTTATTTAATAGAACGCCCCATACAATGCAAACAAAATACTAATATGATATTGAAGAAATAAATAGACTAATATCCTAGAATAGTTCGTAAGATCGTCGATTTGAAATATTTTCACTATGGCAATTAGTTTCAAATAAAAATAATAAGCACATTAAACTTCTTTCGTAACAAATACTTTTAAATAAAACTCCTTTGAAATAAAAGCTAAGTAAATTCAAAATAAAACAATTTTCAAGAGAAGTATTATTTTCCATAATCAAATATTTTCAAATAAGTATCTTCGAAAAGGCGATAAAATTTGGATAGGATTTAGATCGTAGGGTAGGACCTATATCGTAAATTCTAAAAATTAGAAATAACAATAAGAAAAGAACTATAATAAAACTCAAATATTAAACTTCCTTACTTTGAAGTAATTTCCATATAAAAAAAAAAACAAGCTTCATGGGACTCTCCAAAGAAATAATACACATATTAGATATTTCTCCAAATGATATTTTCAAAAAAAGAAAACAAGTAGTTTGAAATAAAAAGAATCACAAATACACATTTTCAAACTAAAAACTTTCAAACTAAGTACTTTCCAAATATAGAAAAAGAATCTAAGAATCAAATAGAAAAGAAATAGAAATATGAAAAGAAATAAGAAGAAAAAGGAAAAATAGAAACCACAAATTCCCCAAGTAAAAGAACTTTGAAAATATTAAAGTCAAAACACGAAATCCGAAGTCAAGCCAAAACTTCTACACTGGAGGAAAAGTCCCTCGCCGAGGTTGAGATCAACCTTGGAAGACTTAAAAAGGATTCTCTAGTGGTCATTGATATTACCCTAGAAATATTAAAATATTGGATTCTCATCATGAGGCCTCCCTGCCCGAGAATTCCAAAAATCCTCAAACTCTCATAAGAAGGCTTCTTAGCGCCCCGTGAGTTGTGAATCTCTATCTCTCTGGACTGAGCCTGTGCAATATGTCTAGATTTGAGAAAAACAATTCCTACACGAAGGCCTCCCGTTGTCCCAGGAATTGAAAAATGTCTCGTGTTCCTATAAGAAGGCCCCCCGTCGCCCTAGGAACCGACTCTCATACGAAGGCCTCCCGTTGCCCCGAGAGTCAAGAGACTAACCTCCCTTGGATTGAACTGTGTGCAATATATCTGAGCTTGAGGATATTGTTCCCATACGAAGGCCATCCGTTGCCCCGGGAACCAACTTTCATAAGAAGGCTATCTGTTGCCCCGAAAGTTGTAATATTTTGATCGTCTTGAGTTCCTACATGAAGGCCTCCCGTTGCCCCAGGAACCAACTCTCACAACAAGGCCTCCTGTTGTCTCGAGAGTTGAAAGACTTATCTCCATTGGACTGAGCTGTGTGCAATATGTTCAAGTTTGAGAATATCGTTCCCACAAGAAGGTCATCCGTTGCCCCGGGAACCAACCTTCACAAGCAGGCCACCCGTTGCCCCGAAGGTTGTTAAGATTTTAACCTCACAAGAAGGCCACCCGTTGCCCCGAGGATTACAAGACTTCGTTCCTATAAGAAGGCCGTTCGTTACCCCAGGAACCCATTCTCACAAGAAGGCCTTCCGTTGCCCCGAAAATTATCAAACTACTCCAAGACGAAATATATCTTTGAAACGACTCCAGAACGATAAAACAAAACGACTCCAAAATGAAATATATCTTAGAAACTATTTTAAAACGACAAAACGAAATGACTCCAAAACGATAAAATAAAACAACTTTAGCATTGTCTCCTCGATTGAGTCCCGTCAATTAGGTCTGGTACCGTCAATCGAGTCCGACCTAAGCCATTTTACGACTTTATTCATAGCATACTTCTTTTAGCCCTTTAATCAAAGGTTTTCGTGGTTCGTCCCGATGTAATTAACAATGGGGGCTTACGCCCATTGGAAAGTTGGACCCATACACAAATAATAAACCTTCATAGAGGCGATTTATCGCTAATGTCCCTTGTTGTCAAGAGACATTTCTGCGTTAGAATTCGATTCCGTGAAGGGTGAATCTCGTGGGGTATTTCTCTCCCTTTGAAATCCTTTGTTCAGCGAGAACGACGAAAAATCACACACAACTGAATAGATTAGTTAACTTAGTTAGTAGCTATAGACATCGGTTCAGTCATAAAATTTGTTTCTATGCTGTTATGATTGACTTGATTTTTCTTGTACAAACTGTATAGTATCTGCTCAATGTAGAGTAGAGAAATTTGAAGTAAACGATCTTACAATGTAGAATTATAAGGCTGGTATCAATTGAAATACAATGTAGACCTTGAGCTCGGATCAGTTTATATTTCTATGATCAGCGTATGCAGCCTTATAATTCACTTATAATATTGATCAATACGCTGTGTCACAAACTTCTACTATAGCAATGTTAGAATTATGTGAAGTTCTGGACTACTGGTTTCATTGTTGTTGGCGGTTTTGGGCCGGGGGCTTTAATTTAGCTTTTTTTTTTTTGGGAAAAAAGTGGACAAAGAGGCCACCACTCTTCCATTGAAACAGAAAAGTTGTACACAAAAGAACAAGTATACGCTAATCACATAGCACCCCTCTATATCTAAATTATCCCCTTCTTTAAAGCTAACTCAGCAGAACGCCACTGGTACCTCCCTATCCTCCGGTACCTTTTAATTGTTTCTTTTCAGCTTGCTTGAGTTATGGTTTGTGTGACTCACATATGTATCGTGTTTGAACTTCTTTTGGTTTAGTCGAGTATAAATTCCGGTTTGGGTTAAATTATATTCTGTAATTTAAATTTTGGAAAAATATTATATTTGATAAAAAGTTAAATTGGGAAGAAGAAGAACATTTTTTTTTAAAAATATATATATATACATATATATAGAGAGAGATGCTATGGTGCATCGCGATGTATTGAGATTTTTGTACATCACGACCATATATGTTGTAGTTTTACGGTGCTCTCTCTCGAGAGCAAAGAATCCAGGCTGAAGACCCGCCTAAAGGCAAGAGAGAGTTACAAATTGACAAATAAAATTAAACAAATACAATCTATATATTGAAATCTAATAGGAAACTTAATTTTAATTTTTTTTTACTTTTTTTCCGAATTTTTTAAAATCCGTCATTTTTGGAATTTTCTTATTATTAGTTGGTACCAAAAAAAGAAAAGTTTTAGAAAATTCGAAAAAAAATAGTAAAAAAAATTAAAAAAATATAAAATTTGGTTTGTTATGAGATTTCAATATGTAGATTGGATTGGTTTAATTAGATTTGTCAATTTGTAAAATGACGGACAGATAATGATCGCGATGTACAAAAGCCTAAATACATCGCGATTCACCATAGCGCGCATGCGCGCGTACACATGTGTCCGTGTTAAGGCTGCATCAGTTTGTGTAGTGCTAGTTCAGTCTGCTTCCTTTTGATCCGAGGGCTTTAAATTGTGAAAGCTTAATTAATAGTAAAGTTCATGAAATTAGTATCAGTACGAATGTACGATGCGATTTGCTAAGAAATGATTGTGTATACCCGAATAGGATACATTGTAGTTGGTACAGCCGTTTGTATTTCTGTTCAATATTGTCGAGCTCATATATTTTAATTACTGGACAAGATATTTATTAGCGTCGGCCAGACTTGTATTCATGGCATGGCACTGTGAGAATGAACAAGCACACCGATCATTCTTGCGATGTCAAATGGTTAGAAATGGATTATATTTAAGAGTTGAGGTCTTTGAAATCCACAGACCGTACCCCAATAGCTTTGTTTTGGAGCTAACGCCTAAGCCCACTAAAAGAACGCCCTAGCCCAATGGCCTTGTTGTATATCATATCAAACAATACTACAATGTTGGGTACATTATCTACAGTAACTTTGGATGAAGTCATATCTCCATTTTGAAAAAACAATGGACACTTCCATTTCAGAAATTTCAGATTAAATATAGTTTAGTTTTTAAATTGTTTAGCTACATTTAAAAATTCATTTGACTATGAAAAATTATGTGTGTGCTCATAAAAATGTAAAGGATTTAAAGATGTAAATTTTTTTAATTATAGACTTAGAAAATATTTTAAATAATTTTATAAATCTCATAAAATTTAATATGCATAAAAGTTTCTAAAATTGTTTGGAGGCCTTGAATAAATCATTTGGCTATGAAAATCTATGTACTTGCTTAAAAATATATGAACAATTAATTGATGTAAAATTTTAAAGTTACAAACCTATAAATATTTTAAATAATTTTTTGAATCTCACAAAAATTGAATTTCCATAATTTCATAAATGTCATTAGGTTTTTAATTATTCTAAAATATTTACAACTTTATTAGTGTATGAAATTTTATATAAATGCTGTGAAGATTATAACAAATTCAATCTTGCCATTGAGCTATTTTTAATTTAATCATATAATTATATGAAATATGGAATATGGTTGGTGCTTTCAAAATTATTTTAGGACATTTATTAATTCAATTGACCATAAAATTTTATATCCTTCATAAAAAAAAATAAAATACCCTGCAATATAAAATTTCATAGTTAAAGAGTTCTAACATATTTTTGTCAAATTTCTAAATCTGATTACTCAATTCTATTGTTTCATAAATATAATTTTGTTTTTCATTGTTTCTAAACCTTTTCAAAATTTGTTGATTTATAAAATTTTATATACGTAAGAAAACCAATCTAATTTTTTTACTCCTCCTTAATTAACATAACAAAACATCACGCGCGAAGCGCGTAACAAAATGCTAATTTTTTTCATCTAAATTGTAAATATTTTATTTTTTTTTTCTATTTCGAGACACAAATTATTTTTAACACAATATTTTTCCTGAAATATTTAAATATGACTATTAGTAATTGTAATTATCTTATAATAATATATTCTTATGATATTATATGAATCAACAAAAATTATATGAAATCAAAGTGATATAGGTTTTTCTTTTATACATTTCTTTCCACTTTTGTTTAGTTGTTTATAAGATTTTTCTAGATTTGTTTGTATTAAATTTTGTGGATTGTCTTCAAAAATTACGTAAATAAATTAATGTTTTTTGGAGTTTTAATATATTAATTTATCTATCAATATTTACATAATTTAAATGATATTCATTGATAGATGTATCGTGTTAATCAAGTTCATCCTTCGTGTATTATTTTCCACTTTCCCACCTCCAAACTTAACTGGCCAGACATCAATAACACCTCACGCGCGAAGCGCGTATACAACGCTAGTTTCTTTTATTTTCAAATAGTTGCAACTTGCAAACTATTTTTTTTTTTTTTTGTTGGGGGGGGGGGGGGGTTTTAAATTTCTTGAAGGTTAGTTTCCACCAGATCTCGAGTTGCTTATAATAAGATTGTATAAACATTGAAAGTTTACACGCGTGCTTTTTTATTGAAGAATTTCTTTTATTATTAACCTTTTTACTCACACTTATTTCGAGGAAAAACATTGTATTTCATACACACAGTTTGCTAACTTTCTCAAACAGGAAAAGAAAAAGGAAAATAAACAATTAAAAAACATAAAACTTTCTATTATTTCGAGTGATCCAACTTTATTATTGAAGAGAACTGTGCGTCAAAACGTTATTATTAAAGAGAATGTGATACCACAAGTCATGTAATTCAAGTCACCCAAATTGTTAGTGTGAAATATAAGCATCATATTCTAAAACCAACAATCCCTGTGTGGAAGGCACTTGCTTGCTGAGAGTGTATCCTCGAGCCATCCTAAAGTTGCCGGTGCCACCAATGATTGCTCTTTCCATCACAGATCCCAGAACAGCCCTGCCGAATATAGCCAGAGTGCTGCCGTTGAATGGCCCGTCCGTGAACACAAAATTGAGCATTGTTAGAATACCACCATTCTGTTCCATTGATGGTACAGCTGTCAGCCCTTGGGCCCTCCCTACATTGCAGTGAAGGAGTTAATTTCAATTACCAAAAAATAGTGAACTTTATAATTATTTCTATTGGCTTAACAAAGAAAACATTGTTCGGTTTCAAACCTTCAAATATATTTACATACCAAAAAGTGAGGGGAATTAATATTCTATTACAAACAAGGCTGGATATCTGGGAGGATAAGCAAGTAATACACAGAAATAAAGTCTTTAGGAAGTTAAGACGAATTGATCTAACCGCAATTAAAGTTCTAACAAGGAATAATGGTCATCCTTTGTTGGAAAGATGGAAGATATATGGCATAATAGAGTACTGTTGTTTCAAAACAAAAGTATGCATATAATTAACATTTTTCTTTCTTCTGAAACGTTTTTTAGTTGCATGCATTTTGCTTACATTTTCATATTAGTGAAATAATTCACGAGAGAATTTAATAAAAAAAAGAAATATTTTATTTGAGGGCCCATAGATAGTATATTGATGCACAAAATAGTTATTTCAAAATGGTAATTTTGTAAGAAATAATTTTAATACCAATCAATTTGGAGCTTGGATCTGGTCCTTCCTTAAGCATGTCATCAACCATTCCCATAGCACCGAATGCTGAATCATTTCTAGGGGGATTCACGACAGCCACCCCGGTTACGTTAGGCCCAGAATAAATCTCATGGAAGTAAAAATGAAGATGGGTGGTTTTCTCTCCTTGAATTACGCCACAATGTACCAAAACTAGAAGAAACATGAAGAAGAGAACGGGACAAATAATGGAGGCCAGGGTACCATAGGCCATGGTAGCGACGAAAGAAGAGTAAATAAACTTATAAATAATGGAAACTGGAAAGGGATTAGTAGAGGAAGTACAATATAGAGAATTAGAGACCCATAAGGCTGGGGATTAATTAATTAGACTTAGTTGATACAAAGTAAGGTGTTATACTGAAATAAAAGTCAAAACTCAAAAGCATGTGCAATAACAGATCACGTCCAGCCACGATATTTCATGTAAAAGAATACAAAGTAATAAAATGACTATAAGATTCTTTTGCAACTTAGATAAACGAAATACTGTTCTTTTACTTGAAGACTGGGGATATATATTGAAAGTTAGTTTTTGGTTTAATGGCAAAAGGTCAATGCACGTTATGTGAAATGTCGCAACTTCCTTACTTCCTTTTTTTTTTTTTTTTTTTAAAAAAAAAAGAAGTTGCAAGTTCGAAAGTAGCTGAGGAATTTTTTTGATGCGCATGCATTTAATTTAAAAATAAATTGGAAGATTTTGATCCCAATTTAACTTAAAGAAAAAGGAGAGAGGATATTATATATGAAATGGCCGATCAATATTATGATGGGGTAAAAAATAAAATGGTATAACAGAGGCCACAATCAATATGGCATAGCTACACAATTTGAAGGTTTAACTCTATTTATATATGTAAAATATTTCTTAAAAGTTTTGTTCAACTGGAATTTTGACTATTTAAATAAGACTATATTGCTATTTAAAAATATTCCAATAACATAAAGAGAATAGAAAATTGAATTTTTTTTTTTTTTTTGGAGGGGAGAGAAAGGTGTCAAAGTATGCATCTCACTATCTTGTCTTTTCTGAAATTAAATATCCACAACAGATTCCGACTTGAAACAACACAATACATGGGATTAGGGCCGTCAATGAAATTCGTTTATTCTACTCGTACCGCATTCGATAAGACATATGGATAAGGTTTTATTTTCGTTAGACTAACAGGTATGGGTACGGGTACGGGTAGAGAAAATTTTTCGTTAGCTTATCGGGTATGGATATGGATAACGGTTATTTCGTACCCATTATCTAACGGGTAAAATTTTACAAAAATATATGTATATATAATCATGTTATTAGCATATTTCGTAAGATATATTATTAGTTTTGATTTTCATGCAAATTTATTTATGTTGACGAAAAAAATATTTTACACTTTATTATAGTATAATTTATAATTAGTTATATAGAATTTTTCAATTAATATGAGAATAAATTTCATGATTTTTGTTATATCTAAAATATGTACTTTATTCATATTTTCATTTGATATTATTTTGCACATTATATATTTTATTAAATATTATTATATTACCCATTATGTATCGTTATCCTACCCATACCGTTAATTCTTAACGGGTACGGGTAGGGTACGAATAAAGCCATTTTTTAACGGGTATGGATAGGATATAGGTAAAAAAAATTTTAAGGGGGCGGATATGAAAATACCTTCTATCATATCGTACCCATTGACAGTCCTATATGACATGTTTTCTATTCATCTTTTATTAAACACACGAGGATTATATCTGGTACGGACACTACACGATTCTAGCTAAAGCGTCCGTGATAAATATATTAAAATAAATTTGTGTACTTCCTATATAGTTTTGCTTCCTTTTGATGTAAGCGCTTCAAATTATGAGAACATAATGTTGAAGTCCATATATAAAACAAAAAATTACGAATAAGATTTATTTCACATAGAAATTATTTGATTCCAGATGCATCCTGCACAAATTATAATAATAATTATAATGAACCCAAAACCTTAATCTATGTTTCCTCGCGAGACCTTTTGCCAACTAAATGTTAGCCTAGAATACGTATGTGCATTGTATTTTGTACATTCGTTTATATTTGTGTTCAAAACCTTCAAGCTGATAAAAATTTTATCACAATACATGATATTCAATAAAGCAAGTTTTGTCATTTTGTTTGGTGTTTGCCTCAAACGCATATTTCCGTTAATGGGAAAAAACAAAGGCCCTCTTCGCATGCTTTTTCTGCCAGATCTACCTACAGGGGACGAAATCCTCTGCTTGGTTTTTAAAAACCTGCAAGTCCTTCATCTGTGGCCATCAATAATTAATGCCTCGTGATTAACAATGGATCAGTCAAGATTCGTGCCATTCGTAAAAAATCTGTCTGTCCAACTTAGGACGGTTGATGGTAAAAGACTAAAACGCTTGCGGTGCTAATGTTTTTTTTTTTTTTGGAACCCGCAGAGGATAATGGTCCATGGCCGGGGGCAGTCACGGCACTTTAAAAAAGTTTCTGCTTCCTCAAGATTGCCAGCTGGGGCGCAATTTCAAGTCAAATGTAAAACTGTAAAAGGAATCAATTAAAGAGCTGATAGCGGGTTTCTGAAACCCACAAGTCCAATAACTTTGTTTTTCTGCTAACATACAAGCCCAATGGGCTTCCCTTTTATAGTCATCTAAATTCCTTTTCTAGTTCTAGACCAGATCAAGTCGCAGAGTGTTACAGAATGTTTATTGCATCAAACCAAATACTTGCTTAGATGAAGGCTGGAGAGACAACTAAGCCTCTATACAAATTTTTAGATAATCAATATGCAGAGAAATATAATTTAAGACACACAAGTTACTAACTTACTATTAAAAATGCCAAACATAAACATCAAATTCTAAAACCAGCAAATCTTGTATGGGCGGACCAGGAGGTGTGACTTGTTTGCTGAGAGTGTATCCCCTTGCCATCCTAAACTTGCCAGTGCCGCCAACAATTACTCTCTCCACGACTGTTCCCAGCATACCCCTTCCAAAAATGGCTAGAGTGCTGCCGTTGTATGGCCCATCTGTGAATACAAAATTTTGTGCAGTTAGCAATGCACCTTCTTTGCTCATGGATGCCACTGTAGCAAAGCCTTGGGCCCTACCTGTCAGAGAGCAGAGTTTTTATATCAACATATTTCTTTCTTTTTATTGAAAAGTGAAAACAGCTAATTATGTAAAAAAGCAGTTACAGAAAGAGATGAATATACCAATCAGTTTAGAGCTTGGATCAGGTCCTTCCTTCAGCATGTCATCAAAAACCCCTATCTAACCAAAGAACGAATCGTTTCTTGCTGGTTTTACAACAGTGATTGCTGTTTCGTTTTGTGGTTCAAGAGCTGTTGTGCTGGGTCCAGTAGATATTTCATGCCAGTAGAAATGGAGGTGAGTCAATTTTTCTACATGAGTGTCACAATATGCTTTGTGGAGAGACAAAAGAAGGCAGAAGAAGAGAGCTGTGTAAATTATTGAGGCCATGGTAGAGACAAAATTAAAGACGTTATGTTGTATACAATGGTATCCTTAGAAATAATATATAGGATGATGGTATGATAAATGATAATTGAATACAAATTTACAATACAAATTAGTAGCATAAGAAATTCCTTGCTGGGGTATGTATGTAAACTGCTTTTTAGGTCCATCCCCTATTTTAGTAAATTTATAATGCCTTATTCTCGACTTTTTCAATAAGAAACTGGTTCGAAGGCTCAGCAGTGCTTTAAGTCCTTGACTACAGTAGACATTGACAATTTCAATTACTTATTTAGGTCCAATATATATAATATTGCATCTCGTTGAGTAACTTTGAGACTACACTTTTGCAAGTTACAATAATATATATGATTCTATTATACATTAATTAGTAGGTAACTAGAACTTTCAAATCAGATTTTTTTATGTACTATATATAAAGAAGATTATGAACTTTTTTTTTCTCAGGGAAATAAGTTAGGCTTCGTACAGGAATTTCCAATTAAACCTTCGATTCAAGCTTTCTCAAGGACAGATTGCACATGTGAACAGGGAGGAGACATAATTGAAAGTTTAGTTTCAATAAGTAATTCAGGACCCATGACAAAGAACTGGCTTTAAGAATGATAGCTTAAACTACTGTTGGAGAAAAAAAAAAAGATTAAGAATTTAATTAGCCTCAATCGTTTTTTAAGGAAGTTGCATCACTATTAATTTTCTATTTTTAGCAAAAGTGTCCCAATGTACCGTTAGGACTTTTACCCGTGTATCGTTGGAAGTTGGAACGGTATAAAATACCAAACCCCTATAATTAAGGGACATCTATGCAACCTATTTTTTATTAGAAAATATAAAGAAGCTTCTTACATCACATTCTCGTCAAAAAATCAACAACTACTAGAACTCTATAATGATTAAGCATTCTAGCTATCAAGTTAATGATGCTTGCATTCCTCTTACGTTATAATTAATGTCAAGCTAACAACCGTTTAAATTATGAGCTCAATTTTGTAGTTTTTGTTCAAGCTTAACTTCCGAGTTTAGCAAATATGAAACAAAAGATGAAATAAAATGCTGATATCATGGGGACTATGATTCATATCATAATAATTCCAGTACTGCACTAGATATAGCCATCCTCAGCTAGCACTTTGCAGTCTTCTGTGTAAAGTCAAACTTGATAACTGTTGACAATCCAACAACCATAAAATGATTCAAAACTTCATCATCTGCTTATTAATTTAATATATAGATAATGCATTCATTTCTTGTTTACTTCAGTTTCTGCACTGCCCCTTTGAGCTGGCTGAAATGAACTGATGATCATCATGGGGACTATGATTCATATCATAGTAATTCCAGTACTGCACTAGATACAGCCATCCTCAGCTAGCACTTTGCAGTCTTCTGTGTAAAGTCAAACTTGATAATTGTTGACAATCCAACAACCATAAAATGATTCAAAACTTCATCATCTGCTTATTTATTTCTTGTTTACTTCATATTTAAGAAATAAATACTGGTCCATTTCAAGAATGCTGGCTGAAATGAACTGATGATCAAGATTTTGTTATAGGTTACAAAATGATCTCTAGTTCTGTAAGGAGTTTTTATCAAGCTAAAAATTTGAGTTGCCAATTTCTGAAAATACATAGTAAAGTAAGTAAATTGCCAAAAAAAAAAAAATGCTCTTTTCTCAATTTACGAGAGAATTCATTATCTCCCTCAGATATAAACTTAATTATAAACTATAGTATTTAAAGGGATTATTAGTATTTTATCCTAGTACATAGCATTTGCTTTTACCAATCTGGTACGGGTCTGGCACGAGACAAAATTCATGGGTCTCTTGATCTCCTCCGTTCCTTCGCTACCTTTTCGATTTGATTTTCAGTAGCAGGCTTGAATTTTTTGTTTTAATGTGTGACAGCTTTCAGTACCCCTATCTTTTCCGAAAATTCTTTTTGTTTTGTATTTGTTTGTGTACTTTTAAATAAATTCCACAATATGTGTAAGGATATACAATGACCCGCATACCCTTGTTTTGTATTTGTTTGTGTACTTTTAAATAAATTTTACAATATGTGTAAGGATATTATACAATGACCCGCATACCCGCAGTCACTTAAAACTCCTTTAAAAAAAACTCAATAAAAAGATATACAAGATGTAAGATATTGATGATGATGATATAGCAATAACGGTTGTGATGAATCATTATAGGAGAATAGCAAAACAGGAGGAATGAAAATTTGAAAAGAACAAAATACCACGTCCAAAACTTCCGAGAGAGATTTTATTGACGGATTACTTCCAAGAGATAACGTAGTATGATACAGTGGCCCAATCGGTAACATATGGGCTATTGGAGCTTTAACCTAAACAAACTTTACGTCCTTTTAATTAACAGGAGCTAAGGCACCTTATTATTAAACAATCATAATATTGATACGTAATTCAAAAAAATAAATATCTAATGGTATCCTTGTTTTTAAGATATATATACTTGGAAATACTGAAAAAAAAATGAAGTCATAACACAAAAAGAATTATAAATAGAAATCTATTAATAAAAATAATATAAGCAATTCAGTATTTATATACAAACAAACAAAAAATGACAATATAAAGCAATTTATAGATAGATGCTAGCTAGCTTTATGGATTGATTGTGCATTACATATAACTTGCGTATTATTTAGCATTCCGTCATTAACAACTAAATATGACTACTTGCACATTTCAAGTCAATCGATGAAATTATAAAATTGCATCAGATTCGTTTTTTTTTTTTTTTTTTTTTTTTTTTTTTTTTTTTTTTTTATCTACATAACTACATTATATATTTATACTATCGATGATATTTCAATAGGGAAGTGCTTTGGGCAACCGGTTTTTTACTTGGAGCAACATATATTTTTTTATACATGTCTAAATTGCCCTCAACATTAATCAAAATTTTATTACCCCAACTTATTTTTTTAACCGTGTTTCCTTTCTATTTTAGATTTCCTTTTCTATTTTATATTTCCTGCTAAAAGAAAATCAATCTTTTTAATGAAAATCACATATAATCATGCACGGAAATTTTTGTTGACTAGTTGAAGAAATTCGTACTTTACTAAATTAACATGCTTTAAGAAAATTATTTTTTTATGATTATATTATGTGTACACAATATGAACAAATATGTTAAATTGGCATCAACAAACCAATACTGCTTATAAATCACATATAATCATGCACAATATGAACAAATATGTTAATTCGCTTAATAAACCAATAGTACAACTCTTTCCTTTATTTGCTCTAGAGCCCTAAAATTTTCCAAAATGGAAAAGAAATTGATCCATTCGACAATTACTAGTAGATTTATTAAATTTTAAAAGGGGCAATTTGGTCAGCACGAAAAAAAGTTATGTTGCTCCCAGAAATAAACATGTTGCCCAAAGCACCTCCCATTTCAATATGTTGGATTTTACAATTATATTATATTTTTTCCATCAAGATATATTATCAATTGATTATTACGAACAAACACCGATTATATCTAATTTGTTAGCAATATAATTAATGAGTTCTTATGTAGAATTTGTTTGATCGAAATAATTTTTTTAATTAGCTTGTGGATGAGAAGTTTAAGTTGCTCCTATCATGTAACTTGATTAAACTGATGCCAACTGTAACCTTTTTCTAATTTAAAATACAGATCATATATATAACAATCACTTTGACATATTTTATTACATAAATAAAATAGTTTGATGAAAAGACATAAAGTTCAAATCTAAATAAAAAATGTTAAGATACAATCGAGATCTGATCCATTGAGTCTTGTTTCCAAGGAAATATTCAAGGAGAAAGACAAGATTTTCCCTTTTCTTTCTTTGTCGTTTAGCATATTGTTCTTTAGCTTTTCATTTTTGAAGAGGAGAAGAAAACGAAAAACTAGCTGTTTGTTTTTCAATTTTTTGGTGACATGTAATATCAACGTCTTATCCCAAGGCCTCCACCGATATATCCACAACTACGAGCCATGAGGGTGCAGATTTTTGGAGATGAATAACGGGGTCTTCAAATGTTCATCTTTATTTTTTTAGAGCGCAGTTCCGCTGCCACATAATTTTGTCTGTCACATCTGCCACAAAATCTTATCCGTTAGATTAAAATAGAATGGACGGTTGTGATTAAATGTTAATTAAAGACAAGAGGTGCTTTTATTTGCCTTTTCTTTTTTTTATTCTCCCCCTCGTAACCTCTGCTGGAATATAAAACGACTCTCTACTTATTCTCTCCCGCGTACTCCTCCTCTGGTGCTCGAGCTCTTTCCCTTCGTGCTCCTGCTCTCTTCTCTTAGTCTGACGCTCTCCTCTCTCTCTCACGTTATTGGTCTATTAAATCTGTCGAATAGGAAAAAATCAAGCAAACGAAATTTACCAGTGGTGATTTGACTAAAATTCGCTAGTGATTTGAACATAAAAATTCCCCCTTTACCTTCTTCATTCTTCCAATTTCTCAATGATTCGTCAATTCTATACGATACCTGATAGTTGCCACATGATTAGTTCCCTTTTTACCTTCTTCATTTTTTGCTGGACAACTTAATTTAATAATAATCATAGAAAATCATTTTACTTAATCCAAGACCACATTTACTTTATTCTCTTGAGTTCGTTCTTTCATCAAATTAAACTTGAGCAAATAGGATTCCGTGTAAAGAAAAGAAAATAAAACGCAGAAACTATAATTATTTGAAGATCATGCATGCATGTGCCCAAGTCATAGTCATACTCAAAAATTAACTTTTACTAAAACCTACAACATCAGCTTTTGCCAGTATGAGAATAAAACTGATCACATGTCTATAAATTCATTTTATCATATTATAACAGAAACAAAAAGATATATCCATTGTCATAGTTATCATATCTCTATTTCATCAGTAGATTATTAGTAGACTGTTACAGAGTTGATAGAAAAAGCCAATTCATGTGATGTACAAAATGGATAGAAACCTTAGTATAATTAACATGTTCAATTCAATACATCACAATATAACCAACATTAATACTTCATAAATAACAAAAGAAACATAGAACTTTGAAGTTGAACAGGGAATAGAAAACAATTAAGGCTACAAATTCGCTTGAAACATAATATGTCTAACTATAGATACTTCATATATTCTAGCACTTTGCTTCTCTGCTTGCATGGCTAAATAACAATCTATCGACCTTCAACCTGCAAATAATATATGTTTCTGAACAAATTAGATTCATTATTTCGGATGCATCACAGCAAAAAAATCAATGAAAAACTGATGTCACGAAAGAACTTACATGTTCATTGTGCCGCTCACATGTTCTAATATCATGGCCTAGCTCTTTACAATTAGAACACTTGCGCCTTTTTTGCATTGAAACCTCAACTCCACTCATGATACAACCTTTTCGTGAGACCTTTACAGAGTCCTTCTTCCGACCCTTAGTGCGAGAGATAACTGGGTCATGCAATGGAGCATGATCAGTAAGCTCTTGTTATCTTGGTTCTTCAGATTGTGTCTCACTTATGGGACCTTCCAATGCAGCAACTTTTTTATATGTTTCTTCAAAAGAATTCATTATAAATTAGTAGGTCTCCTCTGATTTGTCCAAATAGGTTGACAAATGATTTACCATGCGGTAAAATACCATATTTCTTAAAACCGAAGATAACTTGTCATCTTTACTAGGAAGTGGAATGTCCATGTCGTAAATTACTTCTTTGGTCCAGCGAGGTAGAATGAAATGAGCAGGTATTTCTTCAACATCCCTCTTGTGAAGAATTCCTAAAATATGGCGACACAAAATACCCTTAAACTCAAACAAATGACACTCACACCAGCCCTCCAATGAATCTAGATTAATATATACGACCCACTTTTTTTCTGGATTTTGAAAGCATGACACTTCATAAATGGTGAATGTCTCATCTATTCCAATTTTGTTTGTCTGCAAATGAATACCTTCTGTAAGCTCAAATTGGAATAAGTTAAAGATCTTTCTTGTGTACACATTGGCTGCATGAAGCTCTAATGAGGACTTGGCTTTTGTTGGAAACTTGTACTTTGAGACGTATTGTTCATCTTGCTCGGCTAAATAACGACATTCGAGAGCCTTCTCATACTTGATCACAAACTCACGCAACGTGGTATCTTTGTTGACAAATGAATCAAAGAACGAGTGCATGCTCTCGCTTCTTTGTATTGTGTTCATGCCAGCAAAAAATATGGTTTGATTATAAACTGGAATCCATGAGTGTCTTATCTCATATAATCCATTAAGCCATGTATCATTCTCCAATTTGTATTTCTCAATTATGGCTTTCCAATCTTTTTCAAATACCTCATGAGAAAGAGATTCTCTAATACATTTTTTTATTTCTTTTTGAAAGGCAGATCCTGTTTTGCAAATTCCGATCTTTGTTGGAAACTTGTTAGTGATGTGCCACAAACACAAACGGTGAATAGTGTTAGGGAATACCCTTTTGACATCATCTCCAATGGCTTGATCCTGATCGGTAAGAATCGAAATCAGTGCTCTTCCATGCATTGCCTCTAGCCATATTTTAAATAGCCACACAAAACTTTCTTCTTGCTCATCTTGAAGTAATGCGCAACCAAAGAAGATGGATTGTTGGTGGTGATTTACTCCAACAAAATTAGCCAATGGCATTTCATATTTATTGGTCCTATAGGTAGTATCAAAAACCACAACATCTCCAAATTTCTCATAGTAGAACCGTCCCCTATGTTCTACCCAAAAAAAGTTGATCATCCGACCCTCCATATCACAATCTATTGCATAAAAGAAATTTGGATTCTCACTTTGCTTTCTTCTACAATATTCTACAACAACTTGAGCATCACCTACGACTAAATCTTTTCTCCTCTTATCTCTCATGTGGTTATAACAATCTCTTTCATTAAAATTCACACCTTCCATGTTACCGAGGATCTTTGGAACCTTTCCAATTGAGAGACCTGTCTCGTGAAACTTTTCTACAAGGTTTTTCGCTATCATTGGCATGCACTTGTTGGACTGAAGGTAACCTTTACTTTTAGGACTTACCATAATATGACTATGATCATTATTGAACTTGTGTGCAATCCATGCTTTGTTCTTTTTATCCCATTTAGCAATTAACGTGGCCCGACATCCACATCTGCGAGTTAATGTTCTTTTGTCTTTGTGGTGACTTTTTCGTCATTTCTCGAAGAGTGATCGGGTTTCCTCAAGAACGAGAATAAGTCTTAGATTCACCCCTCGCGAGCTTGAACTCAAGTACATAGACGAGAATTCATTCTCATGAAGGTTTATTAATTTGTGGATCCTTTCTTTCCAATAGGCGCAAGCCCCTATTGTTAATTACCCCGTGGTTTCCCACGAGAACCTCTGATTAAGAAATTCGAGGAATTAAACGTAATAGGCTAGAAAATCGTTGTTTAAGTTATTATGGTCTTTGACGAATGATTTATCTACTTCGCTCTAAACAAGACTCAATTGATAGCACCAAACCTAAATTGACGGGGCACAATTGAGGGTATAGATGATTTCTTTCTTTTGGGCTTAGACCGGATTCAATTGATGGATCCAGACTTAATTGACGGGGCCCAATTGAAAATGTCTAAAATACATCTAAAACCACTTGATTGAAATAACCAAGAACACTTAAAATTACAAACACCTAAGACTAAAGCTAAAACTAAAACTAAAATTGTTTATTTGAAATTTTTATATTTTTACTATGAGGGTGATTTAATTTTATGATCCTTGGCCATTTGGGGGCCCATGGGAATCGGTTCTCGGCCATTTGAGGGCTTATGAGAACAAAGCGGGATTTGTTTTAACAATTCTCGGCCATTTGAGGGCTTGTGAGAATTGGTTCTCGGCCATTTGAGGGCTTGTGAGAATTGGTTCTCGGCCATTTGGGGGCTTTGAGAACAAAAGAGATTTGAAATTCTCGGCCATTTAGGGGCTTATGAGAACAAAAGGATTTGGGATTCTCAGCCATTTAGGGGCTTGTGAGAACAAAAGGATTTGGGATTCTCGGCCATTTAAGGGCTTGGGAGAACAAAAGAATTTGGGATTCTCGGCCATTTAGGGGCTTGAGAGAAAAAAATGATTTGGGGTTCTCGGCCATTTAGGGGCTTGAGAGAACAAAAGGATTTTGATTTCATTTGATTTGATTTAATCTTGACATGATTTGATTTAATTTGGCTTGATTTGATTTTGTTTTGATTTGATTTGACTTGATTTAGCTTGATTTGATTTTGTTTAATTTGATTTGACTAGACTTAGTTCAACTCAATTTAATTTGATTTAACTTGATTTTTATTGGGTTTGATTTGATTTAGTTCAATTTAGTTTGATCTTTTATTTTATAAAATTTAGGTTGATTTATTAAACTTGATTTAGATTTAATTTGAGTTAATTGATTCAGTCACATTTAAAGTGATTTATTTGATTATGTTTTATGTTATTTATTAATTTAGTTGATTATTTATTATTTACTTGCTATTCATTTATTTATTTATTGAATTATTTGATTATCATGGGTTGATTATTTATTTTATGATTTATTTATCATTTATTTGTGATTTATGATTTATTTAACATTTATTTGTTTTTACTTATTATTTTAAAATTTACTTATTATTTATTTGTTTATTATTTTTTTTTATTTATAACTTTAAAATTTACTTATGGTAATATTATTTGATGGTCAATTATAATTATTACTTATTTATTTACTTTGTTTATTATTATTATTATTATTATTATTATTATTATTTAGGAATCTTATTAAAATAAATATTACCAATTTTTTTTTTTAAATTTAATCATTCTTGACAAAAAAATAAAATTACTTAGAAAATTTATTAAAGTACTTGACTATTTTTCTAGAATTTATAAAATTAGATTTTTATAAGAGAAATACTTCAAGAAAAAGAAACTACTTATTTTGACAAAATAACATATGAAAAGAATATTGGATCTTATTTATTAGATTTTTAGAAATTTTTGGATAGTTTATTTGGATTTTTCTGAGGTTCCTACTAATTTTGGTGAATTTTCAAAGTTTTAACAATTTATAAAACTCAATTTTAATTAGAAGATACTTTGAAAATACAAAAGGGACACAAATTGATATAATTTCATACTAAAATATCAGTAAATCTAGATTCTACAGATTTTTAGGATTTTATAGATATTTTATTTGAATTTTTCTGAGTAATTTACTACTTTTAATGAATTTTCGAAGTTTTTAGTGATTTGGAATTTTCTGATTGGTCCACGTTGGCGTTGACTAGGCGTTGAGAGACGCTGACTGGCGCTGACTCTGTTCTGAGTTCTGTGTAGCGAGTGGGTTGACCTGCCACACGAAATCCACCACAGAAGATCCGCGACGCACGTTTAAAATCCTTTCTCCCTCCATCGACGATTGTAAATTTGCAGAAACGCCCTTCAAACTTCTCCGGCGAAATTGCAGTGAATCCGTCCACCATTTTCGTCGAGGTTGGGTGCGTTGGAGTTGTGAAGGTGAGGAGAAGAGATTGGCTGACTTAGTTTGAACTGAGGTGGCTTGAATCACCTCTTAGCACCTGAGAAAGCTCGGGAAGCCATTAATGGCGCTCGAGGCTCTATGGAGCTCCATTTCTGCCAGCGGGAGGTTCCGTGCACTTGTGAGAGTATATGGAAGATGATTGTGAAGCCAATTGAACTTTTAGGAACCTGGAAAGAGGTCGACTCAACTGAGGCAGATCGACCTATCTCTTGCCTGATCTGAGCTTCTGTGGTGGGACCCACAGAGCTATTGTCTTGCACCAGCAACCATGTAGGTAGATCCAGGAGCCCAAATTTAGTTATTTTATGCAATTTATTTGATTTGAAAGCCCACAACTTGATGGGAGTAGCATGAAGCAGGAGATATACATTTTTTTGCACTTTTACTCATTTTTCAACTTGCGTGTAAGTAGTCTTACAGTTCAAATTTAGTTATTTTATGCAATTTATATGATTTGAAAGCCCACAACTTGATGGGAGTAGCATGAAGCAGGAGATATGCATTTTTTTGCATTTTTACTCATTTTTCAATGCCCCTGTGTCTCACCACGAATCCCAGAAACTTTCCAGAAGACACCATGAATGCACACTTCAAAGGATTCATCTTCAAAGAATATTTCCTCAATCTTTCAAACACCACTCTTAAGTGCTCAAAGTGTTCATCAATTGATCGGGCCTTTACTACCAAATCATCCACATAACATTCAACTATCTTGTGAATCAAGTCATCAAATATCTTGGTCATTGCCCTTTGGTAGGTTGCCCCTGCATTTTTCAATCCAAATGGCATTACCTTATAACAAAAGATGCCTATCAGTGTCCGAAAGGATGTGTGCCTTTGATCTTCCTCGTCCATAGGAATCTGGTTATATCCTGACGACCCGTCCATGAAAGAATACACCACAAAAGAAGAAGTGTAATCAACTATCAGCTCGGTTACGGGCAATGGAAAGTCGTCTTTTGGGCATGCCTTATTTAGGTCTCTAAAATCCACACACACTCGAATTTGCCCATTTTTCTTCTTTACCGGCACAATGTTGGCAACCCAAATGGAATTTTCTTCCTCCCTAATAAAACCCTCCTCAATCAACTTCTTCACCTCTTCAACAACTTTCTCTTCAAGCTCGACCCGCATGCGCCTTAGGGCTTGCTTAACAGGTTTCACACTGGGATCTA
This sequence comes from Rhynchospora tenuis, assembly GCA_027725995.1. Lineage (NCBI taxonomy): Eukaryota > Viridiplantae > Streptophyta > Magnoliopsida > Poales > Cyperaceae > Rhynchospora > Rhynchospora tenuis. The sequence goes on along the minus strand of CM050888.1, from coordinate 17,248,241 downwards.
TCTTCAATTTGTGAGAGGCTAGATTGGGATCAAGACCGGGCATTTCGGTGTAGTTCCATGCAAAACAATCCTTATATTCCACCAAGAGTGCTTTCAATTGTTCTTGCTTCTCAGGGGGAAGCGATGCACTTATGAATGTTGGCCTTGGATCATTGTTACCCAGATCTATCTCCAAAAGTTCATCAATTGTGTTCTGGCCTCCTTCCTCTAGTTCTCGAGGTGCATTCTTCGCAACCTGTATGAACTCTTCTTCTTCTTCTTCTGGTCGTGACTCAATGGGCGTTATACCCATCATGTGGCACTCAACGAATAAGACCTCTTCTTGAGGCACTTGAAAACCTAGTCCTTTAGTCTTTTTGAGCTTTCCATCTAGTCCCTTGACCCACATAGACTTTTCACTCCACAACTCTTGAAATGCCTTTGTACTTCGACTCGAAATTGGCTCCAAACAACGGGCCTTTTGAAACAGACTTATCAACTTCTTGTTATAGTGACCCATCACCTCTATTCTTTCACACTCATCGTCTTCTTCTTCTAGCCATTTCTCCCAATCATCAGAGCAAGTTGCCCCATCTGATGGCTCCACACTTTCGGCTTTGTAGAATAAAATTCCTTTATGAAACACCATCCTTTTTTGAACTTTCTCCACTTTAGGAGGAACATAGAAAGTTTCCAAATCCTTTATTTGGTTCACTTCTCTCGGGGTAAGCTCTTTAAAATAACCCAGTGGGATTTGCTCTATGGCCATCGAGTCTTCACTTCTACCAAACCCCTCATCAGAGTCGGTATCGTATGCATAGATCATTTTTCTTTGCTTTTGATCATTTCTTCCTTCAAAATCTTTCGTGCCACAAGGACTTCCACTTCGATCACTTTCTTCATCTTTTATATAGAGCGGAGTCTTAACGGCACATGAGGTCTTGGCCTTTCCTTTCAAAATTACTTTTTCATTATCACCTTCATCTTCTTTTTCAACTCGCCATCTCATTCGGGGGGAGGTACTTCTTTGTGAAGTTGGAGCGTAAAATCACTCAATCTCCTCCAATTCTACCTCATGTGCCCCATAATATTGTGGATCTCCCTTGATTGTCTTTTGCTCACCATCATGTATGTACTTGACACATTGATGGAGGGTAGATGGCACAAGGTAATTCTCATGTAACCATGGTCTTCCCAACAAAGCTTTATACGATGTATCAGCATCGATCATGTAGAATTTGACCAAGGTTTCGAGCTCTCCAAACTTCATAGGAAGAGTGATTGATCTCAATGCTCGTTCAGAGTTTTGGTTGAACCCATGAATATAGACGTTCTCATCCAACAAACGCCTCCCTCCCAAAGCCAATTGATTCAATGATCTCAAAGCAAGATGTTGATGGAGGACCCTGGATCTACCAACATTCGGCTGAGTTGATTTCCATTGGTTTTACCTGTAATATAGAGTGGTTGGTTATGCTGAGCCTTTCCTATCATTAGGTCCACATCTGTGAATGTAATCTGACTTTTGGGCTCCACATAAAGGGCCTCAGTCATATGTTTCTCCGCTAAATAAGCTTGAAATTTCTCGGGCTCTTGCAACACCTCCATCATTGTTTCTCTTAGCTCTTTTGACATCATTAGCGCCTCAAATACACTAATCAGTGCAGGGGTGCGCCTCAAATGAGCCAAGATGTTGTATTCTCCAACATTATCTCTTGCTTTTTGACTTGGCCCCGGCTCTTCAACAGCTTCTTGCCCTTTGCCTTTACCTTTGGCCTTTTCATTCTCCTTAGGCGCTTGCCTTTCAGGGATGTTGGTACCAGATCGAAGATTTAGGTGACACTCTTTTTCTTCAAACATGCCTTTGGCAAAAAAACCTTGATACAACACGTCACTTTCTTCTTCTTCAGAATCATAATAGTAAGTGACGAGCTCTCCTTCTTTTCCTTTTCCTTTTAATTCTTCTTCTTTTGTTTCTTCTTGATTAACTTGATTCACCAACTTTTGCACTTGACACTCTTCATGATCAGATTCCTCACTTACCACTATAATGGCATTGCACTCCACATTACGCCTTTCATTCCTTCTTTGAAATACCGCATTTGCTTGAGCATGAGGAGCTGGTTCTTGCTTGAAACTTTGGGGTATGATGAGGTCCCCTTCCTTGATCATCCTCTCGAGAATATCTTTAAAGACATAGCAATCTCCAACAGGGTTCCCCAAGACCCTATGGTAGGCACAATAAGTTGGGTCATTCACCTTATTTTGCTCTTCCGGCCTTTTGCAAATAGGCAACTCTATAGCCTTTCCTTCCAACACTTGTTTGAGCAAGGCCGCAGTCTTTTCTTTCTTGAATGAATAGGGCTTACTCAAGCGCTCATTCAAAGGTGTTCGAGTCCAGCTACTTCCACTATTTTCACCACTATTGTTGTTTTTATTTCTTTTGAAACCACCATCTCGATTAGTGGAAGCTTCATTGGCCCCGGCTATCTTAAGAGGACCTTGCGCTCTATTGCCTTGATCATTTCTAGTATTGTTATTGAATCGGGCCTCTCTAGGTGGCCCAATATGCACCACTCTCGCCACACGAGTCACAAGATCTTCATAGGTGTAAATGTCACTTCCAGATAACGGCCTTCTAATCCAATCATCCAAATTTTTTATTAAAAACTCTACATCCTCTCTCTCGGGCATTTGGTGTGTGCACCTTATATTCATGTTCCTCCACCGATTGATGTAATCTAGTGCTTTCTCTCCTTGTCTTGGCTTTTCAGAAGCTAGGTCGGCCATACTAATTCTTTGGGTCACCATAGCAAACTTAGACTTGAATATCTCTTCCATTTCATCCCATGTTTCAATTGAATCATTTTCAAGGGAAGAGTATCATTCAAATGCGGCACCAGTCAAACTTTGAGAGAATTGCCTAAAAAGAAGAGCTTCATCACAAGAGGTATTGCCACACGCATTCCTAAACTGCACCAAATGCTGATCAGGAGTAATACCCTCTTTTCCTGTGCCATCAAAGAGATTGAACTTTGGCACTTGGTAATTAGAAGGATAAGCAACTTGCTCGTATTCTCTTGGGTAAGGCCTTCCACACCTCTTTCGAATGTTAACCAAACGGCCCGCTCCTGATGCTTGGAGCTGCTGATTTATCATATCTTGAATGATTTGCTTGATCGGCTCTGATTTTCTTGCCCCTGTCCGAGATCATGCCCCAGGAACTTCATCTTCCTCGGACTCATATTTAGGCTTGCTCTTCTTTTCTTTGGAATGCCTTTTATACCCTCTTTCTTCTTCTTCTTCTGAAGACTCATATTTGATCTTATTCTTCTTTGTTTTGGATGATTTTTTTTTACTTTTCTCTTCTTCCTCATCAGAAGTCTCATATCTGCTCTTACTCTTTCTTTCTTTCACCATCTTCTTTTTGCCCCTTTCTTCTCCTTCGTCTGAAGATCCATACTTGCTCTTACTCTTCCTTTCCTTTGAAGCATTTTTCTTGTGCTTATTCTCTTCTTCTGAAGAGGAAGAGTATTCTTTCTCAAGCTCTCTAAGCAAATTCTTTTTCTCCAAAAGTTTATACATTTTCTTAAGCAATTCCTTATCTTTCTCTCTTTCATTCATTAATTGAGACATCTTCCTTTCATTTTTCTCCATTATACTCATCAATCGAGTATTCTTCCCTTCCATCCATCGCTTTTTATCATCATCACTTTCTTGGGCGCTCTCAATTAGCACCTCTTCTTCTTGGGGGATATTGTGACTTGAAGACATGTGATCTTTCTTATCTTTGCCATCCTTTTTGGTCAAAATGACTTCTTCGTCACCAGCCATATTTACAAAGGCATGCATCTCATTTTCTCCGCTTGTTCTAATCATGTTCACATAAGCATGAACCACTGGCTCCTTATCACGCCAAACTAAGCACCTCCTTTTGTTTTTTGACTCTTGATTAGTCATTCCGACCACCAAATGAGTCTCATCTTTAGGCACGCACATTTTCTTGGGCTTTGTTTCCTTCCTCAAAGGTCCTAAACGTTCCTTTACAGGAGTGGTAGCTCTTTCACCTCCTTTCTGCCCCAATCTCTCCTTCACAGGGGTTGATTCTCTTTTTTGCCCTTTCGGCCCCAACCTCTCATGGACTGGTACACGGGGGAATACAAGTCTTTCCTTAACCGATTGCCTCCTTTGAGGATTTCTGCCCCGGAACTGGACATGGTATTCAGGAGGAAATTTCTCCATTGTCTTCAACACGGCCTTAGGAGAGTTTTTCCGAACCAGTCTGAGAGGCGCAAATGGATTGCTGACTGGGAGGTTAGGTCTCACCTCCAACTCATTCTTATATGCCCTCCGAACTTTCTTCATAGTCCTCGTGCCTTGAGAGACTGGCACATACGCCTTTCTCACTGTTGCATTCTTTTGAGGAGAATAACGGCGTCGGTGCCTCTTGTGGGAAGATGTTGAGCTTGGGTGGGCCCTCTTTTGAGGCACAAGAGCCCATTCCCCCTCTTCAATACCAACCTCAATAGGAGTAGGATTTCCAGGAACCCTTGAAATCACCAATGGTTCCATTTGAGGCTCTTCAACAACGTGAGCAAGTTGAAAGCTCCCATCCTTCACTTGCACAATAGGCACAAAAGAGTGCCCATACGGCATAGCCCCATACATGAACTCATATTGGTAAACGATCGGTACTCCGCCAATCCTGAACATTCCTGAAGGCTTGCTCATGTCAACTGGTGTAAACGCCATTTCCTGCAAGAGAACACCTCGAAATGTTATGGTTAGCAATGTTTATTTAATGTTTTAAAATTTACAAAATAATTTCCTAGCCTTATACATTTAATCCCTCAAATCTCAAAGATGAGAGGAGAAAGAGGTCCCACCGGGCATGCCAGAGAATCTGTGGTGACTTTTTCGTCATTTCTCGAAGAGTGATCGGGTTTCCTCAAGAACGAGAATAAGTCTTAGATTCACCCCTCGCGAGCTTGAACTCAAGTACATAGACGAGAATTCATTCTCATGAAGGTTTATTAATTTGTGGATCCTTTCTTTCCAATAGGCGCAAGCCCCTATTGTTAATTACCCCGTGGTTTCCCACGAGAACCTCTGATTAAGAAATTCGAGGAATTAAACGTAATAGGCTAGAAAATCGTTGTTTAAGTTATTATGGTCTTTGACGAATGATTTATCTACTTCGCTCTAAACAAGACTCAATTGATAGCACCAAACCTAAATTGACGGGGCACAATTGAGGGTATAGATGATTTCTTTCTTTTGGGCTTAGACCGGATTCAATTGATGGATCCAGACTTAATTGACGGGGCCCAATTGAAAATGTCCAAAATACATCTAAAAACCACTTGATTGAAATAACCAAGAACACTTAAAATTACAAACACCTAAGACTAAAGCTAAAACTAAAACTAAAATTGTTTATTTGAAATTTTTATATTTTTACTATGAGGGTGATTTAATTTTACGATCCTTGGCCATTTGGGGGCTCATGAGAATCGGTTCTCGGCCATTTGAGGGCTTATGAGAACAAAGCGGGATTTGTTTTAACAATTCTCGGCCATTTGAGGGCTTGTGAGAATTGGTTCTCAGCCATTTGAGGGCTTGTGAGAACAAAGAAGTTTGATTTGGTGATTCTCGGCCATTTGAGGGCTTGTGAGAATTGGTTCTCGGCCATTTGGGGGCTTTGAGAACAAAAGAGATTTGAAATTCTCGGCCATTTAGGGGCTTATGAGAACAAAAGAATTTGAGATTCTCGGCCATTTAGGGGCTTGTGAGAATAAAAGGATTTGGGATTCTCGGCCATTTAGGGGCTTGTGAGAACAAAAGGATTTGGGATTCTCGGCCATTTAAGGGCTTGGGAGAACAAAATGATTTGGGGTTCTCGGCCATTTAGGGGCTTGAGAGAACAAAATGATTTGGGGTTCTCGGCCATTTAGGGGCTTGAGAGAACAAAAAGATTTTGATTTCATTTGATTTGATTTAATCTTGACATGATTTGATTTAATTTGGCTTGATTTGATTTTGTTTTGATTTGATTTGAGTTGATTTAGCTTGATTTGATTTTGTTTAATTTGATTTGACTAGACTTAGTTCAACTTAATTTAATTTGATTTAACTTGATTTTTATTGGGTTTGATTTGATTTAGTTCAATTTAGTTTGATCTTTTATTTGATAAAATTTAGGTTGATTTATTAAACTTGATTTAGATTTAATTTGAGTTAATTGATTCAGTCACATTTAAAGTGATTTATTTGATTATGTTTTATGTTATTTATTAATTTAGTTGATTATTTATTATTTACTTGCTATTCATTTATTTATTTATTGAATTATTTGATTATCATGGGTTGATTATTTATTTTATGATTTATTTATCATTTATTTATGATTTATGATTTATTTAACATTTATTTGTTTTTACTTATTATTTTAAAATTTACTTATTATTTGTTTGTTTATTATTATTTTTTTTATTTATAACTTTAAAATTTACTTATGGTAATATTATTTGATGGTCAATTGTAATTATTACTTATTTATTTACTTTGTTTATTATTATTATTATTATTATTATTATTTAGGAATCTTATTAAAATAAATATTACCAACTTTTTTTTTTTAAACACTTAAACATCTTCATTTCACTCCAAATTTCATGCTTTTAATAATACAACTCCTAATTTTACCTCTTTCTTTACTTTCTAAATTGCTCGATGGAATGCCCTTCACAAATCTATCTTAATTCTACTGATTAAGCAAAATTTACAGAAATTGAACCCTATACTAACTTGCGGCTACTCTCCCCCCCCCCCCTTCTGCTGCTTCAATTTGGGTTTATATAGGTAGAAATTAGGGCAACATCTTCATGATCCGAGAGCATCTTCATCGTCTAATTTTCATCAACGGCTGAGAATGGGCTGCGTCTAGGGTATAGGTTTCAAAACCATGGGCTGGGGATGGCGGTTTTGACATTTGTGGACGAGGAGGAGGCCACGTCGACAGGAGATCGCGATTTCACTTCTTTCACCGGCGTCGCGCGGTAAAAACGCAAGGATTTTCTTTTACCAGGGAAGAAGACGACCCTGACAAGTGGGGGTCCACAGGTCAGGTTAAATGAGGAACAGAGAAATGAGTGCACTCGGTTCTTCGTGAGCCAATGACAATCCACAGCGCGTGGTGCATGGAACGGGTGCAGCCAAGCTTCGCACAGGGGTGAGTAATTTTTAAATCCAGCGACACTACCTCCCCCTCTGGGATCCGCTGCAGTTGGTCACACGCACCAATTTTTCTGGATTTTCCTGGGATTTTCACTCAATTTCCATAAAAAAAATTGGTTTATTTTGCTGCTAAACAAAAATAAATTATTTGAAGGCCTTCCCTTGGGTATTTTTGGATAAAATTTCATGGGCAAGCTCATAAAAATATGAGGGATTTAATAATTCAAAGGGTTTTGAGAAATTTTTCATGGATTTATTTTTTGTAATTTTGTGGAGTTTTTAGGGTTTCTTTGCAAAATTTAGGGTCTCTGTTGATATTTTTGGCATTTAAAAACTATGATAATTCATCATAATTCCTAAGAGATTTTTTGGGTAATTTTTGGGAATTTTTGGAGCTTGTTTGATATTTTTCGTGGATTTTTGAGCTTTCTTGGATTTATTCATCATAAAATAGGTTATTTAATTCATGCAATTTGGCATAATATTTTTGGGTTAAACAGTCTTGTTCTTTTTTCTTGAGAGAAATTTTGTGCTAAATCTATTTCTTTTTTTTTTCTTCACAGAATCCTTCACAAGAACACACAAATTCTCGACTTGATATAGTTCCTCTAGGACCTCCACGAGTATTTCGTATCCGAACTGTAAATCCATTGGCCTTTGCAAAAGTCTTGTGCAGCTTCTCAGCCTCTTCTAGAGAGGAGAAAACCATGCCTTTAAAAATTTTCAGTCCATCTGTATTAATGGCTTCAATGGGATTGCTTTCAGGTTCCACCTCCTGAGCAGAGCTATCTTCATGTAATCCCATGGCAGTTAAAAATTCTTCATTATCTATGACTTCTAGTGGTTCATGATATATCAAAATGGAGTAGAATAAATGTCAAAGCAAGATAATAAAAAATTCAGCCAAAAATAAAATAATAAAGCTCCAATAATTATAAGAAGCAATCCTAACAGACCAATTTCACTCTAAACAATTAAAATTTAATTTGATATCCTAACCGACTTCTAATGTTCGGACCTAATATCAAGTTGCTTGCAATTTTAGAAAATAATTGTGGTTGCAGCGTGCGTGAACAATAATTAAAGTTTAAATTTCTTATTTGTTTCTTGTAATTGGGAAGTGCTCTATACATAATTTTGAGTTTTTTGGAGCATGCTTCCAGCTTGTACATAACCTTGTAGTTCTTTATTTTTTCCAATTTTTGATAAAATTGCGAAGTGGAATTGAACGTACCTTATCACTACTGTTTGAGTTTGAAGACATATATACTCGATTTCTTCGAGAAAAAATTCGGGAGAGACTAAGAGAAGAGAGCAGGAGCACGAAGGGAAAGAGCTCGAGCACCAGAGAAGGAGTACGCGGGAGAGAATAAGTAGAGAGTCGTTTCATATTCCAGCATAGGTTACGAGGGGGAGAATAAAAAAAAGAAAAGGCAAATAAAAGCACCTCTTGTCTTTAATTAACATTTAATCACAACCATCCATTCTATTTTAATCTAACGGACAGGATTTTGTGGCAGATGTGGCAGACAAAATTATGTGGCAGCGGAACTGCGCTCATTTTTTTAATATACGGTTGTTTTAAAAATTAGCCATGCACGGACGCACCTCCCTCAACAATTGCCCCCACCAGTCAGTACCTCCTGTGCTTCGGAAATGTAACCGGTAACCACCGCCAGCCTAAATTTTTGTACAATAATATTTTAATTAATTAGAATTATTTTTTTAATAAAATAAAAAATTATATTTTAAAATAAACAGAATGAAATAATTTTGGGCTCACAATACCTCACATTCTGCTTTATTTTTTTTTCAAATTCAACAGTAGCATTTTTTTTTATTTGCACCGTCAGGCCGGTTTTATTTTTTACTATTTATATCATATTTACTATATTATTTTTCTAAATTGTTTGTAGACTATTGGAAATTTTCGCAAGGTATCCTAATCTTTTTGTAGTAAGAATTAGAGTAAATTTTTTCGGAGGTCACTAAAGTTTATACGCTGTCCATATTTAGTCACTAAACTTTAATTTGTCCGTCCAGGACCATCAAACTTCGATTTTGTCTGAATTTAGTCATTCCGTCAGATCCCAATTTTTCCCGTCTAATTCATCACGTTAGGTGCAAATATTTGGGGTGTGAATCAAATAAAAGCTCCTTAAACCTATTTGTGTCTCTCTCTTCGTGTTTCTCCAGAACCTTCTCCTCCTCTAAGCCAAACTCAAACCAAATTGTAAGTTGTTTGTTCCTTCCTCCACTGAACCCTATCGCAACTTCTCTCAAACCCTCTCTTTCTTTGTTCCTCCCTCCTCCTTCCACTTCTCAAACTAGATCTCAGAACCCTAGAGTTGCGATTCCTCAATCAGAGAGCAAGATCTGAAAACCCCCCTTCTTCATTCCTCCCTCCACCGAAGCCTATCACAAGTTCTGTACCTCTATCGCTACCATGAATGCCTCAAACTTCAACAATTTCCCATGCTGCCATTGCGATGAGATTGCTGAGCTAAAGACATCGTGGACAAAATTGAACCCTGGCAGAAGATTTTTGGGCTGTAGAAATTACAAGGTAAATTACTTATAATTTTCAAGCTTGCATTGGAATAAATTTTTGAATTACAGGTTTACTCTTTTTAATTTTGTAGACGTCCAAAGATTGTCGATATTTTCGCTGGTATGATGAACCCACTTCGGATCGGATGAAGGAAGTGATCAATGGACTACTTCGACGATTAAATAAATTAGAAGGAGAGATGAAGGCTAAGGAGTCGAAGGAAAATCGTCTCATTTTAATTATAATAATTTTATTACTGTTATTGTTCTTGATGTCATTATTTGTTTTAATGCTGCTATTTTAAATAGTACAATGCTGGGATTTATGACATGCTAGTTTAATTAATGACAATCTAGTCTAGCGTTGGTTCTTAGTTTAATTATAAGCATGTAATTTCTGGTTAGTTAGTACTTATTGGATGTAATTTCTTAGTTTAATTTCTATTTTGACTGTGTTTATGGATATGTTGTCGTTTTTATGGTATTATGGATGTATGACATTATGTTATGTTATATTAGATATGGCTATTTAATTCTTCGTTATAATTTTTGTTGATTATTCACTAGTTTGTACTATGGAGAAACTGGCTACAAATCTGTCACTTTAATATATAATTGTTTGTTGAGAGACTGGTATATGGTTGGTACCAACCCGTAGGTAACATAGTCCATTACATAGATGAGTTACATTGAAAGGCAGGGAAAGTGAAACCATCAATACAAACATATCTGTTGACTCCAGAAATTGCTTGCTGCTAATTCATTAACAAAAGTATATCACAAAATGCATTACAAGCACAAAAGCACAAAAGTATATCTGTCGACTCCAGAAAGACATTATAGTTTATCACAAAATGCATTACAACAAAAGCACATCCACTATTGTTAGAACTGCATTACAACAAGCACAAAAAGCATTGGAAGACACAACTAAACTGTTTGCATCACATAAGCACATCTAAACTGTTAGCATTATAACTTTTCTAAAAAGACATCCTCACATCAAAAAGCACATGCAGACATCTTCTCGTCTACTTTTCCTTGCCATGAACTGTTTCTTTCCTTGTGACCTGCACCAAATAAACTTATTTAAAACAGAGAGCTTGTGTATCACATCTTCAATTTATCATATTTAAGAAGAATAGAGAATTCAATCACCTGTAGCTTTTTTCTAGTGGTATTGTTAGCAGCTGCTGATGGAGCTTGTGCATCTTGTGCAGCTTTTGTACCATGCCATCTTTTGTTATGGCCTTCCTGGTGACATGTTGAGCAAACTACATTTCTTCCTTTTTTAGATAGTTTCAATTTACTTGGATTTTTTTCTAATTCCACAACATTTTTTTTGCGTTTTTTTTTTGGTCTCCCAGGTTTTGGAGGGTCAATAGGGGGTGGTAACACCTCAGACAAGGTAGATTTCTTCCACATATTATCACCAGATATGGGATTTATTGATTCACTGTAAATTTTAAGAAAAGTTTCAACCTTGTAGCAATTATCAACAAAATCTTCAGGTGCCAAACCATTAACCCTCATACTTGCACAAGCATGCTCACAAGGAATACCTAATATAATAAAAAGTACAACAGATTATTCAAATCAGATTGCTATGTCAAAACTTACAACCTATAAAAAGGTGATGATGTACCTGTTAGGTCCCATTTCCTACAATCACATGAAGACTTAGCAATGTTGACCACAAATTGACCCTCAAATCCTGTAACTTGATACTGAGTTGCACCATTCCAGATGGCTCTGAACTTGATTGACTCTTCTTTCCATCTATCAAGTTTTTTCTGAATTTTAGGACATATAGAACCTGTGCACTTGAGCATTTCATCTCTCTTCACCTGAAATCTTTGCATTAGTCTAGTTTTAATCATCTCCAGCATAGTTATGATTGGCTTGTCCCTAGCATCAAGAATGTATTTGTTAAAACATTCGCAAAGGTTGTTAAGTAACATGTCAGACTTTGGATGGGTAGAAAAATGTGATTTGCTCCATTCACATGGTGGTTTTCTTCTTAACCACTCATAAGCTGCTTTGTTAAAAATTTCAAGCTCCTTCATCTTATTCTCAAATTGTGCAGCATAACTAGCCATTGCACAAGCCCACAAACGATCCTTAAGAGCCTTTCCTTTATGTCCAGCAAGATTATAGTTGTCATACAAATGTCTCACACAAAATCTGAACTCACTGTTAGGAAAGAGTGATTTGAGCATAGGAACCAGACCCTACGAAAAAAAAAATATTATAATTTAAAAAAAGCAACATCAAACAATATTAAACAGCAATAAGTAAGTAATGAATATACCTTTTGTCTATCTGACATGAAGGTCCATGAATGACTGTTTCTCACCTCTAAATCATTCCCTAGCAGTTGCAAAAACCATTTCCAGCTTGCTGAATTTTCTGTCTCCACAACAGCATAAGCAATTGGAAAAATACAATCATTGGCATCTATACCAACTGCACTCAATAGCTGTCCTCCATATCTAGTCTTTAAAAAACAACCATCTAAACTGATTATTGGCCTACAACCAGCCAAAAACCCTTCCTTACATGCAGCCAAACACATATATGCTCTCTTGAACACTTTATTTCTGAGTTCATATATTATGGTTGTACCAGGGTTTTTCCTCTTTATCTCATCAGCATAGCTATGTAGTTTGGAATATTGTTCTCCCTCTTTTCCTACTATGATCTTCAGTGCCTTTCTCTTTACATCCCAAGCTTTTTGTCTTGATATCTCTAGGTGTAGATCAGTTATGATTCTGGCTTGAATACCTTGTGCTGACCAATTTGGGTCAGCCCTAAATGTGTCAAGATAATGGTTTACAAGCCAATCTACAGTGAGAAATTTAATGTTGTGCTCATTAGTACATGTATGACAAGGATTGTATGTCTTCACTTGCACATTGTCGGTCCCATTTCTCATGTGTGAAACCCAAATATTCCATGGACAACCCTTTTTACATACTGCATTAACTCTCATGGTGTCATTTCTCTTAAATCGAACATTCCTTCTATGTTTAATTGCATATTCTTTTATTGCAGTTTTCAACTCTTCAAAAGAAGCAAAAATCATACCAACTTGAAATTGAGGGTTTTTCATGTCTACTAGAGCATTGAACTCAGGGTATCTCCTACTTGTATCTTCACCGTCAGTTTCTCCACCACTAATTAGGACATCAGAGGGAGCATAGTCTGAATCTTCTTCTGTTGGAAAGGGTTCTAATTGATTTTTGTATGGCATTATCCAATCCCTTCTACAATTTTCATCTATCACATTTCTTTCACAATTGACGTCTATGTCATCAGCTTCTACATCATTGTCGGGGTCATAAAAATCCATATCAGCATCTACAACATCTTTTTCTCCATTCTTGTCAACACCTTCAACTTCTACTTGCACTTCATTCTGTGCCTCTACAACCACATTTTCTACTTGGACTTCCTTCTCTGCCTCTACAACCACATTTTCTACTTGGACTTCCTTCTCTGCTTCTACACCCACAGCTTCTACTTGCACTTCCTTCTCTACCTCTACACATCCTTTCTTATGGTGCACAAAACACTCAAGTACTCTATTTAGTTTCATTATATTATCAATCATAGACAGCAACTCTTGATCAGACATCATTATTTTAGGATTGGTATCCTTTCCACCACATGGCCTACACCAAATAGAGATTTCCTTTGAGTACCCCAACTGTTCAGCCATTGTTTCAAACTCAAGCAAGGAGATTTCATCAGGATCTATGTAATCAAAGTAGTCTTTTTTGCATCCAGTATAGCTGAACTTTGTATTTTCCATATGCACTGTACCACCATGATGGACCTCACATGTAAAGAAACACTCACTGGAACCTATAAGAGTGTTTCAAAATCTATTTTAATATACATAAAATGCATGAAGCTGAGTAAACATAAACACATATTATTTAGTACAAAAGATTAAAATCATGCACATTTTGGAAGTATTATTTGGTACAGAAATATTTGTGACTATAGATACTCCAATGAATCATATAAATTTTGATAAGACTTACCATAGTTTGGCTTCTCACTGAAGTGATTTCGATATCTCATTTTGGCAAAGGATGTAGGTTCTTGTACTAACACATTCATTCAATAGCAGTTACACTAGCCTCAGTCGACCGAAATAGACGGCTATACTGATCATAAAAAGATCAAAATTAAATTGATTGCAATAACTAGTAGGAATAAATTTAGATATTTAGATTTTGCAAACAAAAGAGATGCGCATAAATTTAGATATTTGATTGCATTCTCTCCTCGGCAAGATTTTGCAAATAAATTTAGATATTTTATTGCATTTAAGTTATTCAGTTAGTTAAAGAGCTGCACATATAAAATTGGAAACAAAAATTAAAAAAAGCATATAATGAAAATAAACGGCTACACTGAATTTGCTAATTTTGCAAAATTGAACCCAAAATTCAACCACAATTTGCAGAATTTGACCGAAATAAATGGCTAGACTGAACCAATAGAGAACCCTAGAATGAAAATAACCAGTAGGTTGGAGAAGGGGTGTACCTCTACAGGTCGGTGTCGGGAAGGTCGGAGAAGGGGCGTTCAATGGGTTGGTCCGTGTCGGGAAGGTCGGGGAAGGTCGAAGAAGGGGCGTTCAATGGGTTGGTCGGTGTCGGGAAGGTCGGGGAAGGTCGGAGAAGGTGCGAAGGTGCGTCTCGCCGAGGAGAGAGTGCTTCTGATGGAGATGAGAGGTGATTGAGAGATGGGAGGGTTTTGCTAGCTACGTTTAATTTTGGAGAGACCTTTTTTTTTTCAACTAAGATCAGCTACTGGGAAGGAAAGAGGTGGGAGGAGTTATTTGATTCACACCCCCAAATATTTGCACCCAACGTGATGAATTAGACGGGAAAAATTGGGATCTGACGGAATGACTAAATTCGGACAAAATCGAAGTTTGATGGTCCTGAACGGACAAATTAAAGTTTAGTGACTAAATATGGACAGCGTATAAACTTTAGTGACCTCCGAAAAAATTTACTCTAAGAATTATATACAATTTATCAGAGGAAAATTTTTCTCAATATACGAATTTGAACCTTGATGCTGACTTAAAGATTTAGGGGATGTTTGGCAAACGTGGGAATAAGAACAAGGGCAGTGGCGAAGCCACATTAATTTTGGTGGGTCATTTTGGTGGGTCCAGGGACCCACCTGAAAATAAAAAATTAACATGCGAATTAGTATTTTTGTAAATAAAAAAAATGTATAAGAAGTTAGGGACCCATCTGAAAAATTTGAAGGACCCAGCTGGACATATCATGTTTGATTTGAATTATGTAATGACTCCTAAAATATTGCACATGGACCCATGTCATATTCGTCCTAATGAATCGTCTTCTTTCTTCCTCCGCAATGAATCTTATTAAGATAAAACTTATAATAGAATAGCAAATTCTTAGATGAATGATCGTAAACTCTTGAATTATTATTTTATATATTGAAAATATTATTCTAGATCTTATTATAATAGATGTTTGATTTCTCATGTTTATTTATGTGACATTATTTCAAAGTTGTTTAGTTAAAAATTATTATTATACTGTCTATATTAGATGCAAGGTTTTAAAATCTGATTATTTGCGTGGTTTAGCGGTTAGGTGGTGATTTAGCGTTTACTGGCGATAAAATGGTTGTATAACGATATAACAGTGATAAAACGGATAAAACTGTTGTGCGATATAAACGAAAATCTAGATACAACGGATAAAATAGAGTTTTAAAAGCTTGATTTAATATTATGTCATTATCCTACAAATATTTTTTCAGCAAAAAAAATTTTATGGACCCTGCTGGCGCGAAATCCTAGCTTCGCCACTGAACAAGGGGCTTGTTCTTGTTCAAAGGGTACCAAACACATAGGGGAATAAGAACAAGGGGCCTTTGTTCTTGTTCCATAAAAATGTTAGAACAAGAAACAAGAACAAGAACAAGAGTCTGGTTCTTATTCTTGTTCTTATCCCCCGGTACCAAACATCCCATTAAAGTTCAAAGTAGCAACACTTAGTGCTTTGCACATCGCCCAAATCTAATACATATAAGTTATCTATTCATTTCGCATAATTTTGCTATAAAAATAAAATTATTTTAAACTATCTTTTTTAAAATTGTCGGAAACAATAATTTCATACCATTGGACCGAATTTCATACCATTGGACCGACGAAGCAATGAACAGAACACTCATGTTTCCCGGCGGCGGCGCTGCTGGAATTCTGTAGTGCGCTAGTACAGAACAACAAGTTGTTACAACAGTAATACACTAACATGACATTTTTTTTTTCCCGAGGAAATAGTAACATGACAATAAAAAAAAAAAAAAATTATCCGGTCCGAGGACTCTGCGCATAATAAGTAGGCAAGTAGCCAATGGAACAGTTTGCTAGATGTACATTTACGTCAGGACCACGTGGGATGACTCTGGTCGGGTATTTAATCGTGTAATCGTGCTCTCTTTCTCTCGGTTGGACGTTGCCCTTCTCAATTTAATGTTGGCTGTTGCTATATTGTAGGGGTAAAACAGGAAATAAAATTAGACATACACCGGCCCAACCTGATCTACCGTATAGAGATAACATATTATTATATGCCAATTGTCCTTCAAATATGTCATTTTCTCATTTATTGTAAATGGCGATATTTTTTTTTAAAGTTGAGCTTGACAATTTTATAGCTTAAAACCTTAGACGTCATTTTATTTTATGTTTATTCACCAAGAATAATAGATGAAAGAAAACCAATTATCAATATCAGTTGAGAAATCAGCCGATATTGGTAACTAAATCAGAGGCTCGATTGTAAATTCGGTAAGTCACTATGTTATTTAATTTCTTCATTATTTTTTTGTCTATGTAATATCGAACACTTTAATGAATCCAAAGATGCTTCTTCTTTCTATCTATTAGTGAAAGCATTTTGGAAGTAATTCATACTTCCTATTACAATATTGCAACTATCTCCAAATAGCCGCAGATTATCCTCTATAGGGCCATCAATGGTTGCTCTGTCCTGCTTATTACATTGAATTTTTAGAGAAGGAATTACTCGTTTTAGCAATGGGATTTTGAACTTTAAAAAAGGAAATGTAACACTAGTGACTGACGTATGGTAAACCAAGTCCCGAAATTGTCTAGTAAATAAATTAGGAATTTTATTATTGATATTCTTTTAGGAAATAAATCAAATCTGACGAAAAAATTGGCGGAAAAATTCTGTTTTAAAAATTGTAAATGTTCAGTCTGAATTTTAGGATTTTTCTATATGATTGTCATGGAAAATTGATATCTGGAAAAGCTTAAATTAAGTAATTAGGGAAATAGCTAATTTACAAAAATTCAGCTATTTGTCAGTCGCTACACACATAGCCACACGGTTCTGGCCACAGAAGATCTGAGAGGAGTTTAATAAAAGAAAACGACGAAATAGAGAGAGAGACTCTCGTCTCTTTCCTTCTGTCTCGCCGATCTGTCTGCTCTTTCTTTCTTCTCTTTCCCTCGAGATGAGCTCGAGGCCATCTCTCTTCCGTCTTGCTGTAAGAGGCGCCGATGAGCTGTCCTCTGTCTAGTCGCCACCTCCTGCTTCTTCCTTGTGCTTGCACGGGAAGGCAGTCGTTCCTTCTCCTCTACCGATGACGACAGTCAGAGGAGTAATGGAGGAGGCTTACGTGGCAAGCATGCACCCTCTCCACTGCATCTCTCCCTCCTGTCTTCTTCTTCCTCCTTCTGTCGATAAGTAAGTTTGGGTTCTCTATAAATTAGGGTTTCGGATTTGGGGAAAATCAGGAGGAGGAGACAGGCGGATTGAGGCGGCACTGGAGAACGGTAACATGCTTTGAACTCTAATTAGTGAATTTTTAATATCAATTTCGTGTGAATTGATATCAGTTTGGTTATCCGTGAGTGTTAGGTTTATGGAATTAGCGTTGTTCTTGATCAGTTTGACACTAATCTTTGCGTTGGTTGTACTCGAATTCCTGAGGAGAATCCTCAAAGCTCACAAGCAAGGTATATCCTCACTGTGGCTTGTTAATTTGTTTAGTTAATGATTAATTAAGTGTGCTATGTTGTAAATAATGCTTATACTGTGATCTGTGAGTGACTGAGTATGCTAGAATGTGCTAGGAATAGTTTAATTATGCTAATTAAGTTAGGTAATATGCTAATTACACAATCTGTGATGCTAACTGATGGCTAATTGTTGCTATGTGATTGATACTGTGCTGTTAGGGATGTCTTACACTTAGTGAAAGAGAATTTTATGATGAAATGTTTACTGGTAGGGTTGAGATGGAATTGTATACTGATACTAGTTGAATTGAATATATGGGGCTATTTTGGGCAGTAATATGATTAATTGCATGACTGGCATGAATAGGAAGCACGATTTAGGGCGTATGAATGTTATTAGGATAATATAGAAGCATTTGAGTTTCATATAAACATATATATGTACAGAGCATTATAAGTTTGATATATATATAAGTAATTTGAGAAATTATATGATTTTAGGCACTGTATACTCATTCAAAAAGCATGAAAATGTATTTAGTAATAGTTTCAGTAGATAAATTCTGAGTTTGGATTTCAAAGGATGCATATCTATATTATATATGGGCTGAACTTTGCATACTTGCATGTTTTAAGTGTATGTTCATATATATACTTGCTTATAAACTTTCTATAGTAGGAATATTCGATATTAAAGGCTTGCATGCTTGATTGACCAAAAGAAAATGATGATTTAGAGGTATTGCATCAGTCTGGAACTTGCATGAATTAAAAAACATGTATTATATACGCATATGCATGTTACATCGGGTTATATGCTTAAATTTTGAACATGGCATGAGTTAAAAAGGGAAATTAGGCTTTTAAATTGCATATAGGAGTGATTTGGTAAAGGTACAGGGAGTCAATACCATACTGGTATCTGTTTGCGTAGGTCAGGGATGATTCTGTGAAGAAAAAATTATTTTTGGGCTTTTCTGTAAAATTCTAGGGGTTGTTTTATAACATAGGAAGTATTAATGAATAATTATGGGCTTGGATGTAAATTTTAAGGGCCTGTGATTTTTCTGTGGACTTAGATGAATAAAACCTGTGCCTAATGGTTCGGGTTGCTAACTGTAGGATTCTGGATCCGTTACGGATCTATGGCGGACCCGTTACGCATCGACCCAGTCAACTGGGTCAGGTTGACTGGGTTGAATCCGATGGTTTGTGGGCTGTTTTCTGTTGTGGGCCTTGGTCGGACTTTTGCCTTATGGGCCGAGAGAAAAAAAAAATAATAGCCTTGTAGGCCGAGATGTATTGTGGGCTTGAATTTGAAAATAATTTCGGATTTTTAATTAGCTTTCGGATTTAGATAAAGCTAATGATGGATTTTTGTTAAACTAAATGACTTGGAAACAATGTACTTAGTTTAACTAATGATGGTGGGCTTTTTAGGAAAATGATGAAATTTAGTCTGACTTTAAAAAAGAACAGATATGTGGCAAATCATTCAGACTATCTGATCCCGCAAAATTAAATAAAGAATTTCTGATTTATATTTTTCCGTTTGAGTTTCCTAAATTTCTGTATAATATTTCTGATATTTCTGATTTATGATTTCTGATTCTAGATATTAGGAAACGTACAGTTAGACATAAATTCTGACGATTGGACTAATAATTAAAGTTTTAATTAAACACTATAACGTAAGTAATTAAGGGACTTGGAACCAAGACGTACAGTCCAGTTACCGATAAATTACCAGACTTAACTAGTTGCAGTTTACCAAACGGATTTAAGAAACCCGTTAAACATATATTAACGGTACTTGATCTGTAATGTGTAAACAGGAACGGATACTGAAGTGCCCCCGGATCACTAATATCAAAAGAAGGTGCGGATACGTGGAATCTTTGTTAGAACTCGGATTACGGTACATTTAAATTTATGCATTGCATGTTGCTCATTCGTTGATAAATGCATTTCCCTTATGCATATAGACGACAGGGACCCCCAAAATATACTAAAATCATGTTGAATCAAATTGTTCGTTTGACCAGATCAATTAAGCATAATCTGACATAGAATTCCGATCGTCAATCATTTGAAACGTCAGACTATTATAAATAGACTGGAATGGTTTCCGTAAATTGATCTTATTGCATTATCTTGACGATAAAAGAACTGAATTTAAATCAGACCATTTTTATTCAGTCTGCATAGCATAACCATGATAGTATCATTCTCCGGAGTATGGTTTGGCCACCTGCCCGGCCGGAATTATTAGCGCTTTTAATTACTGAAAATTCCCTCTGAGATCTGTACCTAGGGTTGGACCTATGGTGTGGGAAGAGTTCTTTCTGATTCTGTTAGACCGATAAAGAACTTGAGTGTATACTAAATTCTGTTGACTCAGTTATGCTTGATTTGAATCTATGCATATTTCATGTTGTAGTATGCCTGTTATCGGACCGTTGCGGCTTGTGCCTACGGTATTAATTATTTATGATTGAATTTGCTTTGAAAAATGAAAATTGATTTCTAAAAGTTATTTCTAAAGGAAAAATGGTCTTAATTCCGTTACCGGTTCGTACCAAGAATCTGCGTACTGGCACTAAAACCCGCACTGAGATTAAATTCTCATCCGAAATTTTATATTGCCTCATTTTTTAGGGTTCCAGGAGCGTAGAAACGGTGCTAGGAGACGGTCAATTGCTACAGTTAAGTGTTCTTGTTTACAGTTCGCTGTCCATATCCCGAGTTTAAATTGCAATGCTACTTTAGCTCTGTATTTAGATGAACTTCCCGATGTATTGGCGTATTTGTACCTTGAGATTCCTCCTCCGAGTCCGCCGCATGAGATGGAGGTCGAACCAGAGTCCGAGGATCACTCCGCGGAAACGTAAACGAGGGGATCGTTAGCGTTGCCAGGAGTTAGTTGTGTCTTGTGCTATATTTTGTGATAGTTTTGTCTCGTAGTCGGGATTGTGGTTGGCTGCCAGTGGTTAGTAAGGTGGTTGTAATATATGTACAAATGTAAATAGAGTGAAATGAGTGAACCAGTCTTAGGTTGTAGTAAAAATAATAAGCCTAAGCACAAGTGTGCCTTTTTCTTTTATTTAGTGTGTGTTAAACTTTGTATAATTATGTGTGCAATAATATAAGACTTGGTTTGTTCATCTATATGTTGTGTGATTTCTGGGCCAAAATCAAGAAAATGGAATAATGAATTGAAAAAAAAAATTTTGCTATCTGTCTGTAGCCTTACGGGAGTGACTTGTCATTCTCGTGGCGGAGAAGACGTCAGCATCCCAGGTCGCGGTGTGACAGGAAATTTGTCCACTTATTAATTTACAAAAACTTCATATAGATAATCTTTGCATTCTATGACTTTAATAAAAGAATTCATTGGGCAATACAAAGAGAATGTTATTGTGCAGCTTATTTGCATAATAAGAATAAGAGATGGTTGACCATGGAGCAAAATGCATGAATAATTTAGTTTCAAGGATTTTCTTACTGTTTTTACAAGCTTGACTCCTCATGTGTTGATCAAGCTTCATCCAACTAAAACATCATTATTCAAGAGAGAAATCCAAGGAGCGTTTGTACCGAAAATGCCAAAACCCTAACCCACCAATATCAATGTCAACCAAACTTGCATTCTCATGCATGATTAAATTCTGTTTCATTACTATGCTGGATGCCTCTGTTCTCAGCCTTCAAAACAGTAATTAACTGGAACTACTTAGAAAAACTAACAAACATTATGAGGGAACACTATTTTAGCATGTAAAATATTCCTCATGTATTATTATTTATGTTGTTGTGGGAGACAAAAAATTACTTGAACCTACTATGAAATTGAGTTTTGTTTTAATCTTTCTGTCAAATTAAAGTTACTGCAATTTTTGTTTCCGAAAGCCAGGGGCCGATCCACCACTGGGTCGGGTGGGGCTAGAGCCCCACCTAATGCCGTCGAGTCCATGGAGCTCCACCTTAGCCCCAGCTAATTTTTTCTGCCACTGGAGTACTCAAAGGTCCATTGTATGAGATGTATATATGATGAACTTATGTTGGTCCAATGTTTTTATAAACTTAGCCCCACCTAAATATTTTTCCTAGATCCGCTACTGCCGAAAGCTGACCATGTTATTCTCAATTTTGATGAAAATTTTTATAAATTAACTCATGCAACTGGTAAGAGGGACAAAAGGCATTGTAGAAGTCAATATGTTGCTCTAAGTCTTTCATTAGGCATCTAGGTCTTTCCTTTTCTTTAAACTGTGTATCTGCAGTTCTCCATACATGACACTTATCTAGCGTTATGCCTCTCGACCTTTCATTTTCTTTGAATTGTTCATGCAGCATATATGAAACTAATCTAGCTATATAAACTAATTGTACAATTGATAATTTGATAAAGTAAATCATGAGCTATGTTTTATATGTTTTCTCATGTAATTTTTATTTATGTAGGCAATTTGATTGACAAGATAGATACTTCTATCATCAATTAAGAAATTTGCCTTTCTTCTAGCAAATATTGTCATTTCTTCAATTTGCACTAATAAGTATGTTTTGCACAATGGTACAACTACAATTCGTTATGTGTACAGATTAACATGATAGTGCTCTATTCAAATGCAAAGAGTGTTGAGTGAATGCAGCCTTTCAATTTCATATGTAGGGATGTCAATACCGTGCTGTTTCGCACTTTTCCGTTCCGTTCCATCCCGTCCAAAACAGAACAAAAAGGGAATGGTAAATTAGTTTCATTTTTATAAACGGAACGGAAACAGAAATCCGTTTCAAGATGACGGAAGGCAAAATTAAGAAATTTCAATGGAAAATGAACGCGGAATTGAAACGCAATGTTAATTCCGTTCCATCAAAGAAAACGGAACATTGTTCTGTTTCGTTACAGAACCAAAACAGAACTGGTATGTTCCATTCCGTTTGTACACGTTTGACACCCCTATTCCGATGGATGGTCTAGGAAATCAAGGTCCTGAATTTAAGGTGTGTTAGAGTTCTGGACAATTTTGTTGTTCACCCTTGACATTTCATTTCTGAGCTAATAAACAACCTAAGCTGTATTTGTGAGTTGTTTTGACATCTTATGTAGTTGCCTTTTTTCTTGTTTAGATTCCCATGAAATGAACTGGATACAAAGAAGTTGGTAGATGATTTCAGGGATGTATATGACCACAAATATAAGATACCTCAATGTACCAGTTCTTGAAGTCGGCAGCAACCCTAAAAGGCCGATTTATCTGCCCATGGAGGTACTTTATCTACTTTTTATTCATGAAACTGATATTCAAAAAACATTAAAGTTAAGACCCATGGAACGCTCAGAGTCTATCGAACCTAATTTATCTTACTCAAGGAACTCAATTGATAGTACTGGTTTGCACTGTTGTTACTTGCTCTGTTATGGACTAGTCAAGTATTTACATATTGCAGTAGATGATACAGAAATTCAAGCTTTTATTCGTCAAATATAAAGTACTTTATGACATTACAACATACAGATTGTTATCATTTGATGAAACAGAAAATGCATTTGATGCAATAGATTTATAGTATTCGGTTCAATCTGAAAGGTCTATTAACAAGATTAATCTTTTCCTTTTCGTCGACCATTATTGATTGCAATAACAAGCTAACACCTTCTAATATCAGAAACAAAAATGAATTGAATTATATGTGTACAATCTCATTAAGCATACCCAAATATCGTGATGATGCAATTAAGGCAGTTTTGGAGTATCTAGATTTCTAGCTTAGACTAGTTAACTTTTTGTCTGGCACAATTCTCTGAATCAACAATTATTAGTTAATAAATTCGAGTACATATGCTCCTTTGAGAATCAATATATTTGCATATTTTGTTCATTAACTGATTCATTACAAGTTATCATGTTTAACTACGTAATTACTGTATATATCAATTGAATATTAGTTTCTGAATAACCACCATTTGTACACCACAATGGAGGGACTATCACTGTGTGCAGTAATGACCTACAGCCTCAGCGCTTTAAATTTCAGGTACAGAAATGAATTAGTAGATAACCAACGAACCAGAGAAGCAAGAAAAGCAGGGAGTAGAGTAGAGTATCATGATGTCCTCACTTTTGACTTTCGAATTCTAATCTGAAATATTTTTCATCAAAGGAGTACTTGTCGAATATGAAAGTACACCAGAAGTTGCATGTTAAAAGAATAAATATGTGTTCATAAATTGAGATCCATTTTTTTTACAATAGCCCATAATGCAATAATCAAGGGCATCAGATAATACAACTCAATCGCCCAACCAAGACTACACCTCTAATACAATTCTCTTTATTTTTTCTGTCCCAGTCCCCTCAGCTTACATAGCTTCGTTACATGGAAGATGGCCTTGGTTAATTTTGGCCATGCTCCATTTGTACAATTCTCGGCCGGCAACATCATAAAATACGATGTCAGCATCTGATTTTGTTAACTTGAGCGACATGAAGCCTTGTCCATCATAGAAGAATTGCAATTTGTCTGAGTTGGGGATGTACGTGCCTCTCCATGCCTTTGAGCCGCCTCCACTGGTGAAGTATTGCAATGGGCTTTTTGTGCAAACAAGCAACAATAAAAAATTAAAGACTTATTATTTGGTATAAATTATGAATGTTTATGAAACAGAGAGAACTCAAAGTTTTATTTGGACCTCTTTATTTTGGATCTTCCTAATTAGGATCTGATAATAATATAAGATAACCAAATTAATTTTGATGATAAAATAATTTGAAGAAAACATGATCTTATGAACCCATTTGACCCACAATTAACTTCTTTTCTGCATAACTTGGTTTTTACTTCTATTAAATCATTTTTTTCATATTTTTTTTCGATTGAAGACAATAATCAACAAGGTCAGCAAGCAAAACCTATTGATGGAATCAAATAGGATTGAAATGAAGTGGGTAAACTTTTGTTAAATTTACCTGTCGGTACTGCTGATGTGCTCGAGGCAATGATCGTGTCCATTGACATAGAAATCAACACCGTTTTTCTGCAAATTCAAAAAATACAAAGAAGACATAAAAACCATTCAATGCCATAGAACATATAAGCCAGTATATGGAATTATTAATTAACTTGAGTATATTATCAGTATTAACTACCTTAAGGACAGGAAGCAGATATTGCAAGAGCTCTGCAGTATCACCATGTTCACTGACACTTCTCATGGTGTGGTGACCCACCACAATCTTCCAGTTTGCACTCGATGCTTGCAATGCATTGTTCAAATCCTATTCCCAAACAAAAATATATACTAGTAAACTTTTTGTTCAATAGGTTTGCTTTTTCATTCCTGAAATTGTGCAATTTACCTGCAAGAGATTTGAAATATAGGTATTACGTGGCTCAACATCCCTCCAGTCATAGTGAGAATCTTCTGGAGTTGTCCAGTACTTCATAACAAATGGAGTTGTATCGACAAGGAAAAACTCCACAATTTCTGGTAAAAAAAAAAAAGAAAACTGAATATTAAAAATTTCAAATTATAGAACTTAAGAAGTCTACAAAATTATTCCATACCAGAATTTACTATGAACGATCTCATGCAGATGAAACGACTGTCGAGCTTTTGCAGCGCAGGACTCAACTGTGCAATCACATCACCCCTGTAATCATGGTTTCCCAAAACTAGCAAAAAAAAATTGAAATAAAAGTTAATTAAGCTTTAAGAAAACATTCCAATTGTATAATTGCATCATAAGCAGAGGGGCCTTACCAGTATACCATGGCTTTTGCAAGCTCTCTGCAGTGTAGATATCAGAGAACGATTGCTCAAAAGCCTTGTCGTCAACACCAGTGAGCCCATTCTCATAAAAGTTATCACCAGTTGAAATAACAAAATCAATATTTAGCTCCTTCCCAACTTTTCCCATCTGCATTTGTATTGATGGAAATTAGAGTTCTAATATCAGTTTCTAGTTTGCCTATGGCATCGTTGTGATAGATTAATTTCTTCAGAATATGATTGAATTGATTATACAAAATAGTAAAACAATCCAATTCATTAATGCAAAAACATCATGTTCAATGTATGAGTTGATGACATACCAAGAGAAAGTGACAGATCAGCAAAACAAAAAAGCAAAAAAATATAAATAAAGAGCTTGCCATGTACTCTTTGTGTTCAATTAAACCTCTCCTTGTACCTAATTCAGTGAGTTTATCATAGTATAATTTTTATTATTTAAAACCTGAAAACACCCTTAAAAACCCACCTAATTGCTTCAGTCCAAGACCTTCTAGCATTGTTTTTCGTCTCTAACTTTCACATTATTAATTTTTTAATAAAGCTAAGATATTTTCATCGCTGATATGAAGCCATCTCAAAGTTATTCCTTGTGAAAATCAATTATAAGATTAAAAGAGTTTTCTTTATATGGTCCCCATTAATCTGCACAGGTCGAAATAACTACTAGCAACACAAAAGTCATATCTCCTTTTCTAAAGGCAAATTGGGGCCAATCGATTTGCATTGGAACCAAAATCAATTCCATCATCTCAAACCAAATCAAACCAAGGATGATGAAGCTAAATGAATCAGTCAAGGATAAGATAATTCATTGCAATTGATTGTATTGAGTTGTATAATAAGCAAGAAAAGGCACTAAAATATAATCTAGTGAGAATAATTTCACAAGAGATGGTCCTAACTACAGAACCAAACTCCCAATTTAACAAAAATAAAAATTATATTATACCTGTTCGGCCACCAAAGATTGATTATAGGTGCCTTTTCGACCCCAATCTCCTATGACTAGAATAGAGAGAGACCCATCATTTTTTAGAGGGTGCTCAATTCTAGCCAAATCAGCAAGCGCAATGGAGACCAAGAGAGACAGTAGTGAGAGAGAAAGGAGAACTTTGGCCATGGCTGAGACTTGTTTGGTAATTGTCTGAACTGAGAGTGACAGGAAGAAGCAAAGAGAAGGGGTCGATTTATTGACAGATACGAGATTAAACGACAAATGGGAGAACCATATGGGTCCAACTGGAAGTCCGGAACGGTTCTACAAGCAAGAGATTGTTTATTATTATTTGTTTCTGATTCCAGAGGTTGGAAATCTTTTTTCTTTTCATTATCCGTTAAAACCATTTGCTTTCTAAGTTGGTGGGAAGGTGGGAACTGGGAAGAGTGACTTGTGGGTCTAGGGGTTTATCTATAAAAAGTGTGCAGGATTTGGATTTTTCGAAGTTATATATACCACGAATATACCATTCAGAGGATTTAAATCAAGTTGTCGATTTTTTGTAGGCTACTGTCATGTGTTATGATCCTTGACAGTGAAACTGCTTGCGGAGATAAATTAAAAAAATAATAACAATAATGCACAGGATATTATAATTTAATAAATTTTGTTACGGGCTGACGGCGTACTATTTAATAGAGAGAGAATAGAAAAGATTTTTGGTCAGATTAATTAGGGAAATAAAAATTATATATTTTAGATTAGTAACTAATAACTAAATATGCATGGCCTAGTTTATAATCTTCCGATAAGCAAATTAAAACCGTTCGATAAAATCAATTTAGACTATCACTAATTCTTTTATAAGTTAGTGAATTAGTATATAGTAAATTGTACACCACATATAAATGCTGGATAGCAAAACACTGTCGATCGACGAACTGTAATGAACGGTGGAAAATTTTAGTTTGTTGTGGCAACTGTTACGTGCAAGTTTTGTAGCAGCTGAACAGGGATTCATTAAAAGTAAAAGTAAAACTACGTATAGTTTCGGAATAATTATATTGAATGGGTATATGTGTATAGCAATTCGGACAAAACTTGATATAAGCTATATTTAGTGTTATTCTTTGATCAATGTTAGAGTCATGTTCGATGTCAAACGCGATTCGAGCCTCAACTATTAAAATTTCAAATGGCTGATTCAAACTGCTTAATATGATCTTCATATTTGCAGACTAAATTATATATATACATAATATATATTAATTTTTTAAATATTTTTGTCTGATTTTTTTAACATTGAAGGGTCCAAATTAATTAGATTGAGTCTAAAATTCGAAAAAAAAAGTAATAAAAATTTGACAAATTATAGAATTTAATATCTAAAGAGATTTCATTATGAATAACAAATTTAGCATTTTGGATTGGCCATTGTAATTTCGAAAAATGAGATTCGATCGTATTTGACTGGCTCAAGCAGTGTTTTCAAATTCCTACCCCTTACCGGAAAATTCCGGTAATACCGAGTACTGGAATAGTGACCGAAACGGCGGTTTTCGATATTGTGAGACAAAATACCGGAAATTTTCGGAAAATACCAAGAAATTTCGGATTTCGGCCATCTGGCCAGTAAGGGTGCCGGTAGGAAAATTGAAATCATTGGGCTCAAGTGTGTATTTGACTCTAGGATTACTCTTAGAAAAAGGCATCTAAAGATTTGAAACGAAATATACATTTTTTTTTATTTAAGAAACGAAATATTGATATACTACATTGGCGTAACCTTTGTGTTGTTACTTGTTTGTAACCTCCTCATCACCACGTCAACATAAGAGGTGTCTTCTAATTTATATTTTTTTTAAAAAAAATTATGTTGCATGATTCTACTTATGCTTAATGCTTTTAGTGCCCAAGGAAATGTGTGCTGGATTGAATTGACAATGAGTGGTCTGTGCAGTGTACTCGTATATATAGTTTGCCAAGTGGATTTTCTCAACAAAAAAAAAAAAAAAAAAAAAAAAAAAATTGCAAAGTGAATTATCCATACTGTCACTCTCATGTTTTAAGAGGATAAGAAGAATAATTAATTACATAAAATTTGCAGTTTCTTTTTTCTTGAATATTTAAAGTTTCAAAGGTTTGATACAGACATACAGTGTGGATTTTACTAGACAACTTAGATTGAACGTTTACTTTGTTAATCTTAATTTCATGCATAGTGAGAAGTACCAGTCAGAGTATGCCACCGATCGATACGTCCATTAATTAAAAATTCTCATATGGAAAGGTACCCAGAATTATACTTTTCATTCATTCAAAAACCGAGCTTAAACGCATAATAAAGTGAGAACTATTGAAGTGTCCAACCTGCGTTGCGGGCTTGCGGCGATGAAATAAACATAGTTGTGGGGAATCAGGAACAAGACATCTAGCTAGTAAAATTGAATGACTAACAGTGTGTTTGGTTCAAAGATAGGAAATGAAAAAGAAAGAAAAATATAAGAGGGAAGGGAATGGAATGAAATGAGAAAGGAAATTAATTTACTTTTATATGTTTGGATGATTTATGAAGGGGAAGGAAAAAAAATTTTCATTGCTATCTTTTTCTTGGATAATTTTATTTGGGGAAGGTAAAATTCAATAAATTAACCACAAATGACTGTTATGCCCTTGAGTCCTTTCCTTTATCTAGATATCCAAATAATGAAATGCTAATATTTAAAAATTAAGAACGTAACATATTAATTCGTAGAATATGTCTTGCATTTAAGGCACTATTGAAATTTTATTACAATAAGAAATCTATCTATAATCTATAATCTATCTATAATAATAATAAATAATAAATAATAAAGACTAATGATGAGTTCTAGCTAATTGTAAATTTATCCTAAATCCTATCCAATTTCCATCGCAAGCGCACAATTTATTGTTGAGTAAGCATAGGGTCTATCCTCGGAGATGGAATATTCAATTTCTAAGTTAATCAATTCAATTTCAGTTAAGTTTAATAAAATATTTTTGGCAGTGACAATTATAAAAACTAAACAATAGAATTAAAAACAGTTCTAAGATTCTAAATTAAGCAAATTCCCTAAATTAACACAAGAAAATAACCAATTTGATAAAACTAGAGTTTCTGGTTTCAAACAATTTCCAATCTGTCAAAAGTAAACGGTCCGTTCTGGACTTCTATTGACGATTGGAACCAACCGCTCCAGGTTAGAACGTCCCCTCCCAGACAGTCCGTTCTAAACTTGGGACGATCCATTTCAATAGCCAATACTTATTCTGTCATGAATTTTAGCTATTAATTAAGTATTTATATGCAAGTTAAATTAATTCCTAACCAATAAACTTGTACTCTAACTCCTATTTAGGTCAAATCTTTTGGTTTGATTATTTATCTCCTAAAACTCCTAAATTTCAAATCTCGTTTCTTAGTTTAGGTGTTTGAGTTTATTTCATGGGTCTAGGCACACTTTTAATCTCCCGATTTAAAGTGGAATCTCGATTACTCGAGATTTGGTTCAACCTCTCGGCCTTTTATCTACATAAGAGTTTCGTTTTCTAAGTCGTGAGTTATCGAAATTGATTTAATATCCTAAAAATTAAACTGGACCCTAGTTTAACAAGATAATCAATTCAACGAATAATTTTAACTTAGATACAAGCAATCAAATAACAAGAAATAAAACATAACTTAACTTAATTAATTAACTAAAACATTCAAAACAAAACAAATAACTTAAAGAAAAGATTCTCAACCGTAGCCCCTAAACTAATCTACTCTAACAAATCCATGCAACCAAATAAATTAGGTTTCATCAAATACAAGCACATGAGAGAGAGAAAATAGAAGTTACAATAAATTATCGCTTGAATCTCCTCAATTCTGTGCTCTGGCCTGTCTGGAGCGGTTGTCTAAGTGTTGGAACGGTGGGTTCCAGCACGGTTGGATCGTCTCGGCAGGTGATCTCCTTGGCTGAGTTGGAAAGGAGACTAAACCTAGAATATTCGAACTTGTCCTTGCTTTGGAGACAGGCCAAAGTTTTTATAAGGAGTCTATGGCAGTTCTAATTGAGGGGATCATGGAGAACGTGCTTCTAGAAGCTTATTTTTTGAAGGAAACTGACTTGATTAATCTGCCTTCGTATTTCTGGAAAGTGCTTGAAATGGCTGAAACGGTCCGCCTAGAAGATGGGGTGACCCGTTATAGTTAAGTCTGGTTGTCTTTTTGCTGCACCGACTGCCTTGTTGGTCTGGACGGTCTGTCCTGCCGGTGGGACGGGTCGTTCCAACCTAGTCTGGCTACACTTGCTAAGTCAACTCCTTCACTTGCCTGGACAGTCTGTCCTGATGTACACAGTCTCCAATCTTCGTTGCATTCTTCTATCGTCGTGTTGCAAAAATAATGAACATGCAAAACATGCTGTCGGGCTACAGACTACAGTTGCATCTTTCTACAACCTAAATTTAGCAAAATAAAATAAAAACACATATATTTGATAATATTTTAGGGCTTAAATTGGTTGGAAATTGAGTATGAAAACCGTACATTAACTAATTTCAGGAGGCTCTTCTACGGTAGTCAGATGACGTCAACGATTAATCTCAGCAGTAAATATTTTAGATTGCATCAATCTATATCGTTTCTCTCCGCTCTCTAGAGAGTCACGTGGGTGATGCCATAATTTTTTTTCCTTTTTTTTCAGGGAATGCAAATTCTAAGGTCACTTGGGTGTGGGTCCCACACTCCCTCCATGTGGTATGCGAATTCTATTTTGGTGTCGTGCGACAATGTGTGTAGCGCACCCTCAGCTGTTAGATTTTGATCGGGCAGTTCAATTTTTTTGGGACCTATCAATTTGTTACATTCACAGGGCTCCCATATCCATCAGATTCAGATCAGACAGTCCACGTCGCACACTACACGCTGTGTCGCGCGATACAGGATTCGATTTGGTGGTATGCTGCCATATTTTTACTCCTCCATTTCACGTGGTTAATGACGGGCCATGTTGGCTCCAAAATCAAGCTTGCATTTGTCTCCATTTTCTCATAAATGGACGTTCCCATTTAATTATTTTGGTAGAAAATATTGCATTAGCTTTTTAATTATTTCAGAACCTTTTAAAATTCATTTGAAAATAAAATTATATATACATGTACAATAATATGTGAAGAATAATATAATGTAAAATTTTTAAATTAAGACATCAAAATTTTATAAGAAATATATTTAATTATAAAAAAATATGTGAGGAATACTGTAATGTAAAATTTTAAAATTAAGCCATCAAATTTTTTAAAAAAATATATTTAATTTCTATAATTTCATAAATGTACTCATGTGTTAAATTGCTTGAGGGTCTTCTAAATTTTTTTTGGGATGAATTTTTTGCATACATACTCAAAAAAATATATAAAAGTTATTACTGAAATTTTTTATTTTAGAATTTTAAAATAATTTACATAATTTTTTTATATCTTACAAATGTCGTGATGGATATTTTTATTTCTTTTATTGCTTCATTCTCTCATAAAATTTTGTTACAATGATATTTTACATTTTTAATATTTTGAATTTACCAAACATCTTCTATAATTTCTTTATTATTTTTTAATTTTATTGTTACGTTATATAGATCTTATTGTTTAAAAAATTAAAATGTAATATATATATTTGGCTAAAATGATTTCTAAAGCATAGGAGGGTTGTGCTTTAGACTTTTAGACCGTTGGATCGGAATTCAAATATCGAATCGAATGGCTCAATTTTCATGCGCTGAGGTCTCTGAGTTTGTCCGTCAAATTAAAATTTTCCGTCTATTTCTTCTCCTCCGTTTAAATTTATTCCTCCTCCCAAGCACGTCTCTTCATTTCATTTGCGTTGCTCTCTCCTTCTGTCGATCTAGGCTTTCTTCCTCCACCACTCGCGACACGAAGAGATTCGAATCTATCTCGAGCCACCAATCGTCTCTTTTACCTCACACTAGACATATCGGGAGGTCAGGCGAGCCATCTTTCTCTCGCCTCAAAACCCTAGACGAACCAAGACCCCTCTTGCGATTTGAGTCGCTGAAAATCCATCTTCTTAGTTTCTCTCTCTTTCTCTTTCTCTAGCACAACCCTCCTATGCTTTAGAAAGCATTTTAGCCAATATATATATATATATAGCTACGGTGAGTCGTGACTAACGAACCCTCCAGTGAGTCACGATCAAAACTCCTAGATCTAGTTCAAAATGACTGATCCAAACCGTCCAATATGATCTTCCTATTGAAATCTTCATGCAGACCAAATTTTTTATTTTTTCGAAATTTTAAAGTATTTTTTTCGGATTTTTAAAAACGGCTGTTTTTGGTTTAGAACTAATAGATTAACAATTTTCTGAAATTTCAAAAAAAAAATACTTAAAAATTTCGAAAAAAATGAAAAATTTGGCCTGCATGGAGATTTCAATAGGGAGATCATATTGGACGGTTTGGATCGGTCATTTTGAACTAGATCTAGGAATTTTGATCGCGACTCACCATAACTAAGCTATATATATATATATATATAGGCTATTGTCCTATGGATAGGACTGACGCATTTTCCTATTCACTTTCTGGCCGTCTGATTTCTGTAAGATACGTGCACAGATTAAAACCTATGGCTCGAATAGAGGCGCTGAGGAGAAGGATGACTTTAATCATATCCGTTCTATCTGTTAACGCCTCCGTTACTTACTTTCTCTCTTCTCCGTATGCTAAAGAAATATGCATCTTCTAGATCGTGCTCTCTCTCATTTCTCTCCCCTTCGAATCCAAAGAGGAACCTAGAAAATCGCTCACGGGTCCACCTCCGCTCCTCAAATCACCGATCTCTCCCATCTGGGCCTCCGCCTCGTCTCCACTACACACGGCTCCCTCACAAGCGTCTCCACCTCCGCCTCATTTCTTCTACACACGGCTCTCCCCACCTCCCTAAATCCTATACACTCAATTCGCCTTTAATCCAAGTAAGAACTTGCTTTCCCATGTAATTCTTTATCGTAAGGTTGCAATTTTGATTTAATTTTGGTTTCAACCTAAGCTGGTTTAATTGATTTGGGCTCTTTAATTTCTTGACAATTGCCTAATTTGGAGGCTGGTTCTATCAAATTTGGGTTCCAGTAATTTTGCGTTTTTATCATCTTATCATGCCTATCTTTCAGTATGAATGGATGCCTATTTTACAAAATTACTCCCTTTTAGTGATTATTTCTCTGTGATTATTAATTATAGTCTATTATATTGGTTCAAGGGTACTGGTATTAACACATATATAGGAGGGTTCAAGGGTATATTACAAAATTCTTTTGATTGATTGACCATGCTTCAAGTAGAATTCTTCAGTGACGCCACTTCCATAAAACCGTTCATATGTTGTGCTATATGAGGAACATTAGTTTGATAAACATGGCATATTCTTTTATTTTATGCTGAAAAAAGTTTAAACAGCACTCGATTCAGGTCAGTTCAGATATATTCAAGTCTGGTCAACTCGTTTGGGTTAGGTCGGAAATTGATATCGTAGATATGGTTTTCTAATACAAGACATTTACTGATGCAGATTTTTTTTTTTGTACTGGTATTATTTAAAGTAAAAAATTGTACTGGTCCACCAACTGAGAAATCTTTATTTAGTAATTAACAATTTGGTATCTTATAGAATAATGCTTTAATTTAGTTACCTCGTTTCATTGTTTGGTCAAGAATATAGAATTGAGCTGTTATTTTGGATCTTGAATAATATTTATAATAAGATCCCACGACAATACTTGGCTAACGTGGCCATGACCTGCTAGGATTTATAATTTGAGATATCATAGCTCGCTTGCACGATTATGATAATTGAGTTGATTTGTTCCTTCTAAAGAATATATATTTATTTTCAGGTATTTGCACTGCAATTAAAACTACAATGATGCTTGATATCAGTTGCATGCAAACATCAATTTCAGCTGGCTTTGGTTGGCAACCTTTGCTTATTAAAACTGAAGAGAAGAACCAAGCATGGAACAACAATACGTTATAAGCAGATAGGAACATAATTTATACTTTATTGCTGAAATAATATGTTATTGAATGCTTGTAATGGATATTCACTGCTTATTTTAGTGATTCTTACATTTCTTAATGGTACCATGTTTTCTTAATGCAATTGCAACTAGTATCAAATTCATAATGACATGAGCAAGGTGTACTAGTATATGCGCTATTGTCCCATGTTTCAATAAGCTAAAACTGAATGAGAATCATAAAGAGGAGGCATAGATTATAGCCTAGAATTTTCACTGTACCATTTTGCACTGTCAACCCTATAAATTTGTAATTAGATCATAGCCTAGAATTTTCACAAATGTTGACCTGGTGTCAATTTGGTAGGCATAGATTAGGTCTAAAGAGGAGAGTAAAACCAAATTGAAAGGAATGATTTTATTTTCACCAAACCAAATAGCGTGGCAGCTATAAAGGAGAGGAGAGTCGCGCACAATTATTGGAGAGTCACGCATGATTTTATTTCCTTCTTCAGTGTACATACTTTGAGAGAGAGATGGAGAGCTACGCATGATTTTTGGAGACTTAGCGTATCGAGCAAAAGCATGAGAGGAGAGGCGCGTGATTTTTGGAGACGGAGACGACAAATAAAGGAGAGGAGTAACGGAGGTGCAGAGAGTAACGGAAAATTTTAAAGCACAAACCCTCCTCAGCGCACCCATCTCAGCCACGCATCTATATCAGCGCACGAATCTTGACACTATCCGACAGTCAGAAACTGGATAGGAAAACCATCAGTCCTATCCATACTCTATATATATATATATATATATATATATATATATATATATATATAATGTTACGGTGCATCATGATGCACATACTCTTTTGTGCATCATGAGTTTATTTTTCATATTTTTTAATGATAAATGTAATTTAATCAATTCTTTCAAAATATATATTTTTTTGAATGATAAATGTTATAAGAAATAAAATTTTACATTTTTAACCAAATCATTTAAGAATTTAGTTTCTTTTATTTAATTATTTACAAGCCTTCCAAATTAAATTTGTCTGAAATTGTATAGTGTTCTTGAAAAATTATAAAAGTTCAAATGATATATTATTATATTTTCTATTTTTATAATTTTATCAAAAAAATATGAAAAAATTAATTGCGTGAAGCGCGATAATATGGCTACTTACTATAAAAAGTAAAGTTAATACAATTACTAAGAGTGTTTGGAAGAGAAATGCATAAGAAATAAGAATATATAACTTGTTTGCAGATAAATTTTAGGTAAGAGTAGCTTATTCGTGAACAAAGAGTCAAAGATGCGGTGTTTAGATTGTATGTTTTAGGAATAATTATGAATGAAAGGAATACAAGTATACAACTGTAATTTATTTTAGTTTCATAATTATAAAAATAATATAATAATACTAATAATTTATTATAGTAATAAATGTTATTATTTTATCTATCTCATCCAAGGTTTTAAAATGTGAATTGTATGGTTTAGCAGTTGGGTGGTGATTTGGCGTTTGCCGGAGATAAAACGACGATAAAATAGTTTTGCGGTGATAATTTTGTTTGTCTAGTTCCGTTCAAATGTTGGAATTAGAATTGGCCAATTAATAGCTTATTCGCTTAATTTTGTTCATTTTGATCCCTCGAATTCGCAAACAAGTTTATTCGCGTGGAATCCAAAAACACCCTCAAAATTCGAATCTCGTGAGAATTGTCATGTACTTTGTTTGCCCTTGCACAAGAATATGGTTGAATGGATTAGTAAAATCCACATAATTTATATCTAGTGATCTTGCTTGTGCTCTAAGTAGATGGCGACGCCATAATTATATTCTTTAAATTAGAGCTTGGTAGTTTAGTAATTTGTAGCTTATGGAGTTTGTTTACTAAGATTTTGGAGCAAACTGAATGTAATTACACACAAATATGGTTGAATGGATTTGCAAAATCCACATAAATTTATATCTAGTGATCTTTCTTGTGCTCAATCTAGATGGCAACACCATAAATAATTATATTCTTTAAAGTAGGGGTTGGCAAGTTGGTAGCTTGTTGGAGCTTGTTTACTAAGATTTTGGAGCAAACTGAATGTAATTATTGAAAAATGAATTTTCATTTAGATATTTTATATAAATAATAAATGAAAATTGAAACATCACAAAAAAATAAATTCATCACAAATTTATGTTTAAACTAATTCTATAAAGTTAACTTCACAGTGCATCAAATTACATTTTAATCCAAAAATTTGGAAATCTGGTAAGAAGAATTATCAAATGACACTTGTACATGCATCACATACCTTCTATAGATACTTCAATT
Organism: Rhynchospora tenuis; assembly: GCA_027725995.1. Classification (NCBI taxonomy): domain Eukaryota; kingdom Viridiplantae; phylum Streptophyta; class Magnoliopsida; order Poales; family Cyperaceae; genus Rhynchospora; species Rhynchospora tenuis. The sequence goes on along the minus strand of CM050888.1, from coordinate 17,211,296 downwards.
CTCTAAGAGTGCTCGTCTACCGTGCAAATTTGGATCATTTATGCCTACTTTTCCTTTCTTTTTTCTATTACAACTCAAAAATATTTTATATCACCAAAAGAATCATTAAAAAAATTATATAACATTTTAAGTTGCTCTAATGTACATCCCTTTCAAAACTTTGTCGGAAAAGTAGAGTTTTTGGATTCGAAAGTAGACCTTTATGTATGGACATTTTTTTATATAAATTTTAATTATGCTCTAGATTTTCTGGGCGTCTCTAAACTTCTTTTTTCAAATCGAAGTCATTCAATTTTAAACAACTAGCAAAAGATGTCCTCGTATGTGGACAAATAAATAAACAAAATAATATTAGACAATATAAATATCTTTCTCAATCTACCAGCGAGATATATATAGGCAAATAAATGTTGCTCAATTTGTTTTCTTTTTAGAAGAAAAACCAAAATATATTATTGTTTCGTATAGCGATTGATATCCGACCACGGATCAAATCGATGGAATGACATAAACAGGTGTTTACATGTTAAATCTAACATGAATGAACAGCCATTCATAAATAATAAATAGTAGAGATAAAGATAAAATTCTAAAAATGCGCGAACGAAGGCTTGGGGAGATTTAGACACTTGAGTAACCGGCCTGACGGCTAACGGAGGTGAGGAAAGGGATGTTTTCAAGTGCTCAATCCCTGGGCGAGAAATGGGAACGCAAAGAACTTTTCTGAGAGGGGTCGCACTAACAAGGTGTCTCAGTGATAATGCACACGAATGTTTAACCTGAAAACTGCTTTGATTGGAAGTTTTTTTTTTTTTTTTTTTTTTTTAAACAATATCATGTTTCAGGAAACAAACTTCTATCTTGAGATATATGCACATGAATATTTATCTAATTTGTAAATTCTAATAATAATACCGTCCATAGAAATATGTGTATAATAATGGAGTTGAGAAGGACGAAAACTAATTGCTATATTCATGAGAGTGAAGGCAGAAATTTTTTAAATTGGACTCAAGTACCTATATAATTTTGTATTTACATAATGACAGTATAAAAACTACAAAATTTTAATTATGAGATCAACAGTGAAGCATATTTATATTTCTTATGGGTGTCAAATATATTTATTTTTTTTGACAAAAACATAATAGCATTAAAATACATGTACCATTTAAATGAGAGCATTGGTCAATTATGTGGCCTCTGTGAGTATATAGCAAGTTAGCAACATTGAAGGGACCCGAATGTATAGTTCTAGTATGGAGTCAAAAGAGAAATGTACCTCGGAGCATGCAAGGTCTGTTTATCAAAAAGGAAAAAAAAAAAAAAAATTGCAGGGGTTCATTTTCAACTTTTCTTTATGACAGATTACAACAGCTTATCGCTAGCATAATACTTTTTGTCCCTTCCATTCTGTTCAAATTGTGCAAAAGTTGTGCAATTTAATGAATTTTTATTATTATGCGAATATTGAATTTATATATCCCATGTTGTAATGTGGAATCAGTTTTACTCCATTATGCTTACTTCCTTTCTGATGAGAAAGAATTTTTTTTGTTTTGTTTTTTAGCAGCAAAGAAAAAGATCATAGCCATGTAACGTTTTAAAATTAAATGCATATAAAACTTGATTCATGAATTACTATAATACAAAATTTAGAAAATTTTTGTTATTTCATTATTGCTTTGGAAATAATTTTAACTGATCATCACATTCTATAAATTCGATATATTTATTTCTTTTTCCCTCTACGGTAAAAAATGTGATCCATAAGAAGAAAAAGAGATAAAACTTTTTGCATATATATACTTTTTTTTTTCCAAAAACTTGACAGCAGCTGTCAAGAACAAAACTTTTACATATATACTTTGCTGCACGTGATTCACGAACCCAAGATTTCCCCAAAAAGATTTATGCGTGATTCACGAATCACGATCGCTGCATTGGCTCTCATTTCTCTGGTGCCTGGCCGAAATTTTTTTTAACAATAATAAAATATTATAAATGCGGAAAATTTGAATGCTTGATATCTATTTTTTTTTTAAATGTTGGAACGTGATATGCATGGTTTTGACAAAACTTTTCATGGCTCTGTGGTTGAAGTAACGATTAAAAATAAATAAATAAATAAATATATATATATATATATATATATATATATATATATATATATATATATATATCATTGAAGAAAAGATTAAAAAAATGAATTGACATAAATAATAAAGGAATGAATTGATATAAATATAAAAGAATAAAATGACCGAGTGGCGTAAAGAAAATGTTTAAAAAAATTTAATTTAGTAAGAGATAATTCTTGATTGCAACATAATATTTATCCTACAACATAAATGAGAAATAACATTTATTTTGTATCGGTAGAGTCCGAATTTTAACCTATTAGGCATTTAGGATCCTAATTAGGCAGAAACCGTATCACTTGTGAGTTTTTAACAAAGATAAGATCAACAACAATGTTCAATTTAAAAAAGACGAAATTAAATTATTAATTCAATAAAATTAATATAAATTTAATATGTTATTATTTAATGACACTTAACACAATCCATATATTTATTTCATTGGGTCAAGTCCTGTACTATGTTCCGATAACATATACATATGCAATTAAGTTGATAACACCTTATCCATGATCTGTAGAACTTAATCATCACTTAACTTGCATACTAATCTTATTATGATAATTAATGTTCCTTGTTAATTATCAAGATTATGGACATTTTAGATTTATTATTGTCATTTAACAAAAATGAAATACAGAGATCCACAATTCAGATCCTCAACCTGAATGATCTGTCAATAATAAAATCAAGGAACAAATGATCAAACATCATCAATAACATAAACTAAAGATAATGCCAATAACTGATTGGCTCATAGGACATATCTCTAACAATCTCCCACTTGGCCTAGAGTCAATCAACAGTGACTTCTAGCCAGAGAATAGTACTCAATGTAATATCAAAATATACATGTCTCATACAAAAGCCTCAAAAGTAAAGTACACTCAAAGCCACTCAGGCATGCGTCTAATCCCCATGGATGCAACATGCAACTCGTGTGCAGCTCGAGATAGAGGCTTTGTCAGAGGGTCCGCTGTGTTCGCGGCACCGTCCACCTTTTTGACCTTGATCCATCCATCATTCACAAACTGGCGAATGAGATGGAATCGTCGTAGAATGTGCTTGGTCTTTTGATGCGATCTAGGCTCCTTGGACTGAGCTATGGCTCCTGTGTTGTCACAGTAAAGATCCACTGGACCTGAGATGCTTGGAACCACCTCCAGCTCTGTCAAGAACTCCTTGATCCAAACTCCTTCTTTCGCCGCTTCACCAGCCGCTAAGTATTCTGCTTCGGTGACGGAATCGGCTGTAGTATCCTGTTTGGAACTCTTCCAACTTACAGCACCACCATTGAGCAGGAATACGAAGCCAGACTGTGACTTTGAGTCATCTCGGTCGGTTTGGAAACTAGCATCGGTGTAACCACTTACAACGAGCTCTTGGTCTCCACCATACACGAGAATACTATCATGTGTTCTCTTGAGATACTTGAGGATATTCTTAACTGCGGTCCAATGTGTCATGCCGGGATTGGCTTGAAATCGACTAGTCACACTAATCGGATATGCCACATCGGGACGAGTGCATAGCATGGCATACATGATAGAACCGACAGCAGATGGATACTTGAATTTCTCCATAAACTTTCTATCTTCCTCATGTACGGGACATTGAGTCTTACTCAAGTGTATGCCATGTGACATAGGTAGGTAACCTTTCTTGGAACTAGCCAATTTGTTTTTAGCAACTACCTTGTCAATATATGCATTTTGGCTTAAACCTATCATCCGTCTTGATCTATCTCTATAGATCTTGATTCCTAGGATATAGGCGGCCTCGCCCAAATCTTTCATTGAGAACACCTTCTTCAATGAAGACTTGACTGCATTCAATTCAGAAACATCATTTCCAATCAAGAGAATATCATCAACGTAAAGAACAAGAAACACCACTAAGCTCCCACTAATCCTCTTGTAAACACAAGCTTCCTTCTCGCATTGAATGAAGTTCAATTTCTTGACTTCATCATCAAAGCGTTTGTTCCAACTCCTTGATGCTTGCTTCAATCCATAAATGGACCTTTGAAGCTTACATACCTTGTTAGCATTCTTTGAATCTACAAAACCTTCGGGTTGTATCATATACAAATCCTCTTCCAAATTCCCATTTAGAAAGGCAGTTTTGACATCCATTTGCCATATCTCATAATCATAAAATGCGGCAATTGCTAACAAAATCCGAATCGACTTGAACATGACAACGGGCGAGAAGGTTTCTTCATAGTCAATACCATGAACTTGCTTGTAACCTTTCGCAACAAGCCGTGCCTTGTATACGCTCAAGTTTCCATCCATGTCGACCTTTCTTTTAAAGATCCATTTGTTCTCAACGGGTTTAATCCCATCGGGAAGGTCAACTAAGGTCCATACCTTGTTGTCATACATGGATTGTATTTCAGATTCCATGGCCTTAAGCCATTCTTTGGAGTCGGGTCTTTTCTTCATGTCATTCATGGTCAACGGATCGTCATTCTCAATGACGAGAACGTCGTGCAAACCCAAGTACCTTTCGGGTGGACGACTTTCCCTTGTTGACCTTCGTAGGGTTGGTGCTTCAAGTTCTTGAACTCGTTCCACAATAGCTTGTGGACTTGGTTCTTGAGCCTCGAATGATTGAGTAACTTGAGCACTATCGACTCGCGATATGTCCGAGTTCTCATTTGAGGGAGCATTTTCATGAACCTCTTCCACAACAACTTGTGGGACGGGTTCGGCTACAACCTCATTTGGCACCACGTCGGGAATAGCAAGATTGCCTACTTGAGGCGCATCTTGTGGTTCATGAATTTCTTCAATAACCACATTACTCCCACTATTTCTTCTTGAGAGAAACTCTTTCTCCAAGAATTCCGCATGACGAGCAACAACTATCTTGTTTTCGACACGGTTGTAGAAGTAATAACCCTTCGTTTCCTTAGGGTATCCTACGAAATAATACTTGTCCGATTTGGGTCCAAGCTTATCGCTCATTAGCCTTTTCACATAAGCTTCACAACCCCAAATCTTGAGAAAAAGCATACTTGGTTTCTTACCAAACCAAATCTCATAAGGCGTTTTCTCAACAGACTTTGAAGGAACACGGTTTAGTGTAAATGCTGCGGTTTCTAGTGCAAAACCCCAAAACGATCTAGGCAAGTCGACTTGGCTCATCATCGATCGAACCATGTCAAGCAAAGTTCGATTCCTCCTCTCGGATACACCATTCCATTGTGGTGTTCCCGGTGGAGTGAGTTGTGGAACTATTCCACACTCCTTTAGATAATCACCAAACTCATGACTCAAGTACTCTCCACCTCGATCGGAACGCAAGACTTTGATCTTTCGACCAAGTTGGTTTTCAACTTCATTCTTGAATTCCTTGAACTTTTCGAAGGATTCAGACTTGTGCCGCATCAAGTAGATATACCCGTATCTACTATGATCGTCGGTGAAAGTGATGAAGTATGAATAACCTCCTCGTGCACAAATACTCATTGGCCCACACACATCGGTATGCACGAGGTCCAATAAACCACTTGTCCTTGTACCTTTGTTGGTAAAAGGCGCTTTGGTCATTTTTCCCATCAAGCATGATTCGCAAGTATCAATTGATTCGAAATCGAATTGATCCAAGAGACCAACGTTTTTTAATCTCTTGATGCGTTTCTCGTTGATATGACCTAAGCGGCAATGCCACATCAAAGTCGAACTCTCATGTGAAATCTTACGTTTCTTATTGTCACGTTCAATACTCAAAACATGTTCACTTATATCAAGCACATAAAGACCATTCAAATAGTGCGCAATACCAAAGCAAACATCATCACGAAAAAGAGAGCAACATTTGTTCTTTATTACAACATGATATCCATCCAAATCCAAACAAGAAATGGAGATAATGTTTCGAGTGATACTAGGAACAAAATAGACATCTCTAAGTTCCAAAATAAAACCACTAGGTAAAGTCAACTCTACATTCCCAACGGCCATAGCGGAGACGCACGTGCCGTTACCGACGTGGAGTTGCACTTCACCTTTCTCGAGCCTCCTCCTAATCTTTAGTGCCTGCACATTTCGACAAATGTGAGCACATGAACCAGTATCAAATATCCAGTCAGTATTAGAAGTAGCGAGAAAGTTTTCAATGACAAATATACCTGAGGTAGAAGCAGGGACGTTTCCCGCCTTCTTGTCAGCGAGGTACTTGGGGCAGTTCCTCTTCCAATGACCCTTGCCACTACAATAGTAGCATACGGTGTCGGAAGTGGCGGGGTTCTTTTTCCTCTTGGAACCCTCGGGAGCTCCCTTGGCCGAAGCCTGGGGCATCACCTTGCCTTTGCCCTTGTTTCTGCGGGTTTTCTTCTTGCTCTTCTTGCTCCTCTCACTCACCGCAAGAACATCTTTCGGCCCTTTCTCCTTTTTGAGACTCTCCTCAGTTTCCATAAGCATGTTTTGGAGATCTTCCAAACTTTTCTCCATGCCATTCATACGGTAGTTCACTATGAACCCCGAGTAACTGTGAGGAAGAGAATTGAGAATAAAGTCTTGGACAGCCCCTGACGGGAAGAGCGTGTCAAGCCTTTCAAGCTGCCGAAACAACCCCGCCATCTTCATGACGTGTGGGCCGACTTCATGACCCTCCACCAATCTAGTATTGGCGACGGCCTTGATAAGTTTACCCCTTTCGGTGCGAGCCTTAGTTTTGAACATGTTCGAGAGGCGAGAGACGATTTCAAACACTCCAAGACCACTGTCAATGTACTCCTTTTGGAGCTCATTGTCCATGACCGCAACAATCAAGACCGACATCTCAATGTCGTCTATCAAGTGCTTGTCATAGTCTTGCTGCTCCTTTTCGGGAGCAGTGCTCGCAGGGGGAGCGGAAATTGGAGTGGTCAAGAGATACTCCTTCTTTTCAAATCGAAGGGCAAGCCTAAGGTTACGGTGCCAATCGAGAAAATTGGCGCCGTTAAAAGCGAGTTTCTCTTTCTCAAGGAGAGAACGTAGCGAGAAAGACGATTGAGAAGACATCTACAACAATTTCAATTTAAGGTCTATTAGTTTATGCATATGTTTTATTTTCAATAAAGTAAAACTTCCACTACATACATTAAGTCCCTAAATGTAATGGATTTCCAAGACCCCCACTTTCATCGAAATGATGTCCGCGTCGGCACAACATCAAAAAAACTAATATGGGGTAGGTTCTCCAACCAATCACATCAACTTATGTGACTCTTGGTTCGCGTCGCGAACTTCGTCCCAATGTCCAATCCGATTGGGTCCATTGTTAAGCGACCTCTCTCTATTTGCTCCTTGCAAATCTGATTTACACCCCGACTTCGATGATGGACTATGATGTCCGCGTCGGCGGAATGCATCAATAGACAATCAATCGACATGAAGGGGATAGAGAGAAGGAGGACGATTTGGCTTAATCGAGTAAATGGGACAAACATTATGTGACATTGTTTGGTGGTCGTGTAAGCATACACCCATACCTAACCTATGACATTTCATAGCATTCAAACATTCACATAATAAGCATCTCAAATTAACCACAAGCATTGTTGTGGGTTTGTATGGCCCCCGCTTGCATATTAGCTTCGCCGCATCTCCATGTAGCAAATCTAATCTAATCAAGCCCTCCCACTAATTATAGTAATCTAATCCTATAATTAAATGGAAAAATAAATACATGTGAAAAAATCATAATCCCTCCTAGCCTTAGGGGCATGCAAGCCTCACAAGTTACATTAAAATTAATCAAATTAATTAATGGCACCTTAGGCCGCATTACACAAATTCACACATGCATTCATTTACAAACCACAAGGCATTGATATCTTGGGCCATACTAAACCCACGATCCTCCTACAAAACAAAGTTAGCACACATATACAATATATATGTTTCACTTGTTACTTAATTAACAACAACAAATTAGAATCTTTGCACATCGCTCGTTGTTCGGTTTTTCGCGTAAAGAAGGTTTAACTTTTAAACAACTAACTTGCTTAAACCTTTTGAAATTCAATTCAACATTCGAAAACAGAAAGAAGATGTATTAAGGGGTTTTCTAATTAACATTTCAACCATTTTGATTAATTAGAATAATATTTTAACTATTTAAAATATTAATCGGGACCCGATAAAATCCGAAAATTTTAGGTCTCCAAAAATTATGAAATTAATCAAGCATACTCCTTATCATGAGTTTAACTACCTGTAAAAAAATCAAGAAGAGATCACATACCGTCAGGGAGAACAAAAAAAGACAAATCCTCAGATTGTGCACGAAACACCGTTATCGGATTTTCTGTTTTTGCCTCAACCTTTTGGTCTAAAGGATCATCTTCCAAACAGTTTTCATGCAAACACTTTACATAGTAAATCTAGTATATACTATTGGCTACCTATCCATGAAAAGAAAAATAACAAGGTCTATTCAAAATCATCAAGTTAAATAGTATACAAACTACTATCCCTGTTCTGAAACAGACAGTCGACGAAAAAGTTTTGACCCAGTTCGAGTATCAAACCTCAATGAAAAATTGTGAAACTAATTTTCACAGATTCCTAACTTAAAGTAGAACATCTCTATGTTAATACTTTTTCACAAAGTTGTCTCAATAAGTACAGTTTATCAAAACAATCAGTTTGTTTGAAAACTAGATCTGACAACTTCTTTACTTTCCATGACTTGAATACTCACTTAAACTCCAAACCATGCAACAAAATTTACACATCTGAAAAGAGCATCAAGTTTACAAGATTTCTAGCCAAGAAAAACAGGTAGTTATTTTCAAGAAATAATTCCTACAAGCCATAAACACAGAACAGTGCAGACAGAAACTGGTTCTGCGCACCGTTACCGTTTAAATCACCAAAAATTCATAACAGCTTAGAAAAAGGTGAAACCAGTGGCTAAAGAAGCACAACTCATAGATCTACAACCTCCAACAGAAATAAAATATTTTCCGAAAGCTTTACTCAGCGAAAAATTCAAAACAATCTCGAAAACAGAGAAGAAATCCAGACAGCAAGCAAGTGCATCACTAATTATGTTGTTAATTAACTTTTTCTCACTTAAAAAAGTGTTAAAACGCTCAAATAACAGCCAAGTCTCTGATACCACTGTTAGAAAGTCATGCCATGCTCAAATTCAATTTTATTACTTATTAACAAAGCTAAAAGAGCAAGCAAACTCAAAGATCTAGTCATCCAAGCCGTTTAACACATAAATGAGAGAGTAGGAGGTTTACCTCTTCTAATTTCGTAATTAGAAGGTTAAATCCAATGCTTTGAAGTTGATGGCGTGCTCACCACCACCACCACGGCCGGCCTCGAGTCCACACAAAGTTTAATCAAGTTCTCTAAGCTTTGTGCTAGCAAAGCAAGAGAAAACGCCTAAACTTTAAGTTCCCTTTGCTTCTAATTATCAAATAATTATTATGAAAACTATTTCTCAACTCATGAGTAGGCCTGTCAGACGTGCAGAAATCGCACGGAACAGGCCCTGCCGTTTACCGTGCCACAAAATGAAACGGAACATTTCGCCATTCCGTTTACCGTTTCGTTTACCGTTTAACGAAACGGCATATACAAAAACACTAGATTTCAGTAAACGGCATATACAAAACCGTTTCAGCCACCTTACCGTTTGCCGTTTCGTTTATGAAACGAAATGAATTTCGTTGCCGTTTTCCGTTCCGTTTCACTTTAACGGAACGTCATAACGTGTTTTTCTGTTTCGTTGACAGGCCTACTCATGAGAACCTAAAACAATGCAAAATGAGGCTCCAAATTTTCAGATCTGAAAATTTGTTCTCTCTTTCAAAATTTCAGTCAAGAGAAGAGAGAAAGAGGGGGGAAAAAGTGGTGCCCTAAAAGCTCTCCATGTGGTCCTTAAATAGACCACCTAATCCCAACATTTTGGGACCAAAATGCCCCTCATAAGGCCAGATACGAAATGGGCCTTTGGGCCATAAAACTTTATTTTATTTACTCATTAATTCTATTAATTAATGGCCCATTTCAATTGCATTCAAATTGGGTTCAATTTGGCTAATTAAAGATAGCCTAATTGTTTAATACAATTCTCATAATTATATTAATTGAGTTGAAACAAAATAAATATCAACCATTTGATAATTATTATTTGGTTTAGACTTTACATTAATTTAGTTTCATATTATCCTTTTGAAATAATTAATCATAACGGTTCATAACGGTATACGATTAATTATTCAACTTATCATATTTTGTATTCTCCAATACAAACAAACTAAATATAATGCACCATTGATTAAGAGCTTTGTCATTGTGTGACCCTTTGAGGATTTATGCTATGTTGGACATGAAAAATAAATCGCTATTTATTTTCAATAATCATAAGCGGTATCTAGCAACACGTTATGATTCCCAATTTACATAAATAAATACTGTACTATTACAGCACTTCAATCCTGCATAAGAAATAAATAATTTCCTTGTTTTAATTCTTATGTCACATGATATCATTATATAATCCAAGATAGGAAAGTGTCATTCTTGCAGATTATATATTTCTTGATCTAGAGATGATTGTATAAGTTGCTAGCAAACAATCCGTCTCCATCAAGGGGCCCAATAGATATCATCACTCATTAGGTATACTAATGAGGGACATACGATTTTCTTGATGAATAGTTTTTCCCCGCACAATTCAAGAGAACATAAATAAAGTCCGTATAGCAGCCCTTATCAGGAATCAACGGTAGACGATATTTATAGAACCAATCCTCATGTGGAAAAACTGAATCATCTCAAACTTAGAATCAAACTCATATGAAATAAATAATGACACTTAACACAATCCATATATTTATTTCATTGGGTCAAGTCCTGTACTATGTTCCGATAACATATACATATGCAATTAAGTTGATAACACCTTATCCATGATCTGTAGAACTTAATCATCACTTAACTTGCATACTAATCTTATTATGATAATTAATGTTCCTTGTTAATTATCAAGATTATGGACATTTTAGATTTATTATTGTCATTTAACAAAAATGAAATACAGAGATCCACAATTCAGATCCTCAACCTGAATGATCTGTCAATAATAAAATCAAGGAACAAATGATCAAACATCATCAATAACATAAACTAAAGATAATGCCAATAACTGATTGGCTCATAGGACATATCTCTAACAGTTATGCTTGCAACACAAAAGAGAGTCAGAGGCAAGATGAAAACGAAAATAGAAAGGGGTCAAAAAAAATGAGAAACAAAACAATGCGATGACAAATTATTGAATGTTGGTGAAGCGGGTCAGTTTTATGAGCAAATAATATCTGTCACACAAATAGTTACAATCTATCGCGTTATAAAAATTGAAAAAACTGTAATTTCATAGTATTTAAAGTGTGGAACCACCATTAACAATATTTTTTATTTTTTATGTCTTGATCGAATACCAAGTGGATTAAGTAAAAGAAAAGTAGTGCAAAACAAAATAGAACAGATGAGATCTGATCTGACCATACTAAGTGGTGTGACCACACCAACCCTCGATATCGAGGTGCGATTGCTCCACATGGTGCGGTCAGTGTTGCGATTTGGATCCACATTTTGCATTATTTTTTTGTGTTAATTTTGTATATTATTTATATTTTTACGTTTTCTCTAAACTAGATCAGCAATCAAATACTGTTGATGAGCGAACTCTTACTTTCTTAAACTTTAATCCTACGTTAATCACTTGGTGATGAAAACATTACTAAAAGTTCAGATTTGGGGTTGGAATTTAATAATAATTTGATAAATTATCATATAAAGAAATTTGCAATTCCTTTATCTAAACATATATTACATAAATCATTTCACGCTCCACTTATTGTTACAATTAATACTGTTATAATTGTTACCTTATTTGTAGTTCTCCATGCATTTCAATTATGTTGGTTGGATTTCTGGTCTCATCCCATGGTCCTTATCGTAACGAAATTGTTTGACCTGGTGGCATGCTTTTCTTTTTCAGACTTCCCATTTTGCGGATGTGGGTCGGAAAATAAAATAAAGAATGAACTGTCATGATTCCGTTCACATATAGTTGCATAAAAATAATATATGATGACATATTTATAATTTTAATAATTTACAGTAGTCTATATATACAAAAATCGTCCAAATGATATATTTCTAATTTTAATAATTTTACAGTGGTATATTTCTAATTTTAATGTTTCATAGTGGCATATTTATAAGGACAAAATGGTCAGCTAATATTGTCATGAAGAAAGAATCCTTGACTGATGACATATATCTACTTTTGTTATTCAGTGATGACATAAGAATATTTTGTTATTTAGTAATGGCATATCTTTAATCAGAGGCGAGTTAAATGGATCAAATGGGTGCAGTGTCACCCATTTTTTTTTCCCAATCAAATAATTTTATCTATACTTTTATTGTTTTATGGACAAATTTCTTAAGAAAATCATATTTGAACCCCATAAAAATGTAAATATATACAATGGTGACCCCAAATTAAAAATTCAATCTTTTTTGTCATGACAGTTCTATAAAAATTAACTATTTAAATTTATGTTTATTTGAGTGACCCCAATGCAAAATTTTTCTGGCCTCGCCATGTCTCTAATTCCTAACTTTTACGGTAATATAAATCTAAATGACCCTCTTTTATAGAATATAAATTACGTCTAGTTGGATTAGCTGTATTAATAAATTAAGTTCTCTTTTTTTTAAATAAATAAATAGTTAAAATTTGTTAATGACAGCACAATTTTTTCAATGGTTTTCTTTAAGCCAATTTTTTTTTTTTTAAATTATGTTTCTTTGAGCCTGCAAACTTTTAGTCGCAATCACTATTTTCATTTGTATCCTTCTTCAGGTTATGCAAGTCTAAAATTTTATTTATTACACTCAGATAAAATTTAAAACATGATTTAAATTTTATATTTTATATAAATTTGATTGTCACTTGTTAATATACAATTGACATCTTAAGAAGTAAAAAGTTGAAGGCCGGTTGTTAATAGTTGAAACTTAGACAATTTAGACCAATTTATGGATTAGTTTGTAATAATTTATGTGTGGACATTTGTTCGCTGAGACTAAATACTTACACAAGGAATGAAAGGCACTCTAAAATTTTGGGAATTCCGGATCACAGTCAATATAAATTTATGTGTAATAATTTGCAATCAATTTATGTGTTGACATGTACTGTCCGTTGTCAATCATTTTCTGAAAAAAGAAGGCAGTTCTTTGCTAACCAACCCAGAGATGCGTTTTTTTTTTATTGGGTCTAAAATTTTAAATTAATGGACAAGCCTAAATAAAGTAATTTAGACGACATTAATCATTATGCATTTTTTTTTGTATTTTTAATGAATTGGTTGTGTTCTCAAACAATTGCAAAAGAAAATTACGAAATTCTTTTTTTGAGGCAAATTACGAAATTCTTTTAAAATTTGATAACTTGCATAGCTTCAAATTTGACGAGAAATTTAACATTTTACCAATTTCAACTATAACTATATGAGCAAGGTTATGTATGGCTGTAGAAAAAAAATAATAATAATAATGACTTGACTCGTGTTTCCCATGCTCAATATATTTTAGTCATCACGTGAAATTCCCTGGACAATTTTAAATGTGGTTTACATGGAAAATACCCCACTTGAAACAAAAGCTAATCGGCCAGCTTAATATAAGTATTCAATATAAGATTGTAGTTTGTTCTATGATTGGAATGCTAAGTCATCGGCACGGGATTTTTAAAAGATAGTGGGATTTAATTAGACCAAGTATCAGACACTTTATTGCAATGAAAGAGAGTGTTTAGTGTCAGCATCAAATAAGAAGATGTCAAGTTCAAATTGAAGAAACAGAAGCAATTCAAGGTAGCTTTTTGGGAATTCCGGATCACTAATGGAGACGTATTGTACCGAGCAACATTTTTATATGTGTTTCACAGGTAGCACACAGAGAAAAGAACTATTGGGAAAGAGACACTGAGAAACTTTCGGTTATGATTCTTATGTGCACGCAAGTTCTATAAAAAAATCTACCAACTCAAATATGGCAATAACAAAGGAGAACCATCCCCTTGCAATCTGTACTGTACTGTTCTAGGAAGCTTTCCTTTCCTACATGATAGAAAGTAAAATTTGTGGATGGGCCTAAAAGGGCTCTATGCCTCCACGAAGGCCCACATAACATTTGGGTTCATACTTCTGCTGTTATTAATATTCCGATCTTATGTTGATTTTCTTACGAAAATTTAAAAAGGAGAATTGGTACCTATCATCCCTCATTTTCTCATCCCCACCATCCACATACTCTAAACAGGTTTTTATGGATCCAACAACTGGCCCGGTCTATTTATATCTCTCTAAATCTCATCTATTCCATTCATTCCAAACCCTAGCAGCATAGCCACCGATTCAGATCCAGCGGCTCCTGTACTCCATCGATCGATCCGAGAACGAGAGAGAGAGGTCGGAAGTAAATTCATCAATGGCAGAGACTGAGATAGAGGGCGTGAAACTGGGTTCCTCCAAGCCGACGATCGCGAGTCAGGAGGAGATGGTCGAGAATCACGTGCCGATTCCGTACAGAGACCAGTGTGCGCACCTCCTAATCGCATGCCAATGTTTAAATCGAGGTAGGTTTTCTCGAATTTTTTTCCCTTTTCATTATCGATTTTGATTTTGTGGCCTATTGCTGCCGTGATTATATGCGATTATGTTTTATTGAAAGGAATTTGGTACATACGTTGATAAAATAGGAAATAAGCACAAGGTTTGCACACTATATTATAAGAAAATGATTAAGCAGGGATTTTAGTTTTGTATATTATAAAATCGATGATTTATGAAAAGGATTACGCAGGAATTTTTTTATTTTACTGATTGCACTAAACTTAAATTTCACGTGTAAAAAGAAATCTTTCATATTCTTGTCAAATTATGAAATCGATGATTTATGAAAAACACTTGATTAGTAATTGATTTTAATTATATTTGTTTTGTTTGTGTAGGAATTACAGGGTGAAAAGAGTTGTGGAGAAGGAATTGAAGGAGGAATTTATGAATTGTATTAGTTTGTAATGGTTAAAATTGTATAGGATTTGTGTTATTATTAATGGATGTTATTATTAATAGAATTGTTCAATTTGTTGAAATAATGGATGTTATTATTAATAGAATTGTTTAATTTGTTGAAATAATGGATATTATTCTTAATAAATGGTTAGTATTCAAATTACGAAAATTCTATATTCAGATGCAACTAACTGAACACATAAATAATTTTAGTTCAACCTTTAAAGTATTAAACTGAACACAAAAGTAAAAATATTCCATATTTAGAAGCAAGTAACTGAACACATAACACATCAAATTCATCCTTTAACGCATTAAACTGAACACAGAATCCCGAAAATGTATTTTTTAGCTGCAACTAACTGAACAAATAAAACTTTTAGGTCAACCTTTGCGGTATTAAACTGAACACAAAAATACGAAAAATTCCATTTTCAGATGCAACTAACTGAACAAATAAAACTTTTAGTTCAACCTTTGTCGTATTAAACTGAACATAAAAATACGAAAATTTCATTTTCAGATGCAACTAACTGAACACTTACAGCTTTTAATTCAACCTTTGCCGTATTAAACTGAACACAAAAATACGAAAATTCCATTTTCAGCTGCAACTAACTGAACACTTACGACTTTTAATTCAACCCTTATGGCATCTAACTGAACAAATAAACTAGTACATTTGATGACGTCAGCATCCAGAAATTTCCGAAAAAATTTTCGAAATTTTTTTTTTTTGAAAAAATTTCGCTGACGTCAGCACGCGAAAAAATAAGGATGAGGCCTATTTTCTGACCTGTTGGATGGTATGGATGGGAAATCAAGAGATGGTGTATATCAGCCCTGTTTAAAAAGTATGATAATATGGATTAAAAAGTTACTCTCATGGTACAGACCCCGATTTACTTATTGTACAACTATATATTCAATTTCGATCATCTTCCTAGGTCATGCAACGACATATATGCTTGCAACAATATCCAAATTTTCAATTGAAAACGTTCATGAGCAAAAATATGCAGTCTCATTATCCATATTGCAACGGGAAGAATGTCTCAAGACCCTCAACACCTTATTGCCTATTAAGCAACTGCAATTAAATTGGAGGCTTTCAATCGGTTACTATATGCTTAACGAAAACAAGCCCATTAGATTTTACAATGTACAATTTTGTTTTATAAATATCTGTCCTTGAATTTGACCTTAAAATACTAATTTCATTATTCATACAATCCACCCAATACTACAATGACCAGAGGGGACCTCATAAATACAGCCACTACCAAATAAATTATCTCTAATACATTTTCTCTTTATATTGTTCCCTTAGCCCTCTCAGCTTCCACAGAAACACTGCTTGGGAAAGCACCTCGGTTGATGTTAGCCATGCTCCATTTGTACAACTCCTGGCCCTCAACGTCATAAAATGCGAAGTCGGCATGGTATTCAGTTAACTTTAGTGACATGAAGCCCTGACCGTCATAGAAGAACTGCAATTTGTCTGCATTGGGTGTGTATACACCTCTCCATGCCTTCGAGCCGCCTCCACTCGTGAAGTATTGCAAGGGGCTTTTCATACATACCAGCAGCGATAACAATAAGAGATCAGATTTGATGTTAGGTATGTTGGAAATATTCATTTGTTTATGGAATGGAGAAAGCTGAAGTTTTCCATGAATATTTTACTCTTGAAATTTTCCTTTTCTTTCAATCTCTCTTAATATAATTTTTCTTCTCTTTGAGTTGAGGATAACATGTTTAGCAAAGATACTGTTCAACAAAACAAGAAAAATATTGTTAAATTTACCTGTCAGTACTACTGATGTGCTCAAGGCAGTGGTCATGCCCATTGATGTAGAAGTCAACCCCATTTGTCTAAATATTTTTTTTTAAGGAAAAGCCAAAAGAAACAGAGAAAAAGGAAATAATGGCATCTAATTAATTCACAAAAAAGTTATAAGTAATTGCAGAAATTGGAGATGATTTCTTAAACTAACTACAATTTATTATTACCTTAAGGACGGGGAGCACATATTGCAAAAGCTCTTCAGTGTCACCATGTTTACTAACACTTCTCATGGTGTGGTGACCCACCACAATCTTCCACCTTGCACTAGATGCTTTCAATGAGTAGTCCAGATTCTAACCCAAAACCAAAAAAAAAAAAAATACTAAATTTAATATTTATTAATCTTGTTTTTCTCTTGAAAATTTTATATTGTACCTGCAAGAGATTTGCAATGTAAGTCTCACGAGGCGCAACATCCCTCCAGTCATAATGATGATCCTTTGGTTTTGTCCAGTACTTCACAACAAATGGAGTTGTGTCCACAAGAAAGAAATCCACAATTTCTGAAAAAATAATTAAATTAGAAATTTTCAAATTAATAAACAAAAGAACAGCCGACAAAAGTTGTCAATACCAGCATTGACTATGAAAGATCTCATGCAGATGAACCGGGGATCGACCATTTGTAGCACAGGACTCAACTGTGCAATAACATCACCCCTATAATCATGGTTTCCCAGAACTGCCAAAAAAGGATTAAACAAGAGTTATCAATTGAAATTGGTTAGAAAATACTTAAATTGATAACTTGACAATATGTAAAACTATCCTTACCAGTATACCATGGCTTTTGTAAGCTATCTGCAGTGTAGATTTCAGAAAACGACTGCTCAAAAGCTTCATCATCTAAACCAGTTAGCCCATCCTCATAGAAATTGTCACCAACTGAAATAACAAAATCAATATCTAGCTCCTTCCCAACTTTCCCCATCTACATTGGAATTATTAAAATCCAAAAAAGTGTTCTTAGTATCAATTTGTAATGTCACAACTCTTGCGGCCTGAAACCAGGAACAGAGTCTACTCGATATTCATAAGTCTCAGAATTTACCAGTGTTATAAAACAAATGGAGGTCTAGTTTTCTAAGCATTGTTTTATTTTCTTGAGGAAATCTCAGGTATTATAGGAATTGATTAATTTATTTAAAAAATAATTAAATGGATTACAGAAGTGCTACAATCCTCAAATTCATTGATAGGGACTTGCATATTCAGACAAATTTTGCTTACAGGGATTATGACCTACCAATAAAAAGTTACCAGATAAATACAAAAACCTAAAAGGTGACCTCATCTATCTTACCAACCTTTCATTATCTAAAAAGCCCCAAAAAAGGCTCTTCTTATGAAGTCCAAAATCCAAATAGTTGTGTTCCGAAATTATCTTTTTAGTTATGTTTTTGATATCTACTATGTTTCCATTTTTTTCATTCGGAGTGGGACATTGAAGATTTCTTTATCCCACTATGAAACCATCTCAACCTTACGTCATATGTAAACTTAAACCATTGGATAAGTAGGGATTAAGGAACACTGATTGGGGCTGATAATTGACATTTGATAAACAAAGATAGATGACGAAAGCCAAGGCTTTAGTCAAGGAGACAATAAATTATTGATCACTTTTGTACTAGTTTATTACATTCAGAATTCCAGAGCGAGGGATAATACTAATAAGAAAAAATCAGGTAAGAACAATTTAAGAAAAGATACAAGCTTTGCTAATACCTGTTCGGCCACCAGAGATTGATTGTAGGTGCCTTTTCGACCCCAATCACCTACCACTAGAATTGTCAGAGATCCATCCTCCTTGAGAGAATGCTCTATTGTAGTCAAACCAGCAAGCGAAACAGAGACCAACAGAGACAACAGTGAGAGAGCAAGGAAAGTTCTCTCCATGGTTTAGAAGCTTGTCTGGCAACGATAATTAGCGATGAAACCAATGATTAAACATGAGAAGAGAAGGAGATATTTTATAGAGGAGAGGAAAGCGAGAAGACATCAAGAGAAGGGACAAGTGGAATGGCTCTAGTAAGTAACAGAGAAAGTGGGGTCCCTTATTTTTTGGTTTTTTACTTTCTTTTACTTTTTCTGATTACAAAAGGGGTTAAAAAAAAAACATGCTTGCTTTCTATGAATGGGATTATGGGAGGTTTGGCGTGTGGGGTTTTAGAAAACGACAACGTAACGTACTTCTTGTGGCCTGTGGGGGTAATCACGCGACTGATCAAAATCTCAACCGTCTGATACGAATTTCAGAGCTTTTTTGTTCTGAAACAAGTGTTCTGAGAATTGTATTTGTGGTGCGGGTTATAGCTAGACCAATTTATACTATCTAACGGTCTGATATAAAATAATCTAATTAATTCATTTCATATTTTTGAACAACGATTAGATTTTAGTCCGTATAAAAATCTTGATCAACTACTGCGTAATTTTTATTTATTATAATTAAAATTAGATTTTTATTTTAGATTTCTAGTTTATACTCTATTATTAAAGGAAAATAATTATTTTGATGATCAATGATTAGACAATATAATGAATTATGAAATAATTATTACACTTTTTTTATAATAAAATTTATAGATATACAAGAAAAGATAATATTCATCGTTTTCTGTTTTATAATAAAATTTATTACAAGAAAATAATTATCTATAATAAAATTTATTACAAGAAGATGTATAAACACAATCATATTTTTATTAGGAAAATAACTTATTAACTACCTTGCCAAAACAATAATGACAGTTTCTATTTTTTTTAATCATAGAATCACTCTTAAAATTATGTTGTCAATTTGATAACCTCTTATTGTGTAGCATAGATAGAGACAGATGTTTCGTATTATACAATACGAAACGATATGATATAAGATGCATATACCAAGCGACATCTTTATAAGTTAACTTCGGTTATTTTTTTAATTTTTTAAAAATAATTGATATTAAAATTATGCACCCTCAAAAAACAAAACAAAAATCTAGAAATCAAAGGTTAATCGACAAAATATTATATATTTTTTTTAAAGCTGAAAGAGTGGCTTTTAAGTGGACAATTTATATAAAAAAAAAAGTTCTTAGTATTTAGTAATGGAAGGAGATTTTGTTAAGTGTCAGCTTCAGTTATAAAAGATGTCAAATTCAAAATAACTACACATAAGATGTCAAATTCAAAAATAATTGATATTAAAATAATGAACTTTCAAAAAATAAAAAAATATCTAGAAATCAAATGTTAATCAACAAAATAATTTTTTTAATTAAAGTTTTAATTATCGCATGGCACTATAACAACTTCTATGTCTGGATTCCTTAAAAAAGAAAAAAAAAAAAAAAAAAAAAAAAATCTTCTATGTCTGGAATGATACACGTACGTCATCCACACAGATTTGTTAGAGAGAAAGTGGCGTTTAAGTGGAGAGTGTTAAAAAAAAAAGAATTCTTAGTATTTAGTTATGGGAGGAGATTTTTTTAACTTAATTGTCAGCTTCAGCTTCAGTTATAAAAAATGTCAAATTCAAAATAACTACACAGAAGATGTCAAATTCAAAAATAATTGATATTAAAATAATGAACACTCAAAAAATAAAAATATCTAGAAATCAAATGTTAATCAACAAAATAGTTTTTTTTTAATTAAAGTTTTAATTATCGCATGGCACTATACAACTTCTATGTCTGGATTCCTTCAAAAAAATAAATAAATAAATAAATTCTATGTCTGGAATAATACACGTACGTCATCCACACAGATTTGTCACACAGAGAGTGGCATTTAAGTGGACAATGTTAAAAAAAAGAAAAGAAAAAAGAATTCTTAGTATTTAGCAAGGGAAGGAGATTTTGTTATAATGTCAGCTTCAGTTATAAAAGATTCCAAATTCAAACAACTACACAGAAAAAAAAAAATTATGATGGAATTAATGGGCGGATATTTTACAGATTCAAAGCACATAAAATGAAAAAGAGTCTGAAGAGAGGCGAAACATTTTCTTACCTTGTTTCTGGCAATCGCATTACTTCCATCAGAAAGCAATTTCAATACAAAACGACACCTCCGCTAATCAAATGCAGTAATAGCCTAATAAGTCTCTGCTTCTTTTCCACTTGCTATTATTACTGTTGGAATTAAGTGGAGAATAATGCAAAACAGTTTTATGCTGATAATATGAAATATAAAACTCATGAAACTCATGTATTGATGTTAGTAGTTTTTATTCATTATGGCATAGAAACTTGTGCAAGTTTCTTACATTTAGTATGGATGTTTTCTTTCTCATAATGACAATTTTTATGTCATGTAACTCAAGATTGAGGCCTATATAAGAGACAATCTTGTAGTTGAACAATATGAAAAAATAAGAGAAACATATAAAGAGAAAAGAAAAATCCACCACCATACACCACTAAAATCGTCACTCAGGGCTAGTAGATTGTGGAATAGGGGTGCTTCTCTTGTAGTTGCACTCCACACCAGTGAACAATCTTCACGACAAGAGGAGGAGACGTGAAGGAGGACTTGCAGCTGTTGTGACACGCATAAGAGACGAAAGTCGTAAAAGAAATCGCTGAGATCTTTTCCGCTGTGCTAGAACGGTATATTCGAACTTGTTCTTATTTTGTTATATTGAAACCTTCAATTGGTATCAGAGCCATAAGATTTCTTTTCGATTTTATAAGTCTCTTAATTCTTGTTTCGATCTAGTTTTGTTGATCTGGTTTTTGTTTTTTTGATTAATGGTGATTTGAGAGTGGTTGAAGTGCAGTTTTCTATGAGCAGCAATTATGTCTTATTTTTTAGGATAATTTTCACCCTATTACGTATGTCAAACAGACTTGAGGTCTTTATGAAAGTTGTAGAGCTCCGAGTTAGCTTTCCGAATCATGTAAGAACTTGTCGTTTGGACTAACGGTTAGGGAGATGTGGTCTAAACAAGACAGAAAGGTCATGCTGTCAGAATACTGACACGTTGCAGTCCAACCAGCAACTGAACTGAGCATTTGTGGTTTCTATTAATGTCCTGAAAAAATTTTTTACTTGACATGGTTGGATAGGTCTTTGTGTTACCTTTCCAGATTGGGTTAATAAAATTTTTAAGGATAAGAAATTAAAGAGATATGTCGGTTTTATTGAAGAGTGTTCACTGCTTGAGTCAGTGAATAATAATTTTTTTTTTGTGCTTTTTGCTATGATGACTGTTTAAATTTATCTACCATTAAAAATTAAACATATAAGTACCAATAACAAGTAGACTAGATTATGTATGTGGATGAGTGTGGATTTGGAGTTTTGGTTTCTCGTCTACGTTCAAGGATTTTGTACTAATTGTATCAATCAAAAGCAAAATTATCTTGTTCACGGGTGATGATTGGTTTCCATAGGTTTTCTTTCGATCTTTGTGGCAAGTATGATAATGTTATTTGGTTAATATAGATTAGGTTGCAAGATCATAATATTTATGCTAATATGCATGCATATGCATTTTCTTTGTTGTGTTGTCCCTATTTTAGATTAAGATGTCGGCAAGCAAGAGTATGACTTCTGACCTCATGACAGGAGATAAACTCACCGATAAGAATTACGACCTGTGGCGTCGTAAGATGGAGTTACTCCTCAAGGTTGAAGATTTGTGATATGCTGTCACAAATCCAACAGCTGAGTCTGCCAAGGATGCAGATCAAACTGCTTATCAGTCTTGGAAGAAGAAGGACAAAATAGCTCGCATCACAATGCTAAGTTGTATGTCTAGTGACATTATGTTGCGCTTTGAGCGGTACTGTACGTCCAAGACATTATGGGACGCGGTCAAGCTCCAATATGGGGGCACGTCAACCACTCGGCTGCGTCAACTCAGTCTAAAGTTTGACGGCTATAAAAAATGTGCTGAGCATTCTATGCGAGAGCACCTTACAGCCATGGCAAACATGATAACTGAGTTGAAGAATGCAGGCCAAAGTTTAAGCGATGAGCAACAAGTGCAAGCAGTAATCCGTTCGCTTCAAAAGTCGTGGGAGCACTTACGGGTTAATCTGACGCACAATGATAGTATTACAACATTTGAACAAGTTGCTCATCATGTTGAACTTGAAGAAGATAGGTTGAATGCTGAAAAAGGCACTGAAGAAGCATTCGTTGCTTCATCGAGTGCACATAAAGGAACCAAGCGCAAGAAGGAAAAGTCTAATGACCGTTCCAAGACCGATGACAAATCTGGTCGCGGAAAGAATAAAGGCAAGGACAAGCGCAAGGAGCGCAAGAGAGATATGTCCAAGGTCAAATGCTACACCTGTGGCAAAATGGGACATTTTGCTCGCGACTGTGCGCAGGCAAAGGTATGTATTTCTAGACCCGTATCCGCTTTTGTTTCTAGTTGCTTGATGTTAGCTGAAACGATTCCTATTTGGACTGTAGACTCAGCCGCAACAGACCATATAGCGACGGATCAGAGTTCATTTGTGGACTATCGTCGAGTTCCATCTGGGAGCAAGTGCATCTACATGGGTAATAATAGCAGTGTTGCTGTCCTTGGGATTGGAACCTGCAAAATTCGTTTCCATTCGGGGAATGAAATGTTATTGTATGATGTACTTTATGCACCTGATGTACGGCGATGTCTTGTATTTGTTCTTGTTTTATTACGTAATGGTTATAGATTGGATTTTGTGAACAATTGTGTGACTTTGTATCATCGTGAAAACATTATTGGTTATGGATATTTGAATAATGGTTTTATGGTTCTTGATACAGTTTCTAATTCTTTGAATGATAAATCTTCTAGTTTTTTTGTGATGTCATCTGCAATTGATGATAATGAAATGTGGCATGCTAGATTGTGTCATGTTGGGCAAGAACGAATGAACCGTTTGGCTCGTGAAGGACTATTGGGTCTTGTAGCCAAGGTTAATCTTCCTACATGTGAACACTGCTTTGTAGGAAAAGCAACACGAAAGTCTTTCGGTAAGGTTAAGCGCGCCACTACACCCTTGCAGTTAGTTCATTCGGATATTTGTGATCCGATGAATGTGAAGGCGAGACACGGTGCCTGTTATTTTATCACATTTATAGATGACTATACGAGATATGGTCACATTTATTTGATAGCCCATAAGTCTGAACCCTTGACTTGTTTCAAGAAGTACATGACAATGGTGGAAAATCAATTAGATAAGAGAATAAAGACTCTAAGAACAGATCGAGGTCGAGAGTATCTCTCTGAGCAATTTAAGAGTCTATGTGATGAAAAGGGAATATTTAGACAATTGACAATTCCCGACACTCCGCAACAAAATGGTGTAGCGGAGAGAAGAAATAGGACATTGCTCGAAATGGTACGATCAATGATGGCACAAGCAAGCCTACCTATATCATTTTGGGAAGATGCTTTGCTTACGGCAGCCTATGTATTGAATCGTGTCCCTTCCAAGTCTGTAACGACTACGCCATATGAACTATGGTCAGGCAGAAAACCAAGTTTGAATTATCTGTGACCTTGGGGTTGTATGGCTTATATTCATGATTCTTCTCACAAATACGGAAAGTTGGGTCCTCGAGGAAATAAATGTATTTTCATTCGTTACTCAGACACTTCTAAAGGATATGTGTTTATTGGAGAAGATATAAATGGTACTGCCACAGAAGTTGAATCGCGAGATGCTACGTTCTTAGAGAATGAATTCCCTAGTAAGAGGGAGGTTGTAAGTGACATGCGACTGTTTGAGACTATTTCTATTGATAAGAACACACATAACCTAATGATTGAGGAAGATGGAGGATTAAATAGTAGTCCTCAAACTCATAGGGTTAGTGACGTTCGGGAAGAAATGGTTCAGCAAGTCAAGGAAGTCATTCAAAATGTGCAACCTCGCCGTAGTGTGCGAGAATCAATACCTAGACGTCGATTTGAATTCGAAGGTACTGAAATATTTCTCACTGCACAAGATGGCATTTTGGAGCCAAGGACCGTGAAAGAGGCACTTTCTAGTCCGGATGCAAGGGAATGGTTGGCTGCGATGCAAGAAGAAATGAACTCGATGAAGATTAATCAAGTTTGGGATCTAGTGGACTTATCGTCAGGGCGCAAATCAATAGTAAACAAATGGATTTTTAAGATCAAGCGCAAGGCAGATGGTTCAATTGATCGGTATAAAGCTCGCTTGGTTGCCAAAGGGTTCACCCAAGTAGAGGGAGTCGATTACGAGGAAACATTCTCTCCAGTTGTGAGGTTTTCCTCGGTTAGAATCATTCTCACAATAGTCGCATATATGGACTTAGAATTATATCAAATGGATGTCAAAACTGCTTTTCTCAATGGAGAACTAGAGGAGGAAATCTATATGGATCAACCCGTTGGGTTTGTTGCAAACGGAGAGGAGCACAAAGTGTGCAAACTTAGC
Organism: Rhynchospora tenuis; assembly: GCA_027725995.1. Classification (NCBI taxonomy): domain Eukaryota; kingdom Viridiplantae; phylum Streptophyta; class Magnoliopsida; order Poales; family Cyperaceae; genus Rhynchospora; species Rhynchospora tenuis. The sequence goes on along the minus strand of CM050888.1, from coordinate 17,185,799 downwards.
CACCTCAAGCAGGCATCACGGCAATGGAACCTCAAGGCTCATCAAGCCATAATATCAAATGGCTTTACGATGATCGAGGACGACCATTGCGTGTATGTAAAAAGGTCCAATAATAAATTTGCAATTATGTCTCTATATGTGGATGATATCTTGTTAGCGGAAAATGATAAGTTGTTGCTAGACACGACAAAGAAATGGCTCTCTTCTACTTTCAACATGAAAGACATGGGTGAAGCTAGCTATGTGCTAGGCGTAAAAATCTCAAGAAACCGTTCTAAAAGATTACTTGCATTATCGCAAGAGACTTACATACATAAGGTACTTGAGAAATTTCGGATGCATAATTGCAAGCCGATTAGCACCCCTATGGACAGGAACATACATTTGAGTAATACCATGTGTCCCAAAACAGAGGAATTAAAGAAAAAAATGTCACACACATCATACTCAAGTGCTGTTGTGAGTTTGATGTACGCTATGGTGTGTACGAGACTCGATATATGCCATGCAGTGGGCGTGGTAAGTCGATATCAATCGAATCCAGGACCGAAATATTGGAAAGCGATCAAGAGGATTATGCAATACCTCAAAGATACGACAGATTATGCGTTATGCTAAGGCAAGGACTTGGACCTAGTCGGCTATAGTGATGCTGATTGGGGTCGTGATTTAGATGATCGCAAGTCTACATCGGGATTTGTCTTCTTATTGGGTAGCGGGGCGGTCTCATGGAGTAGCAAAAAGCAAAAGTGTGTTGCTTTAAGTACTATGGAGGCTGAATACATAGCATGTTCAGAAGCTGTCAAAGAGAGTATTTCGCTACATCGTTTCCTAAGTAATTTAGGAGTCTTCACGGTTCCGAAAGAGCCATTGAATATTTCTTGTGATAGTATGGCTGCGATAGCATACTCAAAGGACCCTAAGTATTATGATAGAGCCAAACATGTTGATATTAGGTATCATTTTGTGAGACACAAAATTGCACACAAAGAAGTAAAGATTGAGTACATGCCTACTGAGAAGATGATAGCTGATCCTCTGACAAAGCTCATCGTGGAGAATGTCTTTACATCACATGTGAGGTCACTTGGTCTTCGTAGGATATGATGAGAATATGTTGTATTGTATGCATGATTTGAATAAATTACATAATTAAAAGTTCATGATTTATTTGCTATTGAAATGCATTTACTTTATTATTCAAATTTCTGTTAGCATAAATATTTTCTTTGGTAGTATGTCAATAGGCTGAGATTGGCTTGCTCACACAAGCAATCGCCTCTAATGTCAGGGACATGTAGAGATGAGATAGATTGTTTTGAGCTACTGGGTAGCGAAAATGATCATGTATCGCCTTAGTGGAAAACTAGGATGAGACCTACTTAATGGTCGTTGTAAATTATTTCCACAATGATTTACATAACCTATTATGAGAGCCGAGTGAGAGTCTCCTTGACGCTCTGGGAGCGTGCTTGCAAGAAACTCTAGGTTAACTATAATGTAATGCAGTCTAAACCATAGATGCATGATGTATAGTTTGGACTGATGCTCGTACGGTGTAGAGTGGCATATGTCTGCTAGAGCAGATTATCTACCGTGGCACGCTTTCCATATAGCGTGTGTATAGCGACACTTAGAAAAATGAGTTGAGCAATCCCTGCCTCCTCATTTGTGTGAGACCCAAGAGAGTGAAAGTACCCGTATAACCTTCAACTATATCATAAAGGTTAGAATTGATGTTGCTACTTTAATATGTCCTGTATGGTCATGTGATATATACGACCTACAACGGGACTGCTAGGAAAGCAGTTGGTTCTAATTTGAGTGATTTTAGTTTGTTGGGAAAGAAAATTAAGATTCGCACATTCTTTTCATTAGTGATTCACCACGGCTAATATTATCTGGGATAAGATTAGGAATTACTTTTGAAACTGTGAAGGTTAAACATTGTCCTGAGGGATTGGAAATGTTTTATCGGAGCATGAGATTACCTGGGGTATGAGATATACTAACTTAATTGTTGAATAAGGGTTAAGTCCTAAGCTGACTTTAATCAGTTTCTAGTTTAGGAATACCCGCATGCAGGTATATCGCTTGGTCGCACGATCTATTAGTCCTTATGGAGAGTTGGTACGATTTTGCAATAGTCTCCAAGAGGGAGATTGTTGGAATTAAGTGGAGAATAATGCAAAACAGTTTTATGCTGATAATATGAAATATAAAACTCATGAAACTCATATATTGATGTTAGTAGTTTTTATTCATTATGGCATAGAAATTTGTGTAAGTTTCTTACATTTAGTATGGATGTTTTCTTTCTCATAATGACAATTTTTATGTCATGTAACTCAAGATTGAGGCCTATATAAGAGGCAGTCTTATAGTTGAACAATATGAAAAAAATAAGAGAAACATATAAAGAGAAAAGAAAAATCCACCACTATACACCACTAAAATCGTCACTCAGGGCTAGTAGATTGTGGAATAGTGGGTGCTTCTCTTGTAGTTGCACTCCACACCAGTGAACAATCTTCACGACAAGAGGAGGAGACGTGAAGGAGGACTTGCAGCTGTTGTGACACGCATAAGAGACGAAAGTCGTAAAAGAAATCACTGAGATCTTTTCCGCTGTGCTAGAACGGTATATTCGAACTTGTTCTTATTTTGTTATATTGAAACCTTCAATTACAGTTTTAGAAAGTTTTTTCTTAACGATCAAAATACATCAATATTATAAATAAAGATGTGTGGGTGTCCGGATCGTTTAGTTAAATGTAGTTCGACACTCCAAGTATTGTGATAGAGCATTTTTCCTATTTCTGTAATATGATAATCTATAACTATTTGTGTACAGGGTATTATTCCTCATAAAATTGACCCGCTTCACCGGAAGACAATAATATGGCAGTACATTATTTTGTTTCTGATTTTTTTGACCCCTTTCTATTTTCATTTTCATTGTCAATTTGTAATAGTTAAGCTAAAAATATTATAAATTATGTTGGACATATATTTAGAAAACTCAAAATTCATTCTATGAGATAATATTGTTGGACATATTATTTTAATATATTCATATCTTATTGATATGATCGTGATATTTATTCAAAATAATATGCCCAACATAAATTTTGGACTAAGAGTACATATATATATATGGTGCTTTGTTTTGTCGCCAAATATCATTTCTTAAAAGATACCATGTTGCAATCATATTTTTCTCTTTTATTTTTTTATGTTGATATGCTGATGTTGATCGATTGATATTTATAATTTATAATTGGATTGGCTTTTTTCCTCAGATATAAATTGCAAATATTTCCTTTTAAAACATAGTATATTTAGAAAATATTGTATTTTTCTTTTGAAACATACATGATTTTTGGAGGATAATATTTTTTTTCCATGCCTTCTCTCTCTATATATTATATATTTTGTTGCTGATCAATGATTATAATGGTATGCCATCTCATTGTTCCTTGGTAATATCCCAGTTAAAATTTTAGTTTATGTGCAATCTCATTTTTCCTTTTGGCTTAAATTAAAGTTTATTACTTCATTACTATTTTTCTATCATTTATATTATTAATACAATAAAAATTCATGTATCGAGCGAAGCTCGATGATCCACTCTAGTTTATTTTAATGAAAGAGCTGGGTTGATGCCCCAAAAAAATTATAGGCTGAAAAGTTAACATTCAGGCCCACATTACTCGTCTGGGTCTAAATTTTTCTTTATTGACATAATGCATCAACATCATTTCAAAGTACGTTTATTTCTTAAATTAAATAAAGGGCAGCTAAATTTCACCATCCCAAAGTTCTTCCAGGGTCTTGTAAGGCCCATCGCTTGAAACAAACTCTAGCCCTGGAAATCCCTTGCGTTGTGGGATTTGATCAATCATTTCTCTTTCATGAGCGCTTAATTCCCAGTTTAATATGTCCAGATTCTGTTTCATCCTTTCTTCATTGAAGCTCTTCACCAGCACACAATCTCCTTGCTCAAATACCCATCTCAGACAAATCTGGTAAAAATTATTGTTATAGTAAATGCAAAGAGTACTGAAAATGTTTCTTCTTCTTCTTCTTAAAAACCATAGTCTAATATTCTTTTTTTCTTTTTTAAGGCTGGGTTGAGCGATATAGTCTAATATTCAATTAAGTTTACCTCATTACCTGCATGGCTGCATACTTGTTGTACCATTTCTCTATTTAATGGAAACTGTGTTTGTGACCACCTTCATAAGCCCAAAAAATTGTAAGGCCTTTTTCTTATTTTGGGTAAGATCCAGTAGTGGGTAGATCGTTTTAAGTCACTAAAAATTTGTTTTCTACAATTCTGTGCCTGGTTTACTGATAATCAAGCTAGCACCTGCAAGTTTCATTGGCAATACAAAAACAAAGGTCTATACCTGAGCCAAAGAATTCACCTTTGCCTGAGCAATCTCTTGCTCCTTCACTCAAATATTTCTGATATTTGTTTTCAAACATAGGTTCATATATACCTGAGGCAAAGATTTCCCCTTTGCTTGAGCAATCTCTTGCAACATCTTAGATCCCATGACCTGATCTGTGCCCCATAGTGTTCCTTTAGCCCCCAGCGGAGAGTAAGCGCACACTTGAATTCCCTTTTGCATGCAAAACTCTCTTAGCTTCTTTTGTTGCCATAGGGGATTAACTTCCACCTTCACATAAATAATTAAACAAGAGTTGTCACCAAATTTGCATTGCTAGTAAGAGAAAATTTTAAAATAGTAATTATGAAATTCTTCAGATATTAAATTACATACATAATTAATAATTAAGGAAGCATGTTTTGTTCCCTGTAATTTTATTTGATAACTATTATTTTCTGTATTTTTTTTAATATACAATAATTTGATAAGTCAACGTACTTTATGTCACTATGTGTAATATATAACTAGTAGTTTATAGAAACCGAAGTATTTGTAATTAATGAAAAAAAAAACTTAAAAGTTCAAATTCTGTTCTTCATATGTTTTTTAATTTATTTAATAATCATTAATTTTACAAGAATTTAATTCTGCATTCAATATTTGGTTAAAAATTATTCAATCAACCTGATTAGCAGCAGGAGGGATTTTGGCAAAAGAGAGCAAACGTTCCAATTTTTTGGATGAGAAATTGCTGACGCCAATTGACTTTGCAAGGCCAAGACGGTTGCACTCCTCCATCGCCTCCCAGACCGAGCGCATGTCAAATTCCTCGATCTCATTCTTCGGGAAGGGCAGGCTATACTGGCCTGGCTTTGTGCTCACAGGCCAGTGTATCAGATATAGATCAACATAATCCATTTGGAGATTACTGAAAAAAAAGATTGTATTTGTGTAGTGTTAAAAAAAGGAAAACGGATAGCCATATAATTTTGTTTTATATAAAACATTACATGAGAAAAAAAAATCAGGGAAGCAAGGGGTTGATTTTTTCTTTTATTTAAAAAAAATTAGAGTCCAAGACCAGCGGTTGATAATAAAAACAAGTTTGGAAATATACTTTAGTTGGCAACCAATACAGAAGAAAGAGAACGTGGCTAAAGCACCCAAAAACAAAAAAAAATCCTGAAGGCCTAAAAATTGTTTATTAGTTAGCGAGTCCAAGTAGTGTAAAACACTATTAATTTTTAGCAAAATGCCTGTGATTTAGCTTTGATGAATAGTATTTATCAGAGCCATTTGTTCCACTTAATTTACCGAAGTGTGGTCTGTAGTGCACCCATGACTCGATCCCCGTGCGCATCGCAGCACCAAAGCTTGGAAGTGATAAAGAGTTCATCACGGGACTTCAAAAGACCCATTGAGATAGCCTTCGCAACGGCCTCACCGAGAGGCCTTTCGGACTGATAGAGAGCTGCCGTGTCAAAATGACGGTAGCCTAACTTGATTGCAGATAGTATGGCAGCCTGCATTGCTTCGGACCCCGCAAAGGGGTACACGGCCGTGCCCATGCCAATTAGCGGCATGGCCTTGGGGCCGGAGGGTGTGTTGAGGTGCACTTCAGGAATAGTTTCCATTCTCTTGGAAGGAAATAAGCCTGTAATTTTTTTTTTTTCTGGTTGAATGGAATAAGGCTGTAAATTGAGTAGAGACTGAGTGGTTGTGTTGTTTTATCTTTTGGGGATTGTACCGTTTGGTCCCTTGATTTGATAGTGTTTGTCAATGTGCTGAATCTTAAAAGAAAAGCTTACTCACTTTAAGCTAGATGGGCCCAATATACAGCTCTCCATGTTTTGGAATTTACATTCAGTCAATTTTGTCTAACTACGAATAGTTGAAATGTATACCATGCAGTCCATTTTGTCTAACAATGAATAGTTGCACACATTGGTATCTTGAAGCTAATAATTAGTATGGACAGTGTAAATCCAGTCCATCCATTAGGTCCAACGAACGGACAGATATGAATAATAAGAACATCCTTTTTAAGCAGCACTGTAGACTAGGCTACTAGCCCTCTCGAAACGAGGTCTTCTGGTCGGCAGACCAGCTGGTCGTTTTTTATCTGGACGGTTAAGGATGCTCCGTGCATAATATCAGAATTGATAGAAAAAATGAACTGATGAGATTAAATCAGACAGTCAAAAACGACCACTAGTCGTTTTTCAAAAAACGACCAGAGGATCCGGATGCGTTACTTGGAATTTCAACTCGATGATTGAATGGGCCAACAATTATTATTGGCCAGGCTATTACTTAAATATGTATCAATGGCCCAACAATATTTGGGCCTCAGAATCAGGGTGTCGAACGTTCAAAATGGACACGGAATCAAGGGTTTTGTCTGCCGTTTCGTTTACTGAAACGGTATGTACCAACGTTCTGTTAGTCGTTCTGTTTAGACGTAACATAACGGAACGGCTGAAATTGAATTGTTTTCTATATAAAGGTATGTCTAAATTCGTTCCGTTTTTTAAACGAAATAAAAAAAGTGTTCCGTTAGCCGTTTTGTTGGAACATAACTGCACAGAATGACGTTGACGAATGCTCTGTTAGCAGCCTAATGACCGTGGTTTCAACTTTACGTCTCATGTCCTTGTCGTCTTCAAAGTCCAGGTCTATACTATACCCCGAATTCTCGATTTCTTCCGAGAATTTTTTTTTGAACAAAGAGTTAACAGAGAGGACCGCGTGACTTTGTACTAGTCTCATAGTTTAGCATGTACGACTGACAAGTGGATCTCTCATAAAGGTTTCCGCTCAAAACCTCAAAGTTTCAAACACACCGTCATCTTTCTCTTTGATTTCTGCGTGCTCTGCCAACCTTTGAATCAAATGCTAAATTTCCATGAAAGGGACATGCCCCACTCCTACTCTTTGCCGCTGCAGCTGCCGCTTTGACCACTGCGGCCTCTAGCTTAGAAGCTTGTTTGGCAACAATAATTAAAGATGAAAGCAATGATTAAACAGGAGAAGAGAAGGCGATATTTTACGGACGATAACATGTTACTACTTGAAACAGAGTTGAGAGTAAAGAGAGAAGAGCTCAAGAGACGGGACAAATGGAATGGCTATAGGAGAGAGTCAGAGAGAGAAGGGTTCCCTTATTTTTTTGGTTTTTTTACTTTTTTTTTTCTGATTACAAGAGAATTAAAACTTTAAAAACCTTTACAAAAGATGGTAAAAACCTACTTGAGTACTTGCTTAATTTCTCTCCTCCGAATGGAGATTCAGCGTGTGGGTTTTTAGAAAACAACGACGTAACGCACATCTGTGGACTGTGGGGTTATCACGCGACTGTTTCAAAATCACAACCGTCTGATGCGAACTTCAGAGCTCTTTGTTCTGAGAAAGTGTTGACTGTTTGGTGAGTTGTATGAATCCGTGATGCGAGTCATACGACCTGACAAAATTTATTATATCGACAGTCCGAATTATATGGTTGAACTAACTTATTTCATAAGTTATTTTGTCTGCATTTACTATCTACAAAAAGGTTTGGATTCCTTTTTATCATTTACCTTTAAAAGTTTAAAATTAGATATTTATACTCTTTTGATATAAAAAATTACGTTTATTGTGATAATCAACGAATGATGCAATATAAAAAGTTAAATATAATTAATTACATACAGCTAACTACACTTTTTACGAAAATATGAAAATATTTAAGAAAATATAATATTATTTTTTAATCTTTTTTTCTTGTTCTTGTCAAGATATCGAGGCAGATCAGCAGATGTATAAGTACAATCACATCTTTGTTAGAAATATTTTTCATCAAATATTAACTATCTGACTACATCAACAATTAATGACTGTTTATATTTTTAAATGTATCATAGACTCTCTTTTAAAATTATTTTGTCAATTTAATAAGCTCTTATTTGTGTAACATAGGTAGAGACAGATGTTTTGCATTGTACAATACGAGGTGATATATATAATATAAGATGCACATACCAAAGCGACATATTTATAAGTTAGCCTTTCTTAAAAGGCTGAATTCAACTTAACTAAAGTTTCTTTACTTCATGGTATCAAAGTAGTAAAATTTTGATGCATAAATTATCATCTTGATGATATGAAATTTTAAAAAAATAATAATATTTTCATATACATCCATTTTTCTTTTTTTTCAGATTAAAAAAATTATTTTTTATTCAAAATTATGAACCCCAACCCCCCCCCCCCCCCTCTCCCCTCCGCAAAAAAAAAAAAAAAAAAAAAAAACAAAAAACAAAAATCAAAGTTTAATCAACAAAGTTGTTTTAGTATTAATTATCGCATGGCACTATACGAACTTCTAAGTCTGGAATGATACACGTCATCCACGCAGATTTGTCAGAGAGAGTGGCATTTTAAGTGCACGATGTATTAAATAAAAGTATTCTTATTTAGTAATGGAAGGAGTTTTTGTTAAGTGTCAAGCTTCATCAGCTATAAAAGATGTCAAATCTAATTGATTAAACAGAAGAAATTTGAGCTTCTTGGATCAATATTTACAGACTGACGGGACTTATGATGGAATTAATGAGCAGATATTTTAGAATTTCATAGCACTCAAAATAAAAAGATTCAAAGATTCTGAGACTGAGAGAGGCGAAAACATTTGCTTACCTTATTTCTGACATTCTCGTAATTTCCATCAGAACAACAATTTCAGTACAAAACGACACCTCCACTAATGCAGTAACAAGTTCCTGCTTCCACATGCTATTACTACTGTTTTAGACTGCTTTTTCTTGGTGATCAAAGAACAATTTATTTATTTATGAAAGAGCTGAATTTATGCCGAAAAAATAGAAAATAAAAAATAAGCAAGATAACTTATGGGCTTAAAAGTTACATTCTGGCCCACATTACTCATCTAGGCCACAAAATTCTCTTTATTAACATAATGCATCAGCATCATCTCAAAGCACATATCACACAAAATTCCTACTATTTTATTTGATTTTCTTAAATGATAAAAAAGGCAGCTAAATTTCACCATCCCAAAATTCTTCCAGTGTCTTGTAAGGTCCATCAAGTGAAATAAACTCTAGTGCTAGACATCCCTTGCGTTGTGGGATTTGATCAATCTTCTCTCTTTCATCAGCACTTAATTCCCAGTTTAATATGTCCAGATTCTGTTTCATCCTTTCTTCATTGAAGCTCTTCACTAGCACACAATCCCCTTGCTCAAATACCCATCTCAGACAAATCTGGTACATTTTCGTTGTAATAAGTTTCCCAAGATTTTTGTCAGTGCCATTCTTTTTTGAGCAATCTCGGACAAAAATTTACTGCATACTTGTTCTACCATATTTTTTATTCGAGAGAGATACATATAATCTTTTTAAACCTATTGATTTTATGGTAACTGTTTCAGTGACGATATTCATGAAGCCCAAAAAATTTTAAGTCCTTTTTTTTTAATGCTATGTTACTATGTTAGAACCTTATCCAGTAGAGGGTTAGATCTTTTTTAAGTCAGAAATTGAAATTTAAAAAAAAAAAAACTCTAATTTTCTCAAATGTGTTTTCCATATTTTTATCCGCGCCTGAATTTAGTGTTCTCCAATCGTGCGTGTCGTATCAAACACAACCATATTAGAGTCTCATGTTGTGTCGTGTTATGTTGACACGAACTATTTTTTTTTATTGTCTCGTGTTGTGTAGTGTCGAGTGGTGAAAAGAGATAACACAACACACATTCTGATACGATCGTGTCGTGTCGACATGTTGTGTTAGTCATGTCAAATTGTGACAAAAAATTTTCTTTAGTTTTTATAAAGATTTATTAAAAATTGTTAAAATATTAAAATGGAGAAAAATAATTGTTATAGTTTATTTGACTAATTCACAAATTCAAAATATATATATGAACAAAATTGTCGGGATATTTTTCTTAAAATATTAATTGATGATTTCATTTTTTTTCTAACACATTTTTTTGTTGTTTGAATAGATTAAAAATAATTTGTTTTTTGTTTGAATAAATTAAAAATAATAAAATGTTAAAAGAAATTTAAATAGACGTTAAAAAGGAAGTACGATTATAAATTGAATACTGATATAAAATCAATTTAAATAATCGACTAGAAAAATAATTTAAAATATGATGTATTTTATGAGTTATTAAATATATATGATGTTGTTTTTTATAATGCTAAAAATTAAATTCGTATTGTCATATCGTGTCGTGTTATTTTGTGTTCGTGTCATGTCAAATCGTGTTAAGTTTTAAAATTCTCGACACGGCATGGTTATCACACAATACAATGATACGTTTGTGCCGTACTAATTTTGTACTCATGTCGTGCCAACACGCATATGCATGTCATGTTATGCCAATACGATCGTGTCATGTCATTTTGGAAAACCTACCTGAATTGCAATGCTAACTTTGTATATATAGGTCTGTACCTGAGCCAAAGATTTCCCTTTTGCTTGAGCAATCTGTTGCAATATCTTAGATTCCATAACCTGATCTGTGCCCCACAGTGTTCCTTTAGCCCCCAGAGGAGAGTAAGCGCACATTTGAATTCCCTTTTGCACGCAAAACTCTCTTAGCTTCGTCTGTTGCCACAGGGGATTAACTTCCACCTTCACATATATTTAATTAAACAAGAGTTGCCGCCAAATTTTCATTGCTAGTAAGAGAAGTTCTTCAAATAGTAATTATGAAAATCATCAAATATAATTACATACATTAATTCATAATAAAAGGAAGTATGTCATGTTCCCTGTGGTTTTATTTGATAACTCTTCTTTTTTGTTTTTTTTTAAAAAAAAAAAAGTTTACATTCATTTGATTAGTACGTAGTCTACATGAAATATTTAACAACTAGTTTATAGAACAGAAATATTTTAAAATACTAAAATTTAAATCAAGAGTTCAAATTCTGTTTGTTTCATAAATTTCAAAATTTATTTATTAATTTTCTAGCTATTTGTTTCTTCATTTAAATTTTGGTAAATGGTAATCTACAGTATTACTTAAAATCCGTGACTGCATTTTTTATAATTAAAAATAATATTCTCTTTTTATATTTTAATCAAAACGAGTTTTCTTTTAATATATTAAAAATAATTTTCTCTTTTTTACATTCAAAATGGTCGTACCAATCAGTTTTTTTTATTTAAGAATTAAATATATTTGGAAGACTAAGGTAGTTCATGCCTAATTGTTATTTGGCCTCTTTAACCGTTACTTTAAATTCCTATGCCATAAATTTTATAAAATTGAAATAATATTACATAATCTAACCTACAATATAATCATTGCAAATGATAATCACTATTAATTTTTTTATAATGAAACTCAATTTGTTGCTAGTTCCAACAAATTCGATAATTGTAAGAATTTTCCGTATCGAGTTTTACTCCATGAATCCCTCTAGTTAAAATTAATCGGAAAATTTTATAATTGGACCTGATTAGCAGCAGGAGGGATTTTGGCAAAAGAGAGCAAATGTTCCAATTTTTTGCACGAGAAATTGCTGACTCCAATTGACTTTGCGAGGCCAAGGCGGTTGCACTCCTCCATCGCCTCCCAGACCGAGCGCATGCCAAATTCCTCGATATCATCCTTCGGGAAGGGCACGCTATACTGGCCTGGCTTTGTGCTTACAGGCCAGTGTATTAAATATAGATCAACATAATCCATTTGGAGATTACTGAATAAAAACATTGTATTTACGTATAGTGTTAAAAAAAGGATAGCATATCATTCTGTTTTACATAAAACATCACATAAGAAAAATAAAATCAAATTATTCAGGGAAGCAAGGGGTTGATAGTCTATTTTTTCTTTTTGTCTAAAAAAGCAGAGTACAAGACCGGCTGTTGACAAAAATTAGTTTGGAAATATTTGAGTTGGCAACTAATTCAGAAGCAAAAGAACGTGGTAAAAGCACAAGAAAGGGGCTGGCGGCGGAAAAATTGTTTGTTAGTTAATCGGTACAAGTGTACAACACTTAGCAAAATTCCTGTGATTCAGCTTTAAATAGTATTTAGCTAAGTCATTTGTTCACTTAATTATTTACCGAAGTGTGGTCTGTAGTGCACCCATGACTCGATCCCCGTGCGCATCGCTGCACCAAAGCTTGGAAGTGATAAAGAGTTCATCACGGGACTTCAAAAGACCCATCGAGATAGCCTTCACAACAGCCTCCCCGAGCGGCCTTTCGGACTGATAAATAGCTGCCGTGTCGAAATGGCGGTAGCCTAACTTGATTGCAGATAGTATGGCAGCCTGCATAGTTTCGGACCCTGCAAAGGGGTACACGGCTGTGCCCATGCCGATTAGCGGCATGGCCTTAGGGCCGGAGAGTGTGTTTAGGTTCACTTCAGGGATAGTCCCCATTCACTTTAGAAGAAAGTAAGCTCTATAAATTTATTTTATTTTATTTTGGTTAAATGGAATAACAAATAAGGCTGTAATTAAATTGAGTAGAGACTGAGTGGTTGTGCTGTTTTATCTTTGGGAATTGTACCATTTGGTCCCTTGATTGACACTGATTGTCACTGTTTTGGAATTTTCGTGTCCAATTTTGCCTTTGACTAACAATGATGAACAGTTGAAATTCCCACCATGATATGGACTGGGATCCTTAATAGTCAAAAAAATATGGACTGGGATCCTTAATAGTCAAAAAAAGAACTGTACCAAACAGTCTTCTTCTTTTTTTAATATTTAAAAATTCTAAAATTTAAATGTTGAATCAGTTTTTGATCTTGTTGATCTTGTTTAATTTCGTTGTCCCTAATTAGGTAGGCGGCTTAACCAATTTCAAGTTTTGCGGAAGGGTTTAGTTGGTTTTAGACCGGTTTTGGTAAGAACTACCTAGCACAAGTCAATTGGTACCCAAAACAATCAATCACATACAAGTAATTCAAATATACAAGAAAATAAAGAGAGAAAGAGAGAGACGAATCGAACACAAGGTATGATTACGGAGTCCCGACCCGCTAGAGAAAAGCTAGCCTTAGTCATACGTCTCCGGAATTTTAGCAACCACCAAATGGGTGCCCTCCATTCAATTCCAATAAGAACGGGACTACAATTTCGAACCGAATCGCCTCGTCACAATGACCTCGAGGTGGATCGGCCTAACTCTAATGGCACAACGGCCTACAACAATGGTGGTGGCACTACGACCTAGCTCAAGCGGCTCAACGGCCTCGCTATTCAAGGGAGAGGAGCACTCAAGTGGCTACAATATCTCTTAAAGTAATCTAGCTATTAAAAGCTCAAGTAGGAGAATGTCCATGTGCTCTAAGGCTCTATTCTGGTCTAATTTTGCAAGGTATTTCTCTCTTGGGAGAGAGAACAAGTGGTGGATATAAATAGAGCTCGGCTGGAGCTGTTTACCAGTAAAAACAGCCTCAAGCGTTACACGACGTTACATAGCGTTACACGACACTTGAATATAGCCGTTAAATAAGACAAAATCCAACAAATCCGTTGAACTCTGTCAGAAACGTTATACAACGTTTCTAAAGCGTTATACAACGTTTGGGACAGAAAGAGTCCAACGGTCAAAAAAATTGTCAGAATGTTATACAACGCTATGAAGCGTTATACAACGGAACAAAGGCCAAGCGTTATGTAACGTTATGAAACGTTAAACAAATCTGACTGTAACGTTATAAAAATCTGACTAAACGTTACAAGCCGATTCCCGTAAAAACTCTCGAAAGTTCAGAGCTAAAACGTCATACAACGATAGGCAAACGTTATACGACGTTTGAGAAAAGAACCGTCATACAACGTTATGAAACGTTACACGACGTTTCAGAAAATTGGAAATTTATCTTCTCAGTGTTCAAGCGTTATAGAACGCTATGAAGCGTTACACAACGCTTGAACCAGAATACTGGATTTTGCTACAAAGTGCTCAAGCGCTACACAACGTTACATAGCGTTATACAACGCTTGAGCCAGAAAACTGAATTTTGCTGAAATCTTGAGCTTCTCTGCTATCTAGACCATTTCAATGATAAGTAAGGACTAAAGTATACCTTCTATCCTAGTCTAAGCTAGCCTACAAGCTTCCTAAAAATTTGATCTTGATCTTGCAATAATCTTTTATCCAAGTCTTCATAAATTGCATCTTCTTCCTATAAATTCCTATAAAGCTCAAAGAAGATTGTTAAATGCCAAATGATATTGTTTTGTAATCGACAAACCGAGAGTAGTTTAGTACAACAAATTTTACGGGCGATGCATTTTCATATAAACTCTATAAAATTTAGAGTTAATTTGATACTTGATTAAGTGCTCAAATTATGAACGTATTAAAATTAATCAAACCAGGTTCATTCATTTATTGAGCACTTAATCAAATATCAAATTAACTCTAAATTTTATAAAACTTATATGAAAACGTACCGCCTGTAAAATTGAACAAGATCAATGGTTTGGATTCAACATTTGAATTTTAAAATTTTAAAATATTAAAAAAAAAAGAAAAAGGACTGTATGTACAATCCTTTTTTGGACTGCTGAGGATCCCAATATACTGGACCAGTATCCTCTGCTCACCTTTTAAGGTGAGCACGGTGCCTACCTTAAATCCGAGCCATTCGATTTAATCACGACGGTTAGGTTTTTTTCGAGCCTATCAATCTGGTATTATTTACGGGGCACCATCATTGATCGGACGGTTCGGATCTAAGGTAAGCACCCTGCTAAGGTGAGCAGAGGATTTCATTTCCCAATGTACGTATGACAAGTGACAAGTCCTTAATGGTCCGACAATTTCTTAATGGGCAGTTGTTTAAATATTTATCAACGGCCCAACTATTTGGGCCTCGGAATGACTGCGGTTTCGACGTTTCATGTCTTTGTCATCTTCTAAGTCCAGGTCCATACGCCGAATTCTCGATTTCTTCGGAGAATTTATTTTGAATAATTTTTTTCTACAAATTACAGAGAGGACCGCGTCCACGTGACTTTGTACTAGTCTCATAGTTTAGCACATACCACTGACAAGCGGGTCCCGCATAAAAGGTTCCCTCGAAACCTCAAACACTGAAACAAAAACACATCGTGTCTTTGTTTTCTGCCAACCTTTGAATAAACCAATGCGATTTAAATTCCCATCAAAGGGGCGGGCCCCACTCCTCCTCTCCGCCGCTGCAGCCGCCGCCTTGACCGCCACCGCCGCCGCCTCTACCTCCGCCGAGAGCGTCACTCTCGCGGCCGACGGAATCGTCCGCTCCTCTCGTGCCATATCCACTGTATGTCTCTCTCAGCATATGAAATAATTCTCTTTTTAAGATTGTTATGTTTCCCTTACCAGTGGTTGGATTATGGGTTTTAGATTGCATTTGTTGTGGCGGATTACAAATATTCTTTGCGCGGGTTGGCTCGAGATTCTGAAGATTACCAATTTAAGCTATCTGAGGTTAAAATTTATTTCTGTTATTTTTGCCCTTTTGCATATGAGAACAGTGTCACATAATTCCATTGCTGTGTATTTATGACTGGTTCGAAGAATTTTTGAGTTTGTTACAAGGAGAAGGGATCCAATGCCAATGGTTACAAGTGCCTAACAGTACCAAACTTTTTTATTGTGCACCAGTTAATCAATTTAAACTGTTGTATGTGGTTTGTAAGTGTATAAATAATTGTAAGGTTTGGCATTGGATCCTCCTAAATTTTGTCAAATCCTAGATTACATGATGCTAAGTTATATTATTACAGTAAATACTAATTATATCTCCCTAACTCTGGTGTAGTATTTCTTTTTCTTAGTCCGATGGATGGAGCTATTGGGTTTCATATTAACATCCTCATACAAAACGATGTTATTCAAGTAATTTAGAAAGTTTGGCACAATTTAGTCAACAATTTCTTAATTAGATTGTAGTTTTGACAGTGGATGTTTATCAAAGTAATCTAAAAGTGTTAAAAATTGCAGTTAATAAGTAAATGTAGTTAGTTTAATCTGGAAAAAGGATGTTGTATGTTAACCACCTTGAAAATGATGGCCATTGAACTTATCAGTTATCACCTCTTATTAGGTTCATTTAAGATCAGCCAAGAAATTACTCAAACTCTGTGAAGCCAATGGTGGTTTTTATGTTAAGGCCGGTCAATTTGTTTCTTCACTGAGGCAGGTGCCAAAGGAATATACATCAACTCTCTCATGCCTACAAGATAAAGTATGTACTTGAATATGTGTTTATAACGTGGTTTATTACTTCTTGGGTATGCTTTATGATTCTTGTGTTCTGAAGTTATTATGCCTGATAGTTCATTCTAAATTACAACTCAGGCGACTCCGTACAATTTTGAAGATATTAAAAAAGTGATAGAGAAAAACCTGGGAAGGGATTTGTCTATATTGTAAGTATATCACGCTTGCAATAAGAAAACTAGTGATTCATGAACCTTCTTTTACTATTTAATGCATGGTTTTGATGAACCATCAAATTGTAAATTTTGTGGTTTTTCAGATTCTTGGCATTTGATGAACGGCCAATTGCTGCTGCTTCAATTGCTCAGGTGCATCATGGTGTATTGAAGAATAAACAAGAAGTAGCTATAAAGGTGAGGACTAAAATTGATGTTTACAAGAGATAAAATTCTTTCACATAATTTACTACAGAAGTTACTCAATCAGAGTTATTCATGCACACGGATGTCCTAGTTTTTCTTTTTGTTGACTTCTGTTGAGCTTTTCCTGTTGAGATGCAATCTAGAGCAATAATGAAGGTTTAATTGAGCTGTTGGATTTAAATGTACCTAATGATTTATAGCTGGAAATTTAGTTAAAAAAAAAATAATAATTATCTGTGCATATATTTTGTAAAATGAAAGTTCAAGTTTCATGTCATTTCAGGTGCAATATCCTGGACTGGAGCAGAGAATGAAGATAGATATCATGACAATGGCAATTTTATCAAAATCCATTTCAAAGGTACAAAAGAATTGAATTACAGATTAGGTTTGTTTGTCTCCTGTGGTATCAACTATTAAGTTTTTGTTTCATTTTACAGATTTTTCCCGATTTCAGGTTTGAACGGGTACTATATCAATTTCAGCGGACCATGTCACTTGAACTTGGCAAGTACCTTCTACTCTCTCTCTTGCTCTTTTTCTTCTTTTGTTATTTTTCCCCTAGCATTCTGAACTCAAAAGTTATCACTAAACACATTTTGTAGATTTTATCCAGGAGGCAAACAATTCTCAGAGAGTAGCAACCTATTTCAGGAAAAACAATGCAGTTAAAATTCCCCTTGTTTTCAGGGTAAGAGCCCTAATTTACAAACTATCAGCTATTATATATGCAAATGTGACTTGAAAAGGAATATTTGTCAGTTTCTTTTAAAGCACCACTATTTCTCTTAATTTTTGGAACTTCTATTTTTTCAGGATCTAACTACCCCACAGGTTTTGATAATGGAGTTTTGTCATGGACAAAAAGTATGGTATTTTGTAAATTGATGCTTCCAATACCGTTCTAATTCATTTCAAATATGACAACCTAGAAATTCTCAAAATTTAGGTGGATGATTTGGACTACATGAGAGAAATGGGCATAAGCCCTGTAAAGGTTAGCTCTTGGTTTATTAAATTAATATTATAATTTCCTGATTTTATTTATTTTCTCATTTTGATGTTTTTTCTTGGATAATTGGGTGTCTAATCCATATATGTGGGAGTTGTAATAATTTGATTGGTAGATAGGAATCGAGAACATGAAGGTAGCCAGGCACAGTTCCCCGTGTTTATTTTAGTATTGTTAGATGCACCTTAAATTAATTTTTATGAAGGGACACACAAGGCCAGTTTTTTGTGGAGCTTTGTTGAAAATTTGAAATTAACCCAGCACAAGGCCAGTATTGGCCAAAAGGATCACATTTACTGTGTTTTACAATTATCACTGTATTAGTGTGCATTTACTGTTGCATTTGTATATCACATACTTCTGTTGGATGAAAGGTACATTCTGTTAAATTTTGTTAACTCTGTCCCAGTGTATTTAGAAGTATTTTCCTGTAAACCTGAGTTATACTGATAGATCAAAAACCATTCAGGTGTTGAGATTTGAGTCTGTATGAACCGACAGTAGGGAAATTTGTTTTGTAATTTAATCTCAGATTCTATTGCTGAATACAGCTTGTAAGAACCCTTTAATGTGGTTCTGCAGGTTAAGATACTAAGAGTAAGAGGCGGTTATTTCAGGTAGCTAATACATTGATGGAGCTCTTCGCAGAAATGATATTTGTCCATGGCTTTGTACATGGTGATCCTCACCCTGGAAACATATTGGTTTCTTCACAAGGCAATGGAAGATTCAACTTAGGTAACATATTAAATATTTGTTCCCAAACTTGCAAATATACCCCTGTCAAGACCAACTTGTGCATTTTACTCTCGGAGAGCATGTTTTTTGGTTTCTAAATTCCCAAACTGCTTATTTGTCTATGCTGGTTTGTAAAGTTAATTGTGTTAGCAGTTGAGCTCTTACCCTTTTTGATATATTTTTAAATGTGGGAGACCACTTTCACTGTAGCTAAACTCATAAGAGTGTTTATGGGGCATATCTCTGCCAATGCTCCTGGTTCACGATATTGATCAAAATATGCATTTTGTTTCTTTGGCTCTCATTGCAGTGCTGTTGGATCATGGAATATACAGAGAACTGGATGAGAAATTTAGGCTTGATTACTGTCAGCTCTGGAAGGCGCTTATTATGTTAGATTCTAGAAAAATACTAGACTTAGGTGAAAAATTTGGTGTTGGAAAGTATGCCAAGTATTTCCCTGTTATTTTTACGGGAAGAACTATTGAAAGGTAAGCTTCATGACCCTCAATTATATTTATTTTACTTTGAACAAAAGATCTAATAAGCATGCCGTTGACAGATTATACCAGTTCTAATATGTAATTCTTTGTGTGGAGACCCCGCAACCAAATTGATGTTAATAGATTACAGGTTATTTGGACTTTGATTTGGCACCATATATTGTAACTTATGGTATATCTAAATTTAACTCAAATTTTATGCTTATGCTAGTAAATCAGCACTTGGAGTTCAAATGACGAAAGAAGAAAGGAATCATTTAAAAGATGAGCTTAGATATCTGAAATTAGAAGACATCACATCCTTCATGGATTCTTTACCTCCTGATTTTCTCGTTATTCTTAGAACAGAGTAATCTCTTTTTCTTAGTTTTTTCTTTGGTAACTTTGGCAGAAGCTGCCACTTTGTTTTCATTTAGGGAAAATTGGATATAACCCCCCTCAAAACTTCTTCAATTGGAAATAACCCCTTCAAATCATCAAAATTGGATATAACCCCCTCAAATCATATTCCTTAAGGATATAAACCCTTTTGATTAAATTCAATAATGTTTTAATCTAAAAAGTTAATTTCTAAACTTTCTGACTAAAATACCCTATGCCCGTACCCATTGTCTAAAGAACCTTTCGTCTACCTCACAATTAGAAAAGCAATTTTTTTTTTAACTTTAGGTATGCAAATCCAGATCACTAACGACATTAAAAACTCATCGCCCAAGGTTTTCTGATCTGTCGTGATTCTCAACTCGAAATAGCAATACACTAGCGGATTGGATTGCCCCAGAGACGAATGGATCCATGGCTCACTGCTAGTTTTGGCCTCATTTCTATTTTCTTTTTATTTACTTTGTGCTATTTGACAGCCCTTGTAAACTAAGCACAACACCAAAGTCTCTTAGATAAATGTTGAAAGAAAGAGATTACTAAGATGAGAAAGGTAAAACTTCCAAGTAGTTACATAGTACGAAATGATGCTAGCGAGAAAATCAAACGAGGAGAAGACAGCGAACAGGGAAGCAAGCAAGTAATTATGAGCAATGGGTAGGGGTAATTTGGTCATAAATTTAATAAAATATTTTTCATAAATTAAAATAATATTAAAATTAGTTAAAAGGGTTTATATCTTTAATGAGTATGTTTTAAGGGGTTTATATCCAATTTTCAAAATTTGAGGGGGTTATTTCCAATTGGAGAAGTTTTGAAGGGGTTATATCCAATTTTCCCTTTCATTTAATAGAAAAAAGATATGTAGAGATCATAAAGTTACATTTACATCCCAAAACATAACCCGAAAAAAAATTTAGTGTCTACTACAATTTTTAAGGTAGCATTTACAACAGTCTTATAAGGTAGGGAAACCACGGTACATACCCCTCGAATCTTATTGATTTGGAAATTTACCTCTTCATAGTATTCTTTTTTAACAGTCTAGCCACAAAGCACTATAAGTTAATTGTATTATACTTTGGTGATGCCCTATGAAGAAATAAACTATAGTGCATGGTCCATTAGACCTGCAGAGTGAGAAGTATTCATTGATTATATTTTTTTGTAGAGCCCATTAACATCGTTCCATTTTCTTTCTATACATTACATTTGCTTGGTCATGAAAGAGAAATATTACCCCAATATAATATTATTTAATAATCCATGTCTGTTTTGTTTCGTGCAGTGGACTGTTGAGGTCTATAATTGGTAAGCTTGGAGTTGGTCGGCATGTTCGTCTGCTTGCATATGCTAAACACGCATTGCGTGGCCTAGAAAAACAAGATGAGTCAAAGGGTAAATCCCTCCTTCCCTCCCTCCCTCTCTCTCTCTCTCTCTCATATGCATCTTTTCTTTAATTTGTATTTATATTTTATCTATTTCGTACTTGTCTGTGTCAGGTTTTCTTAAGAACACCTCCTCACAGATTAGAATAAACATTACATATCTCCATTTGAGGCTGCTGCTTGGTTAGTTTCTTCCCGTTCCCTTATATCCAAATTCCATTCTTTTTTTTTATTTTTTATTTTCCTTTGAACTTATTGTTGTTCATTTTGCAGAGTCAATGACACTTATATTGCAACTAAATAACATGAGACATGCTGTTGTAAATAAGTTGAAGGATCTAGTGCGTGGAATTCTTCATTTGTTTCACATAAATATGTTCACTTTTTAATTGTGATTGTACAAGGTACCTCAGTAGGTGATAATTTGAGATGCATGAAGAATTAGGCATTAAGAGTGTTGGTATATACAGATAGGATGGGGTCATTGACAATCTAATAATTAGATTATTTTCTCATTTTGCTTAAAATAAAATTAAAATGGTCTTTTAAGCAAATTGTTTGATGCACGAGGAGTGGACTTTTTAATGTTGTACAATTTGATATCATTCATAATGCATCAAGGATGGTTCATTTCAGGCAATTTAAATTTTTAATCATTTTATGAATGATAAAACATATTTGAAATCATCATTTCTTATACACGGGAGTACAATATACACATATCATATAATGTATTGTCTAGACTGTTGCATTTGATGTTTGAAGCATATTTATGAGGATTGTTAATCTTACTAGGTAAAATAATGAATGATGAATGCTTACCCCTTTATGGTCTATGCTTTTATGTTTAGCAAATTGAATCGATTATCAGCAACAATGATGTTATAATAAAGAAATTACTTATGTTCGTAGATACCGAGTTATTTAGCTTTTATGCATTTTTTTTTCCTGCATCTACCTTGTGGTGCGTATATTTTACTTTTGTATGCTGCTTTCATGGAAGCTAGCAATCTAAAATGAATTTCATTAAGATGCGTTTCATGAGTCCTTGCATAATTACTTTTGGAAATGTTGAGAACTTGTAATGACTTTGGGTGTTAAACCTATACATAATGGAAGAAGTACATGGCCTGAGTATGTGAGTTGTTGCTTTTTATTTTTGTTTTATTTATTTTTTGTTGGTGCGTATATAGATATGGTGCCGGCTTATCTGGATCTGATTCTTCGACGAGGGACTGAATACTTTTGGAAACAGATTGTATGAGAGAATGATAATGTATCATTAAGGCTTTGATCAAAATGATTTACTCATGGGATTTTATTTGATTCGAATTAATTTCTTAGGATATCGTTGCGTCTAATAACATGAATGTTCCCATCAAATGAAATGAAATCAATTTATTTTTATCAAAGAATTTCAATTAACATGGGAATTCCATGGAAAACTCAATTTAATCAGGACCTAAGTAGGCACTATTGAACGGATAAAAATTGAATACAAACACATTAATTGCCCCGTTTACTACCATCTTTTTTTTTTTTTTTTTTTTGTCTGATAAATGCTAGTCTCAATGCAAGTCCAATGGCTTTTGTTGCCAAAAGAATTAAATCTGTTCTACGAAACAGTACCGAAGTTTTCTATTATAAGAAATATTTAATCTATAACAACCTTTTAGAAAAATAATTAAACAAATTTGAAAATCTAAGAAGCACGGAGTTATAAACTTATCATACCGTGTCGATATTATTTTTCTATATGTTTAGACAGGAAGAAAAAGTGGTGCTCGCCAATGAGGCAATGACAACCCGAGCAGCACTATTTTTGTTTTCATATTTATTTTTTTATCTTTTTTTTTTTGTGTTACGTGGGAGGACATAACCCCTGGATCTATACCATGTTTCATTCTTTATTTTTTTGAAAAAAAAAAATGCTATAATATATTCATTCAAATGCTTAACTTATTCGCCAAAAACCGTGAATCTGCTCTCACAAACAGTGGCTTTGCCATCAAGCAACTTAGAATCTGTTATCATAATTCATAAATAACATTACTAATAAATTTAACCGTATGGCCTCCATCCATGTCACTTCTATGTACGCATTAATGCATAGTCTTTGAAAACTTACTACTGCACGATGACAAGTAGGAAGGACGACACAATTTTTCAAATTTCAAAAAAAAATAGAAGGATGACACAATGGATTTTGCTTTTGAACTTAGTAATAACTTTTGAGGAATAGGACAAACAGTCGCTTTGGCCGAGTGGTTAAGGCGTGTGCCTGCTAAGTACATGGGGTTTCCCCGCGAGAGTTCGAATCTCTCAGGCGACGATTCTAATTTTTATAGCTTCTCTTCCCTGCCGTCTCTTTGTACAACTTCGATTTATTTACTTAGCATATATTTTTTATTTTTCTTTTTTTTTAAAAAAAAAAGCAACCAAGAAATCAAATAATTTCTCGCTACTTTCCAAACTACGTGCATCGAATATGAAAGCAACTTCGCAGCAGCGGAAATTGTGTCTTTCATTACAAGAACACACATACACCGAGTTTTATCAATTTAGATTTTATGGATCTCACTCCGAGCTTTATTGGCGTCACCACAAGTCTCTTTTGTCATCTCACTAATGGAGATATCGCACAGAATTCATATCCGACTTGGTCTGACCATAATTAGCAGCGCTTTTTGAGAAAAAGAAATAATCCAAGGTTTCCAAACTTAATTTTGCTGCACAGAGCTAGATATCATTTCTAAATATTTCACTATCTTTACAGGAGTTGCATATCATTTCTGGATATTTTACCGTCTTTACGGGAGTCTTGATTAGGAGGTGAGAAGAACAAACCCGAATCCCTAGTATGTTTTATACATGATTCAGCACCTCTAATTCGCGTGTAGACACAACTCTTACTGTTGAATTTGATTTATAACTGATGGATACACGAGTCAACATTTCCACAGATGCTGGGCTACTGCCCAATAATGGGATGAACTGGAACTAGTATGAACTGTGATTTGTTAAGTACAATTGCAACAATTAGATAAAGCTAATTCAATGACATTTGTCAACTTGAATAAATATGTAATTATCAAGCTTTGTAATTTCCCAAAGACATCAGAAAAAATCCTCTAGTGCAAAACTAGTGAAAAATTGCCCCCTGCACAGTTAATAGGTTCATATTGCCAATACCAACATTTGGACGTCTTTATGAAAGAAAACATTTACGAGTCTATTGTTTATTCAAAGTTAGAAAAAAAAAAAAAAAAAAAAAGGAAAACTCCTCTCCATATTTGAGTTTACGAGATTCTAGATAGCCAAGCTTTGGAAATCTTTCTCCCAAGATATTTGGCTGCGTTTAAACCACCAGTAGCAATCAAGCCTGATACTGCTTGCCTCGCACTTGATGCCATAACAAGTCGTCTCAAACCTCTCCTCACACATTTAGCTGCTGCTTCTTTTGATGAGACTGTGATTTGAGTTGTTGTTCCTACAACAAGCGACAACTTAATTTATGAAGGATGATGGATAAGGATAGAGTAATTTACCAGAGAAGAAAATTACCATTGTCACCTAGAGTGAAGTTGCCTCCCACGTGCCTTTGAATCGTCCACGGAAGAGCTGCAAAATGTTGGTTTGTGGAGGATGAACTACAGTCCTGCCAAACAGTTTAAAGTTATCAGAACTGTTTCCTATTTTGTAACATTATTTGGGGATGCAGAGAAGAACATTCCAGAACAACTCCAACAACAAATTCCTCAGAATAGTATCTACAGAAACACAGCTGACTTGAAACCCTTTGGCTCAGCCACTTCCCATATCATAAAACTTCTGCACTAAACCTTCCAATATGTGATACCGGAATCAAACTCCGTTATTGGACAAGTTATAATATCATAATTCAGTTTCAATTATTTCTAACTCATGAAACTTCTTAACAGTGGCAAAAGAATAGTGCTACTCAGATCACAATCCACAGCCAGGTCATGTTTTAAACTTAACCAAAACTCCACCCCTTAGGGACAGTACCATAACAGCTGGCAACTTCGACTAATTATTTCAATCACATTTGAAACTCTAGAGCAGTAATATCGATGTTAAAACTAAGTACAAAACATAGTTAATCATATATAATTATCAGAACTAAGATTACATGAACAATAAGAAACCTGCTTAAACAATTTTGTCCCTCCAAATGATGAAACTTTGAGTAGCCTTTCTGAAATATACTCGTGTAATAGCGGATGATACATTGATTGGAATAACTTGAAGCTTCCTTCAACTATTTTTTTAACCTGAAATATAATATCAATAGATAATGAGGATGTTTTAAGCACAAGTTCAATTAGCATATGCTATCGAGTGAAAGCTCACTAATTGTATCCAGTTTACATAATTTACTAAATTCTCTTCTGTTCTTCATTTTAACTCTTAAGTTCACTTGAAGGCAAATTTGGACTTCATATGAACTTGTTTGATCCAAAAAAAAATCATCAAAAAAGGGTTACTAATTTTGAATGATGAGGTTGATCAGACTGGCCTTGTCAGATACTGGTTGGTATCAACAAAAGCCCACGCAGCAATCCTCGGTACTTCAGCATTATAATGCATCAATAGGTTTGGGTGACTCATAAGAGAAAAGATGTTTTCTGTACTAACCTTATTTTTATCTTCAGCAAATAACATCCTTAAGTCACCCATGTATGACAAGCTACATATTTTAGCATATAAATGATCCTGCAAGAAACATAAAAAGAAACCAAAATATCAATCATAAATATCCCTGCATCTGAGAAAAGGTAAGAAAAATGACAACATTTGAAGATAGTAAACCTCAGTGAACTCTTGTGGCAAAAGGAGAAAAGAAGCAGACAGGGCTGATTTTAGGTTAAGAATGTTGACCTTGCTCATCTCCCAATTATCAACAACGACACAGACCTGTATGAAGACCTTAAAATCACAGGAAGGATTTGATACAGCATGTACAATTGAAATTTCAATTTTAGTTTTGCTCCTTATTTTTTGAAAAAAAAAGAAATTAGCACAAAGTGTTATTCTCGTTGTTAGGTGCTTTAATGAGGGACAAGGTTCTAACTATAAGACCCCCAATGACAAACTGAGAAACAGTTTAAAAATTAATGCAGCGACCTATTTATCAGCATATAGAAGAGAGAAGATCAAATATAATAGTATAATCAAATAGTTGCAGGTTCATTTAGCAAACAACTATTGTAAATTTCAAATAAAAAAATTAAAAGCAGACCTCAAGCACAAACATACAGGTTTCTGCAAGCGGCCGCTCAAGTAGAACCGGTTCCAGCTTAGCAAATCCATTGCCAGATCATGCATCCTCACCACGCCATATTTTATCCTCTGAGATATTGTTAGATACTTGAATGAATTTCGAAAGTGTTATTTTTAGATATACTGGTGTTGCTACACCAGCCTGGCTTGGCATCAAAAGCTTGTTTGTTGCTTGATCAATACTTGCAGATCAGTGACACAATCTTTTACAAGCTTGGTTGCAGACTTACAATCAGTGGGCAATAAAGAAACAAAAATACAAAAAAATAAAAAAGTCTACTGCCTAGCTGGGTTGTCTTATCCAGTTATGCAATTTAAAAATTGCGGGGCACATTCAATTTCAAGACAAGTCAAGGTTTATTCAAATCATTTAACTAATAGAAGAATGAGACCAAATCAGGGGCGGAGGCAATAAGAATGCAAAGGGGGGCTTGGTCCCCCCTAACATTTCAGTTTTGCACTAATTATTAAGGCAATTTTAATATAATTTTGTATCGATATAACAATTTGCTCCCCCTAAGATCATAAATTGCAAATCAGCCCCCCTCAATCTTTTTTTCTAGCTCTGCCCCTGGACTAAATATAGTTGAAGAAGGGAAGATGAGAAAAGCTGAAAACTTCTCTCTCTTTGCTGTCTTATTTCCCAAAAAACTTTTGTTGCTTATCCCAACCCTAACTTATAAAACATCTTGCATAGCCAATCAGGCCAGTCCCCTAAACTCTAACCCTAAATGAACTTTCTGTTTCTGAACCCTAAGATTAGCTTATAACACCTTATATGCATTATCCATTCGGGCCGATACCAGCATGTGCTTAATAATTGAACAGTCATAGAGTTAGCCATAGCGTGAAATATCCCCAATGCCATATCATTGGCTTAAAGCTCAGAATTCTTGTAAACTAAAACCACATTTTACCATCTCCCTATGTGCTAAATTATCATCGGATAAAACTAGGAACCAACCTTGCCTTTCCACTCAACAAATGGATTGAAATGCACACCAGCACCGATTACATCAGCAAGCCCTGTAACCTGGATAATCAAATGTTTTTTTTTCCAATTATCCTTAAAAAAATAGAAAAGATTAAAAAAAATTTTATATAATGTGCTAAACCCTCAATATTGTCTATTCAACTCAATCTCTGAATTTTATATATCAGGTTTTGCAGAAAAACTTTTAATAGTTTGTCAAACTTTTATAGGATAATAACTAAAAACCCAATATTCAAGCAGATGGGAATGGGTACTGTGTTCTAATTGCATGAGATGAAAAGAATTACAACTATTGACTGGATTAACTAGAGTATCATATCACATGGGCAAGTTTAGAAAAAAAATTAAAATAAGAGAATTTTGTTAGAAGGTAAACCGCTTTTGGGCCGAAGCGAGCCATATGACTGGAGTAGTGCTTCCTGTTCCTCTCTATATTCTGGTTTAAAGAAAATTCTCAGAAAAAGGCAACTTTTGAAGCTTGAGAGTGTCATATAGAACAGTGAAAAAGGGAAACACAAATTTTAAATAAAATGTAAGTTTAAGCATTTCAAGTATCTTCTACACAACACCACATGCAGATTGTCACATTTCAAGGAGGTACCCTTTTGAGCAAAACTATTACACAGACAAGTAATCATCAACTGAACAACCCTCCAGGATAATTTCAAAGTAGCCCTTTTCATTAGGTCCCTTTTGCAAAAAAGGCCTCCATCTTCTCAAAGTTTTTTTAAAAGAAAAATCAGTTCTCTCAATTGGTAAAGATGGAGATTGAATTATTTGAGGAGTGAAACAGTCCTGCAATTTCACCTTGAGCTGTTCCCTATTGGGACAATTTTGTTGGGTTACTATTTCTAGTCTACCCCAACTTGTTCAGGACTGAAGGCATTATTGTAGTTGTTGTTTTCTAATGGAACAAATACAACAGACCTGAACTCCAATACTGCACTATTGCTAGTGCTTCTGGCAAGTCAATTTTACACACAAGAAAGTGACTGAGAAGAGAAACTTACCTCAGAATGCCACTGAACAGGATCTGAAACACCTAATATGTAATCAACCATTGTAGTCTGAACATAAAGAATAAGATGAAGTCGCAAAACAGGAAATCAAAAGAAGGTCAATAGCAATATAAATCATCTAAACTATGCATTTGTCCATTCTTTATAAATTCCCTTGTACCCAACAAATATTATAAGGGGAATCGAATAACCCTTCTCTCATTGCTAATTCCAATTAACTAAATTGGGTGTGTGAGATAGAGAGAGAGGGAGAGGGATACCTTGTCAGAATTGTTGGGGAGAAGAGAAGACCCATAAGCGCAACAGAAATCGACTGAAGGAAGGATCTCGAGTGGTCCCGCTAGTTCTAACGCTCTCTCCATTGTGCCCAACTTTACTTCAGAAGAAAGAAAAGAAAGAGGAAAGAGAAATCAGAAAGACAGAGAATAGAACAACTCTTCGTCGGCGTGGAGCAAATGATATTGAGAAATTTAATCGCTGGAGCGGCCAATGCACCGGTTTAATTTCAGACCATTAGTTAATCGGTCAACTGCTGAACCGATCGATTAGAACCGGTCCGACCGAAGAATTTTTAAGATACCTTATATTTTTAGTATATTGAAATTGCCTTTGCACTATTTGACAAATTTTGGTTAGATAGCGAATATTTGTTTAGTGATGAATTTTTTTTTTCTGGATGTCACAACAAATTTATAGGACTCCATAAAAATATTTTAAAAAAAATCGTAACTGATTTATGTCACAACAAATTTTTATTAGCGCCCTATGAAAATATTAATTAAAAAAAAAAAGAGAAACTTGTACCTGATTAATGACAAACTGATCAACATACAAAGAGAGAAAGTTGTATCTCAAATATTTTTCATATTTTAATTTGGGAAATTCTAATGTGGACACCAAAAATACCGATCGTCAATTATTAGCAGATCTGCCGGCTATAAATCAATTCCGATCTTATATGTCTCCGTTAAATTGAACTGAAAAGTTTTGATGGAAGGGCAAAATTGTCCATTATATATGTGAAATAGCTGGCAATTATTTCGTAGAATCCTGCCTCTTCTCTCCAACGTCTCTCCTCAGCTCTCATCTACTGAAGCCACTCCAAAAACATCTCCTCCAAACCTTTCTCAAAGAAAGTGGGGTATTGGTTTTGCTGCTCGATACAACACTAACAAAATGGTATGCGATATTAACTTTTGTGTCTACATACTTCCTAGAACTTTTAGACATTCTGCCTAGTGTCATTAATTTGTACTTTTGCAAATACAAGTTGCTATTGCACAGGTTGCAAAGCACTGGAATAGTTGCATTAATTTATGTTCAGAAAGTTTCTGAAAAGGTCAGCATTTGCTTAGGTACTACAACTAGGAGAAATTGAGTTCATTTCACCTTAGTAAATAAAATTTAATTTTGTTTTTAGGTTTCTCTGGAAGCTGATTTTATGTACAATCATATGACTAGAGATGTAACCACAAGTTTTAGCTATGACTACATTCTCAAACAAGTATATATTTCTATAATTTTGATGCAATTTGACTTGTATATACCCCTGGTTTTAAGAAAACATTTTCCAAATGTTCTAATGCATTGATGTAAATTGATTTCCAGCGCCGCTTAAGAGGTAAAATTGACTCAAATGGTGTTGCTGCTGTTTATTTAGATGATCGATTAAATATGGGGGTGAACTTTATCCTTTTTGTGGAGATAATAATACTGAAGATATATATATATATATATATATATATTTTAAATGTAATAGATTACTATATAAGCTGAATATGATGATGTAATACGAAGATTATTGAATATATACGAATTTTTGAGTTTATCTCTGTTTCTTCCTCTTGAGAGTTGAGTGTTAGTACTCCTCTTCGAGTGAATGTATCGTTACACTTGCTGGTTTCACTAAGTCTCCCGATCCGAACGGCGTCATTTGGTATCAGAGTTTCTTCAGGTTTGATGGCTGCTCGTTGTAGACAACAAAACATCCACCATGGAGGCGAAGACCAGTGCGTTACGAAGATGCGAGAGCTGAGACAGCTTGTACAACAACTCCATGAGCGTGTTACGCAATTGGAGGCTAATCGAAGCCAAGACCGCCGACAGAGGCATGGTTCTTCGAGAAGCACAACTTGTGAGAATCGAGATCGCCGACCGAGGCACGGTTCTTCCACAAGTAACACTCATGTGAATCGAGATCGCCGACCGAGGCACGATTCATCGAGCTACATCGACTTTTCTTATCACCATCGACAACAATTCATATCCAGCGACAATGTTTCTTTTCGACCTCACCTTCAGCAGAGAAATAACCATTTTGAACATGTGCAAGTCTCCGAAACAAAATGCGATACATTGAATCGTGTTTCAGCTGACTCAGATTATTGTGGTAAAGATGAAGAAAGCAACCACTTCAACGACAACAAATCAACTTTGGTGTCTTGTGCTGAAGCGGCTCAGCATCAACACCATACCCAAAGGAGCACTTGTTTCCAATGGGCCATAGCTAAAAGCATTCAGTTTAGAATTGATAATGTCTTTGAAATTTCTGAAAGTGTTGTGCATGAAAGTGAATCAAATAGTGTAACATTTGATTCTCCACCGATCTTCGATGAGTATCCCAATGATGATGATGATGAAGTCTTTATTGTGACGGTTCAACCTAAGACAAAAGTGGATCCTTTTGACAGTCCCACAATCTTTGGTGAAGAAGTTGATGTTGCATAAATAAAATATTAGACAAGCACATTAATAAAATAAGTTCAGAGTGTGGCACTATGCAACATCAAAATTTTTGTATTTCAATTATTATTCCCATTCTAATAAAAAATAATTTAGCAGTGAAACTGAAATAAGAGAAAAAACTACATTAGCTTCAAAAGTTTATGTTTACTTTAACAAGAAAAGGCTCCAATTAAATTATTACAACTCTACAAATAATGTCTTGAACAGTGGAATAAATACGATGGAATCAAAATATAGAGTATTGTGAAATAAACATGATGGATAGACATATATATATATATATATATATATATATAGTGGTACAGTGGAAATTAACTAATCAGCGTGTAAATTTACAAAATCCAACATCTAATTCTCAACAGTCACAGTGGTGAGCGAGTCGGATGTACTGGTTGGAGTTACCTCTGGCAGCTCAACATTTCCCTTCGAGTCATCCTTGGGCGTGGTACGGTAATAAGTGATGTATAGAATAAGCTGCACTGCAGCAAGTAATGCACCGAGGCCATTTGGTATCTGCTCATTCCAAACAAAAATGTGATTACTATATATCAATCAACATTCAGAAAGGATAGTTCTAATCATGTGTGTTGTTCCAGTATCTTTTACAACTAAAAGCTGGTTATTGTTGATACACATATACCAAGAGTGGAATTGAGGTAAATATTAGTAGGTTAGCTCTCAAGTTAGATACATAAAGAGAGGAAATTGGGAACTTTTTTTTTTTTAAGCCAAGATGAGTCAAAGGAATTTGAGAAATTTAAGGATGACATACCAAGATATAGAGATCAAAGCGAAGAAGAGAATAGGTGGTCCAGCAAACACCATTTAGGAAGCTGACCAAAGAGAGGTAGAATGGCATGTACTTCACACTCTTAGTTTGAATCACCATTTTCTGTCACCAGATTCAAAACAAAGGGAAACTGTTAATTAAACACTTAGCAGATTTGTTGGCAAGAGCTAATTTCTTTTGCATTTAATTGTCTTGTTTGTGGGGTAAATAAATTCTTCATAATAAATTAATACATTCTTCACAATTCATAAATTGGTCACTAAATAACAGCATAACTTAACTTCTACGCTCACAATCATGTATAGATAACAAAATTAAAAACTCAATGACAATGTTACCTAGGCGCTATATTTTAAATTGTTACTTGTGACTCCCGCAACAAAACTAAATTTTATAGATGGAACCCAATTCTATATTATTCAACCACTAAGAAAATATGTGAATGAAACGACACAACGTTTTAGAATTTTGTTAGTATTGGAAAGATGTTGATCAATATTGGTCAAAATTTCAGATAAATTCCAACATATATTATCAACATATAAGTAATTCTTACCATGATTGAAAGAGGGGACGCATACATGGCAGTGCCAAAGATGACACACAGAATCCCCACAATTTCTGTTCTTTTGTGGTGAGTGTGGGCTCCGCTGAGCACACCGCCCATGACTGCCCCAACAAACACCAGCTCTGCTGCCAAAATGCCGACAACTTTAAGCTGCAAAAGAAAGAAAGTATGATCAGCAACAAAAACTATTGTCAAAAATGCAGCCATAAAAAGTCTAAAACAACAAGAGATTGATTACACGGAGGCGGCGTGGTGAGTAGATGAAGAATGTGAGGAGGTAGAGTGCCTCAATGAAGAAGCCAATGCCATTGATGGTGAGGACGAGAACACTGTTGGGATGCACAAAGGGCAGCCCATACATGACCCACATCATGCAATTCAGAAGAGTTGCTAGGTACGGTACTGGCGAGAACTGCTCCACCGCCTTCTTTTTGAAAATGTTCACGAATGTCGGCCTGTTTGTTAATTTAATGTTCATGTAAAAAAGAAGGAAATTGTAGTTTATTTGTACAAATATTTCGCATTGCTCAGCAATATTGCGTATCTGCAAAGTGTTTTTCGAGGGTTGTGTGTATGTGTGTTAAAAAAAACGAATAATCTAGTTACAATACATGCATATACATCATAATTAGTTTATGTGCATATTAATTAGTTTATTAAGATTGCCTCAATCAAAAGGCATAAAAGGACTAGCCTTTTAATTAAAGCATATTATGAAATTATCAATTATATATCAGAAACTATATATTGATCTTTGAAATAAAAATGCAAAGCAAGAAACAAAATATTGCCAAAGATAATTATTGGTGAATGCAACAGTTATTTTCATATGATGTTGATCATGATTGATATACAATAATGTCGATCTAAGTTAATAATATCAATTTATTTACTACATATATACGCTAAAGATCTATATGAATGTATGAATAATACCGAGCAGTATACGTGGAGAGTATATAATTTTTGTTGGCCTACGAAATCATATATATAAGACCAGACATAAATATCTAAGGCATGATTTATATAACCTCTTCCTAGATATAAATTTGTCAACCATAAATTAATTTCCTAAATATTAATTCCAAAAGGAGATAACTTACATCGGAGATAGGAACAAGCCAAAGGAGATCACATTTCCTGAAATTGTGAAAAGTTAAAAGTAATTAAATATTAATTTTGAATAGACAAGATGGAGATTATATTGTGATCTTTCATTATTAGTTTTACTTTCAATTTAATTTTTACTTTTCAACAAGCAAATTTCCTTTTACTCAATATTTAGTTTTTTTTTTTTTTTTAAAGCGTGTTTACTTTTCTCTATGCATGTTAGCTTTACTAGGAATTTAATCTTGCTTTATTTGTATTATAGTTTTTTTTTTCTCTTTTCTTCTTTTCATTATATTACGTTTGTAATTATCTCTGTTTATTTTTAATGAAATCTTTGTTGGTGTGGCAATCACCACCTGCCCTAAAAAAATAAATAAATAAAAGAAAACAAGAGTTTAAAACATTTTAAGTATCTATTCTAAATTCTAAACAGACAAGATAGAGATTATGTTGTGAGAAAACGAGAAATAGAAAAAAAAAAAAAAAATACCTATGATGCCGACCACAGTACGAATTGACCCCGTGGAAATCATTGTTTTAGAGCGATGGAGATGTGCAACTCAATTACTATAGTGTACAGAGAATTAGAGAAGGCAATGAAGAAAGCAACTAGTGCACGAGAATTAGAGAAGGCAATGAAGAAAACAACTAGTGCAGCAGAGGTATATAAAGCAGACAACAGCATGCCAAATGGGAGGTACTAATTCGAGCAAGTCTGTTAGTAGAAACTAGAAAGCGGGCTTGTTCAATAATAGACAAGCAATTTTGTACATCCAAATTTATGTTTCTGTATGTGGCAATTTGTCTATTCTTGATCGTCCATTAATATTGTTCAAATTATACAACTTTGTAGTAATTTATAGGTCCGTAAATATCCTGAGAAAAAATAATACTGGTTTGCCTAAATGAACTAAATATTGGAATAAAGACTCATAGGCTTAAATCCAAAGGTTGCCATTTGCCAAGCTATCTATAGATAAAATAGCTTCTGTTTGCGAGCCAAAAAGCTATTTACGTTACCATCCGTTTTAGAGATATTTACACAACAGCCACTATAGTCCTTAGTTGTAGTTGACTGTATGATAAAAAAATAAATGATTACTGAAACAGCGATTAGTTATCTACTGGATCTTGGAAAAATAAATAATTAACGAAATGTGTGAGATACATCGTTACAAAAAATTGAGAATATCAGATAAATTTTTTCACATGCAGATCATAAATTCAAAATTAGATCATTAATATTGGTTAATTTAAAATTTTACTAAAATATTTTTTTATACAGTTGTTTATTTCTGACGGCATTAAAATCACTCCACTTTATTTAGAAACAAAACTTTGGAAAGAAAAAAAAAAGGAGATAATTAGATTTAAGCCATTAGAAAATTTGCCCAATTTGATATATGCCATTGTTAAATTGCTAATTAGATTCATGCCATTATTTTCTTTTTCCAAAACAGAATAAATTCTAAAAATTTCATCCTCAAATTGTCATTATTTAAAAAAATTCCCAACTAAACGTTTGAAAATTAACCTAAGGTAAAATAGCAGCGGCGCTGAGAATATCCCAAATTTTGTGCTTCGATATGATTTTGTACGACAGAAATATGTTTTAGTCAATATAGATAGTACAATATACGTTTTTGTTTAATGTATTGCTTTATAAAAGTAATTAGCAACTTATATGGCAAACAAATACCAAGGTGAACGTAGAAATATTTTAAAAAATATAACTTGTACATTTCAAATATGTAACTATTTTTATGCATTAGGATCATAAAACTGATCATTATTTTGTATTTGGCAAAAAATAATTTTTATTGAGATAATATAACAAATGATTTCATAATGACATTTTTATTTGGCAAAAAATGTTTTGTAACAAATGATTTCTAGGAGTTAGTAAGGATGGCCTGGAAATAAATCTGATAGGCCATTTTGATGATTTTGAGTTCATAATTTACACTCTAATTCCGACTGCTATTCTTAGTATGGTTGTTTAAACAACAATCACTGCCTTAATCCAGAAACATCACTGTTGTGCAAAAAATGATTTCATTAATCTTTACATTATGAAGAATATCATGTTCATTAGAATTTAACTACACAAAAGAATTAGGAAAGAATGGTAAAAAAACTAATTTTCATGTTAAGACATTTCTTCGGATAGTAGAGGGGAAAAAGAACAAAGCAGAAAACAAAAAGCATATCTTGTCCCTTTTAATCCTTTTGTGTGAGCTTAATACGTGAACTTATTGCTTTGCTAATAACAAAAAGCAATTCCACCTACACAAATTCTGCATATGCTTTTCTATACTTTAGCATGATCTTTGATAACTGGGATACCGCAATCCATTGTAGAAATAATTTGAGGAATTGACATGCCACCAGAAAGCACAATTTCTGCATAAATGTGGTAAAAAGCAAGTCAAAACAACTTAATTTATGAGAACAGACATATTGACAATCAAACTCATTTTACAGCCATGATAACTAACTTAAATTTATCAAAATTAAAAAATCAAATTATATACAAGTAATTATTTGGCAGACTGTGTATCAATTTGGTATAACACGAAAATTGTTTGTTCAACAATCAAGCTTTTATAAACTCGATTTTTCAAATTGCGTAAAATGTAATACACAGCCTATTGCTTTAATTATTGCAAGGTAAATGAAAAGCGTACCAATAGCTTCTCGCACTGTTAAGTCTGGCCTGATTACATCATTACTGCTCATGAGAAAAATATCACCAAGGTAAAGATGGTTGGTCGGTAGGTAGACAGAGAATAGCTCTTCCTCTCCATTTCTCGTACGAAGCATTATTGTTGATGTGATGAAGCCAAATGCATATTCACCAATCCTGGGGTGGCGTACTATGACTACTTCTTTGAAAGCCCGTGAGGTCTGATCTGAATATCATTGACATAAAAGCATATATGCATTAAAAAATTTTTGAGGTAGCAGGCAAATTACCCATTAAGAGGTCCCATTATAAAAAAAAAGATAATACAAGGTTTATATACAAAACAAGAAATCCAATTGCTAATAAAGTAATGTGAAGGCTAACAAAACTGCAACCAAGAGTTCTGATCCCTTGGAACATTTGACTAAATGACCACGATGCATTAGAATTTATCCATTGAGTACACAATCTCATGATAACAGTAGAATTCACCAAGAGGGTAATTTTGTATCTACAGATATTACATAATGAAATAATAAACTTTTGATAATTGTACTTTAAAAGAAAATAACAGAAATAAGACATAAGATGCCCCAGTTACAATTGTTGCGAATTTAACTAATACTCTATTAAACCTGTTTTTGTTGACTAAACTATTACTCTTGTGTAAATATAACTCTTTTACCTGGTGAAATAGCAGCACTAATCTGCTTTGAGGCAGAATAGAGACTACTGATAAGTGGCATTTTCTTAATGAACCATTCACCAATTGCAAGAAGAGAAGCTCCAAGCCATGATGAAGTGAACACGCCAACCAAAAATATGAAGGCTATCGAGGTTACAAAGCCTATGCCTTTGAAACCACCAAACAAGAACTAGTTAGAATGCTAGATTAAGGTCATAAGGTGGTTAATAAGATGATTGTTTCCAGGTCAATATTTTTTTTTTTAATTTCTCTATCCATTTACAGTAAATATAAATATACTGACAATGTAATGGTCTTTTGTATTTTCTGGTAAAAGAAGGATTTTTGTAATTTTGAATTATAAATGGTATACCAAAAACATCGATCCCCAAATGATCAAATATAGGAGAGAAGAATCCGTCAAAGAAGCTGATAATCCACCAAGTAGTGTAGAAAGTGATAGCAATGGGAAACAGAATCACACTGAAAATTTGATAACAAAATCTTCGAGAAGTATATCCATTGATTGTAAATCTACATAAAAATCTTACTGTTTAGACAGTTTCATATTTCATTGTGTTCAATAAGTATATGCACCTCAGTGGATATATGACACATTCTCTCATGGTAATTAAGACAAAAGTGGAGGCAAAGCACAAGATATTTGATAATGATTGTTTGCTTACTTTTAAGGGCTCTAGTAGTTGAAATTCCAGAATGCATTCTCATTTTATACTCTTACACTTTTTTTTTCTTTTTTCTTTTTCTTTTTTTTTTTTTGCAGGCAATCACCTACCTTGTTCACATAAGCTATTTGATAATGTTTGTTCACTTTTAAGGGCTCTAATAGTCCAAATTCCAGAATGCATTCTCGATTTGTACTGTTACACATTTTGTTTAATGCAAAGCAGGCAATCGCCTACCTTGTTCACATAATTTTAAAAGGAACAAAAAAAAAAAAAAAAAAAAAAGCAAAGAACTTACCATCCACTCATAAACTTTTTCCATACCCAGCTTCTTATGAACTTGGAGCTTCCCTGTTTATAGTTAGCAAAATAAACACATGAGCTCAGTCAAGAAATATTGTCCCATCTCTGAAACTTTCAGATAATAAACGAAGGGAAAAAAATGGTCACAATTGCGAAAACAAAACAGTCAAGTAGGTAAAACTTGCAAATTGGTAATTGGTAATTATTCTTAAATTGGTAACTGCTGCATCCAATAGCACAATAAATGCATCTTTAGTCTGGGATTATTGATGTGCAAGACTAATCTCTCAAGGAGATATATGACCAGCATTTCCTAATTGGCCAATTCTCATGGCTATCACCAAAATAGATTGATCTAACTGAACACTAAATAACTGTACAAGCCTAAACAAATACAGTATATGTACTCTCCTTGATCAAATTGAACATTTCTGATGAACAAAAGAGGGACCAAAACCGAAATCAGAATCAAAACAAATTCACTATCATGCGCTTAATTAATTAAAATCTTTAACTAATTTGAAATGAACAAAGCAATGTCGTCTCCTATTATTCAAATTCACATCCACAGAGAGAGAGAGAGAGAGAGAGAAGGGGGTAAACCTCCATGGTCATGGCATGATAAGGAGAAGAACCAACGACGGGGCTGACAGGAGCGGGGCCCGCAGTGTCAGAGCCTCCGTTTAAAGCAAGAGTCTCGCTCGCGACGGGGATCAAAAGATCTCTATCTCTCCCGGCCATCTCTCTCTCTCTCTTCTCTTCTCTGGTTGGGTCAGGCGCGGAATGCGGAATTGATACGAAGTTACGAACCGTAATGGCGCGGAGGTAACGAAATGTCGGATCATGTGTGGGTGTGTGTGTGCTAATCTCCAACAAGGGACGCTCTTCCGACCGTCCGATCTTTCTGATATAAGATAGATCTGGTGATCGGACGGATCAGATCGTTATTTAGATTTGTTCGATTCTCAGGTTAGCTTGGAGGTCCAATCGTCCCAAGTTATTTAGTTGAGCTAGATTTGTGTGTGTGTGGATTTTTTTTTTTTTTTTTTTTTTTTTTTGTAGAGATGTTTCTGCCTGGAGGAGTGGATTTTATTTATTTATTTAGCCATTTAAGGTGTTCAGATGGGTGGCTAAGCATGTCTCTTTTTTTATTTAAAGGGAATTATTATTATGTATAATGTACTGCTTGTAAATGACAATTTGTCAAATTAGCCACTTCTGATAACAAATCATAAAAATGGAACTCGGCGTATGGTTTATTTATTTATTTGGTTCTACCACTTTGTGTATATTAAAAGCAAAAAAATATATTTTAATTTTCAAACTTGGACAGTTCAATATTTTATGTCCTGAACACATGCATGCATATAAATTTTTTAGTATATGTATGTCTCTCTACTCCTCGTACCTCGTCTCTTTTACTTGAAGTAGCAATTCAAGAGTGTATCCAACTTTCAACCGAAGGTACATACAACTCTTCATATAAATGAACTTGACAGCTACTGTCAAGATGTCGGCGGGGGCAAAAAAAAAAAAGAGGAAAAAAAAACTCTTCAAATAGTAACACAGGTCATTAATTTTAAATTCGATTTAGCCAGTGGAGAAGATGGTAAGCTCCAAATAAATATTATTTAACCATAAACTGTCCTTCTAAAATGAAAAAAAAAAAAAAAACCCACACACACACACTGTATTCTTGTTGAGTAGATTTCGAATTTTGGAAATAGAGCATTATAACCAACTGTAAATAATGCACAAATGAAAATAAACGTTCACTCAAATGAAAATCTTTTTTATTAAGAATATTTTATTTCAGGAATGCTTTTCCCATCTTAACATGTTTGCTTTTAGTTTTGTTAAAGTATAATAATAGTTTTTTTAATATATTTATTTGCTCATGTATTGAGTGGTAAGTTTCCTATAATAATATCCTAAAACATGGATGCGAACACTTTTTTTTTTTTTTTTTGAAGAAAAAATAAGGGTTAAGCCGATGCGAACACTTATGTTTGCTCTTTCTCATAATATAATATTATGAACACATTGAGTCTAAAAACGTGTTAAGAAACTTTCAGTTTTGTAATTTAGATAAAAATAGAGATATTTACGCATAAGTTGATATCGGATAATTAAGTTGTGATATTGTCTTGAAGGTTGGTTTGAAACCAAATATTTTGTTATAAGAAAATAGACATAAAGTTATCAACGATTTACAGACAACAAGAATATTGTTATTAACTTATTATCATTTACAAAACAGAAGATATCTCATATATCTGTATTTAAAAAAAAAAATTGTTAGAGAGGGACCAGTATCAATATTACTATTCATTTGCGCAGTTAAAATTTTGTCCGTTCAATAACTAGAATCATTATATAATTGGCTCTCAAAGTTATAACTTAGAACCGTGAGAGGTGCGAGACTTAGGCTGTGCTCCAGAAATTTTTAGTAAAGGAAGAGAAGGGAAGGGAAGGGTTGGGAGAGTAGAGTAAACTCTTACACTCCAATTTGGAGGGTACAAATTTCTGTGAAAATAGAGTAAATTCTTTCCATTACTCTCATTCTATTGCTATCCTGGAGCAAGTTAAGGGTTAAACTTCTCCTTACCTTCCTTTACTTTCCTCTAAAAGTTAATTCCTAGAGCAGACCCTTAAGCTTAGAGACTCTCTCTTAGATATATGACTGATGGAGGCAAACTAACATCCTATTTCTAGTATAAATTGTATAATAATATATATGTCTTACCAAAATTGTTATTAGACAGCATACTAATTAAGATTAACTAAAACTCAATGTCGTAGTCAAAGTTGATTAACACTAACCCACACTCTATTTTTAGGCCAAACGCGTCCCAGACAAAATGTCCCTAGCCATAATTAGTTAAATTGTAGACCATGAACCGCATGAAATTAGTTAGTAGTTTCAATAGTATAAAAAATAGTTTAAAATTTTGGCATTAATGTAGATAGATACGGTCAAGCACATATAACTTGATTCATGAAACTGTCTTTAGACTTTTAGTTGTCATATTCGTATTTGACAGATGGAGTTTAACAGACTAGCGGTACCCTTTATTTTTTCATATGTAATAAATTTGAACGAACACCTCAAATCACCTCCTTGCTCTTCCTCCCCTGCTCCACTAGATGGATGCACGTATCAGCAACAACAACCTAGTATCTATTGACCATGTATCTTTCTATTCTCTTCTGCTTCTTGTCCTTTCTGCCATTTTTCTCTATGTGAAGCATGGGAAAAGAAAGAACTGGCCCAAGAATCTCCCACCAGGGAGCATGGGATGGCCATTTATTGGAGAAACCTTTGATTATCTTAAGCAACATCCTTCCTTTTCACTCGGTCGGTATTTGCAGAGCAACATTCGTAGGTAATTGCTGCTTGCTGATATAAAATGTTTTTTATATTGATTAATTGTAAGATCAGTATGTATACTTAGTTGGCATGTGGCCTCTGGCTATGCATTATGCAAGCATTTGCTTTCTTTTTGCCCCTTTTTTCATGCACATGGATGCAAAATTATCAAAAATAACAGGATCAATGGTTAGGCTTTAAGAAGTATCCTCTAGAAATTATCTGCAAAATCATGAAATGCCAAGTTGCTATTGTTATCTTGCTAAACAGAGATTTACCAATATGTACGTTAAGCATCTTATGAGCAAGCTATCAAAGTAATGGTGCATCCACGCAGATAGCAACATGTGATTACTGGATTAAGAAAGGTTGTTTTTCTTTATATATGTAAATTAGTAACCATTACAGTCAACATAAAGCATTTTAAACCATTTTATTGGAAGCCTATATTAGAGAACTTGCATTTTTATGAAATAGTACTAAATGTGCATCTAAAGATCTCAAGCTTTTCTTTTGTAGATATGGGAAGATTTTCAAATCAAATCTCTTCGGCGAACCAACAATAATTTCAGCTGATTCAGGTCTTAATCGGTTTGTACTGCAAAATGAGGGGCGATTTTTTGAAGCCTCTTATCCTGAAAGTGTTGTAAGGGTATTCGGGGAGTATTCAATGTTATCACTGACCGGAGATGGCCACAAAGAGATGAGATCTATTGCAATGAACTTCATGTCTAGTGATAGACTGCGTACTCGTATCTTATCAGATATAGAGCAGCATGCACTTCTTGTTCTCAATTCATGGAAGGATGGTTTGTGCTTATCTGCCTCAGCAGAGGCCAAAAAGGTAATTAGCTAGAGTTATGCTCTTCAAAAGTTTTCAAGTATTTTTGTACCGTATAGTGGGTATTTTGGCTGCTAAATCAAATTTATGCAATGTCTTTTTCTCCATTAATTGTACTCCTTTCTCTAATTTTCTCCATCAAATTATATTTTTCATATTTGCAGTTTACATTTTATATGATGGCGAAGAACATTCTGAGCATGGAGCCTGGGAAGCCAGAAATAGAGAAGATAAGGAGAGAATATGCCACTTTTATGGAAGGGGTGGTGTCCCCTCCTCTTGAATTCCCTGGAACTCCATATATGAAGGCTCTCAAGGTGCATGAAATTAACTATTTTACCAAAAGGAAACTATTATAAGTATTTTTATATTTAAAAAAAAAGCTAGGATAAGTAGACCAGTAGACAATTACCATATTTCACGAAGTCTCCCAGTGCTGTTATATCCTCTTGTAGTATAGGATAACTATAAAAGGCTATCCTAGAAAAGACCCATAATTAGGCAATATAAGATTTGGATTGTGGTTGATCATAATTCAGCAAAAAAAATTTTTTAAAGACACATGCTTCTGATAATTGGTCCTTCTATGTTAATTTTCATATAATATCAATTTATGGCTGATTGAACTATTTTAGGTAGAAATTTATGGATAGAAAATTTTTCTTTATCCTTTAAGATTGCTCACAAATGATTTGTCGATGCAGTCCCGATCAGAGATTTGTCATGTGATTGAAGGCGTCATGGATACAAGGATGAATGAGATGATTAGACAAGGAGAAATGAAAGGATATAATGACATGCTTTGCTGGTGTCTAACAGAATCAAAGCTGTCAAGGGTACAGATTGTTGATATGCTCTTGAGCATGCTTTTCGCCGGCCATGAGACCTCAACAGTTGCAATCTCTCTTGCCATTTTCTTCCTTGGCCGTTGCCCCAAGGCATTTCAAGAATTAAGGGTATAATAAAGACTCTCTCTTCCCTTTGTCTTGTGGATTATTTTCTCACACTCATGTTTCATTCTTCCTTCAAACTGTTGCTTGGTATAAAACAGTATTTTGGTGATACAGAGTAATATCTTTGTATATACCTTCATTCTGGTACACTGAATTTTTAATTAGTATTTCAAGTTAAATATCAAAGTGGCATCTTAGTCAACATTCATGTAAAACTCTTCTTTAAAATTAGAAGCAAGCAATTTTTTTATTTTTCTCTTAGATAAGAGAGTTTGTAGATAACATAATGATCACGCTGCCAAAGCAATATTTTTCATAGCATTATCTGGATTGAATTGATTCCCCGCTGTTCCATTTACAAAAAGGTATTGAAGTTTGCAAATTTCGTATATATCATAATTATTAATTTTTATCGTTTATCTCTAATTGCTTGACTTTCTAGGATGAGCACCTTGGAGTAGCAAGGAAAAAGATTGAAAGAGGAGAAACTAAACTAAATTATGATGACTACAAGCAGATGATTTTCACAGATTGCGTACGTACATATGTTATCTTAATTTAGAAATTTAGATTTCTCTGCCAAGTTGTACTATGTAATACTAATTAAGATAATCGTGTTGCTCATTGGTGTATGAAGGTTATAAAGGAGACTTTGAGGCTGGGTAATGTTGTTAAATTCTTGCACAGGAAAGCTACTCAAGATGTGCAATATGAAGGTACAGATAACAAGTATTTGTGTATCTTTGATAAGTGAAAAGGCACACTTTGTAATACACTAATTAAGTTAACATTATAAATTATATAAAGGTTATGTCATACCGCGGGGCTGGAAGGTCCTTCCTGTTCTTTCTGCAGTTCACTTGGATGGATCAATTCACAAAGACCCTCAAGAGTTCAATCCTTGGAGGTGGAAGGTACCACTTCAAAATGAAATTCACACAAAAGGTCCTTGATTTTACATATGTTAGATTCACACTAAAACCAAATTGAATCTCTCCTTTATTTTCAGAATAAGTTGGTAAGCGCAACCGAATTTATGCCATATGGAGGAGGTAATCGCTTGTGTGCCGGATTAGAACTAGCAAAATTGGAGCTATCAGTTTTCTTGCATCATCTGGTATTAAATTATAGGTGGGAATTGGCCAAGCATGACGAACCTTTGGCATTTCCATACGTTGAGTTCGAGGGAGGCTTGCCTATATATGTTTTTAAGATTAGTAAACACGCCCACATATAGTG
Organism: Rhynchospora tenuis; assembly: GCA_027725995.1. Classification (NCBI taxonomy): domain Eukaryota; kingdom Viridiplantae; phylum Streptophyta; class Magnoliopsida; order Poales; family Cyperaceae; genus Rhynchospora; species Rhynchospora tenuis. Next base: position 17,141,474 of record CM050888.1, on the reverse strand, counting down.
GGCTAATTGATGCTACACGCATACATTTGTTTGTCGTGTTTAATTTGAATGTTGGGTCTTTTTAAGTGAATAAGAATAGTATGTACCGATGTACCGGAATTACTTGTTGTGTAGTTCTAGTGTTATATTAAGGTACATTGATTGCATATTTTGATGATATTTGTAAAACTTTATATACAAAGTGTATGGAAAGTGTATCTAACTTATATTAATATTATTTTCGATTAATTTTCTGATGATATGAACATCGAGATATTAATATCAATTTAATTGATTGTCTTTAATAATTATATTTGTATCCACATTAACTATATTATTTGTAGCACTGTATCTTTGTTAGTTATGATGTCAACCAATAATTAATACTACGAAAGATGGATATATTGTTATATGAATGAATATCAAATGCAAACCTAGCTAATTGGAACAAATAACAATCTGAAGGACTGTAATTGTCAAGCAAAATAATAATAAAAGAGCGATATTTCAAAGACAATTTCTGTAATTTATTCTATTTTTATAATTGCGGAAGTTTATCTGCTTTCTTTGTCTATTTAGCTTTTTCGAAGTCTTGTTGAAATATATGAGGTCTACATGTGTGTGTATAGACCGAATTATGTAGCGTGAGGTTCGTATGAAGAAAACAGATCAACACGGGAATGATTTCGGTGCGAAATGGTTGTATTTCGGTCCGAAATGGTATGCCGACCTAGCATATTTGGTAAGATATTTGTGCTATTCTGCCAAATTTTTCAAGATACGAATGATGCATATAGGCTTGGTGTATTTCCATATTGAAGAGGATCTGATGTGTGTCAGAAGAGAAGGAAATAAGAAGAATAAAGACAAGATTGTGTGAATTAATTTTATTACCAAAAAGGATAGTTGCCTTATGTAATTTTCTTAATGTCTATTTATTCTTCTCTTCTCCCTCAAACAATGTATCTCAGAATTATTACAGAAAATAAATAAAAAGAGTGTGTGTGTGTATGGAGGACGTAGGCACCAAGTTAGTACTGAACCTCGTTAAATCTTGTGTTCTCTTTGTATCTAATTGTGTGATTGTTTATTCTGAGATCCTCGTGCTGACTAATCCTAAGGGGCACGGTTCTTGTGCAGTTGCACTTGGATCGTGCCTCCTCGAACCTAAACTCAACTTCCGCTACGTTAACTCCAAAACTCAAATTCTTAACATCTCGCTCTTTCGAATTTATGTTATTCGCAAATAGGATGCGGTATCTTCTTCAATAGCAACCAATGTGAATTGATATATTACTAGCCCGTCGCTATGTTATTTTATTTTTTATTTTCTTATAAAAGAAATTTCTTGACCAAACATCACATATTATACGAACTTAAATTTGTCATATATATATATATATATAGGATCAGGCTGCAAACCTAATATTAATATATCTGAATCATGGGCTATTACTTATTACACTTTTTCGCATTCACATCAAGGCCTATTTTGTTTAATTTCTTTTACTTTAGCCTATGCAGAGGATGGCTCCGATATGTTTCATTGGGCCATTTTATTGGGCCAGTTCATATACACTGTGCCCCTGCCCGAAATACAAAATAAAAAGCGATAAAGCTCTTTCTGGAGCAATTAGTGGAAGCCGAAACATACCAGCAAAAAAGATGAAACGGTTGCTTTACTCTTTTCTAGATGCATTTCATTTGTTCCCCTTAAATAGGCTTTATGCCTTTATATCCCGTTGGCAATATGTTTTCTATATTAAAAAAAAAAAAAGCATATGTATCCCCCTTTTTTATATGCTGGTTAAAGTTAGTTGCGTTAAAATAAATATGTAGCTTTTGCATTCGGTGGCCCTGTTTTTCCTGGCAAACTATGAGCAAACCAAATAATTTCTTAATACAGGAACAAGTACAATTATTTTAGTTGCTTCGAGCGTCAAACCCTACTAATGAAGGTAACATTCTATAATCGTTTTGTGCAATTTCAAAATTGGGAAATCAAAATTTAAGCTAGCATCTTACTGAACAAGGAGATTATTTTGGGCAACAATACAATAAATGAAAATTAATTGAAGACCAGAGAAAATCAAATCTCAAATTCGTATTTTATTTATTGGAATAGCACTGAAGATTTGAATTCCTCTGCCTCTCATTTATAAATTTTTCCCTTTGTTAATAAAAACGATCAAATTGAAAATATAATAGGTGCATGACCTCTATTTACTAAAAATGAAAAGTAAATTAAAATAAATGTAAATTGTTTCGTTTTTTTTGTTCTTGAATGGCCGAAAGCTAGCTAGCTAGTTACTCTGTTACACATATATGATTCCCGGAATTTCAGCGAGATATAAAAAAATTGATGCCAGAACGAATATATATAGTTAACTTAAAGTTTAAAGCGAGCCCGTTAATCATGCATGTCGGTAGTTGAGGACAGATCAAAAGCATGCTTCGCTACATAATTAATTAATTAACGCCAAACGGCGAATTAATAAGGAGCATTGTACATGCCTGTGTTTACCTGTTTGGGAAAAGTAAAAGTAAAAATCTGCCCGGCCAGTCAATCTACCCCTAAAACCCTAACATCTCTTTATATATGCCTCAGTTGGGGGAAATGATAACTACTATTCCCAATTGTATCACCATCTCACCATGGCTACCGAAGGTCATGATAAGCTTAAGCTGAAGCTGCTAATAGACAAGAGATTCCCCAAAGTGTTGTTGGCTGAAGCCGGCAAAGAGGTCGTGGATTTTCTCTTCAGTCTGATGGCTCTGCCACTGGGATCGCTGATTGAACTCATCAGCAAAGAATCCATGGTGGGTTCCTTAGGCTGCACCTTTGCAAGCATAGAGCAGCTTGATGCCGGCTACTTTCTCTTCGGTACCCAAAACAAAACCAGACTAATCCAATCTAAAATATATTCTGACTCTAACAGCAGCTCATCCTCTCTATCAAATCCAGCGAAGCCAACGACCTTCGATTGCTTCCATTGCAGACAGAGAGGTAATTATTCCGATAGAACTGCGACCTTCTATGGGTTTCCTTGTGAATTCTGTTCTCCTGCAACGTATTCAGAACAGACACGTACGGGATATGTTAGAGGTAGCATAACGTATTCCGTAATGGATGATCTATCAGTACAGCCCATGTCCCCTACCTCAACAATTGCACTTCTTAACAAGTTGGGTCTTAAAGACTTCAGCTTGCTTGAGGAGAGAACTGTGTACATGACGGCCGACGAGGTCTGTTTTATTCTCTTTCTTGCGCTAGTTGCATTAGATCAATAAATTGATTATACGCGTTGGAATAATTTCTCTTGCATATTTTGGAGTTACTCTGTGATTTTTTGCTAAATCAACATGCATACTTAATTTATTTGCTTTGTCTCACTAGGCTTTGGAGCTTGTGAAGACATCCTTGTCGTCAAAGAATGTGCTCACTGATGTTTTTCTAGCAAAGAAGGAAAGAGCGACATTTAAATCAGAAAGCAATTTTTAATTGATTATTTGATTTCATGTAATAGTCTAAGGGGGCGTTTGGATCGTGTAAGAATAAAAATAGGATTAGTTATTCGGAGTAAAAAAAATTAATCTTAAACGATTAAGAATAAGTTTTTTGGGATCTAGAGTGCTATATTTAAGTGATCCAACATCGGATTATTTTTATTCCTAGGTGTTTGGATCATCTTCTTAATGTGGATTAAGAAGTTGTTGGGACCATTTTTTAATCCGGATTAAAAAGATGATCCAAACAGCCTAGGAATAAAAATTTAATCCGGATGTTGGACAATTTAAAAACAACACTCTAGCTCTCAAAAAATTTATTCTTGATCGTTTAGGAATAATATTTTTTACTCCGAATAGCTAATCTTAATTTTATTCTTAGATGATCCAAACGTCCCCTAAAGTATTATCTTTTTATATATCTATTGAGGTCTGGAATTCCTCGTGATGGAGTCATGTATGTTATGCTTTTGGTTTAATATATGATACATATATATTAATATTGTCGTGTTAATCTTGTAATCAAGACTGTGTTCCTTGAACGGTAGCTGTGCAAGGTAGTTTCCACTTTAAACTGCTCAAATTTCAACTCTGAAATGATTAAATTATATTAAAACAAAAGCAATACCACGTACGTCAAAACGCTAGAATAGGGCGAAAATCCACAGAGAATTCTAGCTTATTCCAATTACTTGAGGCTCCATCGCAACAATTATTGTCTAGTTGTAATTATTTTTGTATTTTAATTAAACGTATAATTATGTCATTGAATTTATGATATATACAGAGAGAGAAGAAACGAGGCGGTTAAAAATGCACATGGGATAGGTTAAGAGCTGGATTTCATTTTCTTCTTTATCTCGGCCAAAGGTGGTCAAAGGCGGTCAAGAGGTAAAATGAGATTTGGACGAGACTAAATAATAAAATTTACATTGATTTAGGGCTAAGTTTGCGAGAGTAGTGGACTGGAGTTAGACACATTTCTATTTGCATAAAGTACAAGAAGAAAATAATAATAATAAAAGCAGGGTGGTGTGGTTATATATGCTCGACGAAGTACGATACAGCGATATTTTTTAACAGAGCAACGTTCCTGTGCACAAATACAAATGTTCTACTTACTTTTGTGACCACGGGACCCACAACGTGGGTTGACACTTTTTTTTTTTGTGGAAAGCAAATTAAAGCCTAAAGTAAAAGATCTGAAACTCCGTACAACATTTTTTTTATTTAGCCCCCTTACTTTGTTTCCATACAAGCGTCTTGGGAAGCAAAAGCGAAATAAAGATAATTTTAACACGAGTCATTTCCAACATTGATCAGTTGCGTCAACATATCTCGTATTTATTTGTTGGAGCATGTGTTGTCACATCATCGTAATGGCCTCCGAAAACCCTCTGAGCAACTTTTAATTTATATATACTTCTTCGAGAAGAAAATACAACTTTATAATTTTTTAGGTGTTAAACGAAAACTTCGTAATTTTTGTATTCTTTTTTTTGGGTCGTTTGAATACAGTAGGAATAAGCTAATTTCAGGAATTGTCTATTCCTGACGTAAATTTTTCATCTAAACGCAATTGTCAATTTCAGAAATAGCCAATTTCAGGAATAGCACTATTTTCAATAACACTCTTCCCAACAACACTTTTCTCTCTACTTTTCATCCCAATAACACTCTTCCCAACGCTATTTCTAACTCACCATCCAAACAACATTTCTATTTCCGGAATAGCACTCTTCTCATGCTTTCCGAAATTTCACTTTTTCCTTAAATTTAATTCCGAAATTATTATTCCTAATCTATTCCCCACCCATCTAAATCGACCCCTTTATAAATTTATAACTTCAAAAAAAAAGTTAAAGATTATTGACGGGAGAAAATATGCACAAGAAAGGATGGCTAGTAAACCAAAGTTGCATCTTCTGCCATACTGAAAGAGAGACAGGACTGCATTTATTTGTGCATTGTGTGTTTGCAAATTAATAATATTTGGGCATGCTTCTGGTCACAAGGAGTACAACATGGATAGCAATTCTGTAAAACATATGGAAGACACAATGTGCTGCTATATTCGAGGAGCTAAGCCCAAATGTCAATGAGACAGTGCGAAGGATTAAAACAGATCTTAAGCTTTGGATAGCAAATTGCTAACTTGTTTCTATCTAGCTAGGAGTGAGTTAATGTATTTAGTTATTTACTCACATTTTTTTCACTTCGCTGATTCATTCCAGGATAGTTTGTAATGAAAATGTAAACTATTTTTTCTTATTTTTTATTTTTTTTATGTACGGACTTTACCCGTTCAATGAAATTGTAGGCTAGACAATCGACTACCTACCTTCAAAAAAAAATGTTAAAAAATAAAATCAAACCCGTACCCAAAATCCAACTCTATATAATTTTTCTAAACTTCCTCCAGTAGTCCCGTAGGAAACAAGTTTATTTGTAAAAATTTAGGACTAGAGAAGATGCTTTTCATGAAAGAGAAACCAATAATGGTAGCCAAAATTTTTTAAAATCATACATATATAAATCTGCTGCATCGTGCCCTGTACATGAGCAAGCAAATTTACTGTAGTAAGCACAGTGATCATGATTTTCTATGGCGCGTGATCTTTTGTGGCAAAATAGTATTTAGGATTTTCTGTGACAGTTTTCATATAATATTTGAATAGGATTTCCAATTTTTATGTCATTTTTTTATATAATGTAAAATAAATCGCGTAACTATTTAATAACATATTCGTATAGGAATGAATCGCGCAACGTGCGAGATTCAACTCTAGTGATCTATAAAACTGGCCTTTCGGTATGAGCCTAATAACTGTGAATTGTACAGTGTTTTGTATTTCTTCATACCGGCCTATAAAGTAATAATAAACGACAGTGAAGCCTTGTTTCGAACTTTTAGTTGCATTTTCTGAATATTAGTAGTCCTGTCAGTCGAAGTGGTCCGCCCTCTGATGTGAACAATTTAATTTTTCTTTTCTTTTCATTTATATATTAATTAAGTTTATTCTTTCGATAAATAAAATTATTAAGGTGTATCACGTGCAATGGCGGAGCCAGAAAATTTCAGCATGGGATTCAAAATTAATATTATCAATTAAAATTAATTTTATAATCCTATCAAAAGCATAAAATTCTAACTATGGGGTCACAATAGAATATTTCTTACATATTGATGGAGTTCAAAAATAAATTTTCTTCAATAATTTACATAAATAATATAGAAAATGACATATTTTTTGCTCTAATTAACAATCAAATGGGGGACAATTGCACCCCATTTGATACATGTGGCTCCGCCACTAACCACGTGTGAACTATCGTACCCTATAGGTCGATTCCACCATTCCACCTCCTTTGGATCCTTGATCTGGAACCCTCTGATCTGGTGTCGCGCTATCGTCGTTTTTACAACACTTAAAACTGTTAACAGTGATTAGGACAACTTCAAAAAAAAAAAAAAAAAACACTTGAATAGGAAAATAACGTTTTTATATATGTATCGAACTGGTTGAGTTGCTAATTGGTGAAATCCAAGTAGGACTGTCAATGGGTAGGGTACGATACGGTAGAGACATTTTTCATACCCGTACCCGTTAAAATTTTCTTTTCCCATACCCTACCCTTACCCATTAAAAATTGACTTTACCCGTACCATACCATTAACCGTTAAGAATTAATGGTAAGGGTAGAATAACCGTAGAAAATGGATAATAATATTAATAATTCAATGAAAAAATTTGTACAATATGAATAAATAAAAATATCATATAAATATATAAATAAAATGTACTATTTAATAATACTTTAAATATAACAAAATCATACAATATCTTCTCATTCCAATTGTCAAAATTAAATACATAACTAATTAGTAATTAGTAATTATACAATATTTTCTCAAATGAAGAGATCTTTTGAAAAAGTTTAGTATTTTTTTTAATGTAGCGCGTGAATGAAGATAAGAAAAAAAAATAATTAATATATCAATTGAATCTTACCATCATATCTTTCCAATTTAATGCATTATTATCTCAATCAAATCTAGCAATTTAATCAAGTAATTTAATTATTAACGCATCAATTGAATCTTACAATCATATCTTTCTGATTTTGTTTGTTATTAACGTATAATTGAATCTTACAATCATATCTTTCTGGTTATGATTTAGATTATAAACTATATATATAACAGTACGGGTAATAACGAATACGAAATAGCAATATCCATACCCTTACCCAATAAATTAACGAAATTTTTTTCTATCCATATCCATACCCGATAACTTAACGAAAAATAAAACTTTATCCATACCCGTCTTATCGAATAGGATACGGATAGGGTAAATGATTGAAAGGTTACCATTGAAAGTCCTAAATCCAGGGACATTTAATTTGGAAAGACAAACGACAGGCGCACAGAAATACGAGTAGGATAAATGATTAAAAGGTTATCATTGAAAGTCCTAAATCTAGGGACATTTAATTTGGAAAGACAAACGACAGTCGCACAGAAATACGATGAATCTTCGGCCATTTTGTAAAATTAAGTTCAGAACCTTTTTGATATTTTAAGAGAAATTTAGAAAAGTGCCCTTCTACGGCGGGGCAGTTTAAACTTTTAATCAGAAATAATAATGATAATGATGAGTAAAGGTTTTAGTGTAATTACATCATATTTCACCAATTATTTAAAATTTAAAATTTTAAACTTTGAATGTAAACGGTTGTTCTTATTATAATAAGAGATGTGTTTTCATATAAATTTTATAAAATTTGAAGTTAATTTGCTACATGACTAATTAAGAGGTCAAACTATGAATGTTTTAGAATTAATATATCATAGTTAAACATAAAACGTTCATCATTTGATCTCTTGATGATTATCAAAATAAAGACGAATTAAGATCAACATTTAAATTCAAAATTTTAATTTTTTTTTTCATAATTGTAGGATTGGATGGCACCAAAATCTTGTGTACTGAACTTTACTCTAAATTTAAAAAAAAAAAAAAAAAAAAAACTGAATAGCTCTCTTTCTCTTGCCTAAAATGTTATGTCTGATTGGCTACTTGTGCATCAAAAGCACAACACAACACATACTTCAATTACATGGCAAGTTGACAACCGATCCGATCTCAACACCTATTTTTATTATTTAAAAGTTTTTGTGTCGCACTCGATTAATGATTAATTATAATTTATTTCATTATTTATTTATTAAATGGCTATTTTAGCAAAACTAAGCAAATAACCAAACAAACATTGGACATCACATTGAAATTTTAGCGATTATATATAGATCATTTAAAGTTCACAAATTGAGAATCGAGCATTTTTGACAGCTATATCCGTCAAATACATTTGACGTAAAAATTTCTATTAAACCAATATTAATAATAATAAGTAATTATATATATCATTATTAATATTTTTCTTTATAACAATAAGAATTTTATTAACAATAATAGTTTTATTAGTTAAACGAATAAAGATCATATTATTATCATTATTATAATATTTTATGATGTTTACTAGTTATTATACTGAAATATTAATGATATATATTTTTTTGAGAAATGATAACTGTCATCTGCAGTTTTGTCATCGTTTGTGCGAGTGAACACATAAAATACACAAGGTGAACATATATATGATCAAAGTAAATACATACAAATAAATACATTTTGCTATTTATGTTCAAATTTTTATATGCATATTCAACATGTGTGGTAACAGAGATATTGCGGTAATCAATATCCATTATTTTATTTTTATTTTTTTTACTTTCGGTGCATTCACAATCGGTACATTCCCGGAAATAAACAACATTATACGAAAAATATTCTACAATATTTGCCGCTGTACAAACAAAGTATAAATTCTTTCGATATAAAGAAAAATATAACATCTCTTTGATCGGCGTAAATTAGAAGTTCATCAAATAGTCCAAATGCTGAGTAAATATATTCTCTTTTACATCTATATCGTTTATATAATCGTTTTCTTTTTCAATAGTGTCCGATTTAAATTGCGACAAAAAAATTTGTACAATAACACATGAAATATAATACTCCAATAACAAAAAACGCACTACAAATAGAGAGCGTAAGTATTTTTTTAACTAACACACGCAAAAGAATAAATGTCCCTCCCAAATTACGTTGTTAACACATCAATTCAATACTCAGATAAACGAATAATACTGACTTCCGAAACTGCTATCTGGAAATCACTAAATTACATTTAATGCTATTTACATAAAAATTCGTATGGATTCTACCTCAACTTCGAATATATTTAATTCAGATCACTCCACCAAGTCCCAAAATAATTACCGTCGTCTTTTTATATAGAGCCGATTAAATAATAATCATAAATATAACGGTCCAACTTATACAATTATTTTCTATATCGAATTTTTTTATTATAATAAAATCTTTTGTCAACTTCGCATTATTTGTCGGTACTGTATTAAACAACATATCTTGAAGCTCTTATTGTTCTTTATAAATATGACTATCTAATTTTTGTATTCACAACCATGTTATAATCCCGCGAGGTGGTCTGGCTCCAATAACCATTGCTTTGAAATTTTACCGAATTCATTTTTTCCTGTAAAAAGAAATGCGAAAAAAAAAAACGATATTTTAGAATGTATTCCTATATCTTCCACTTACGAAAAAATAAATAAATTAAAATCAAGTCCCTACTTAATGTTAAATTTTGTGCGACTATATTTTCATTCTTTTATGTGACACATTATTACATGTTCAAACGTTGTTAATTACATTCATAATATTCCACCATAACCTAAAGAATTATTGAACGTATCACGGAATACAATGTGCTTGTAGTCTTTTCTTTTAAGATATTCATACATACTGTCGGTAAAAAAAAAAAAAAAAACAACGACACATAAATATTACGCAACTACATCGTGGCTACATCAACGTTCTTATTATCGAACGGTTTTAGCACATAGTTAACTGAATGCTAACGACTCGCAACTACAAACAAGAGTGAACCAATAATATATCAAATAGTCTGTTTAACTCTTACTTCAGTATAAATAATAACGTTAACTGTTCTACACAACACAAAATAATTGCTTTACTAATTACTATAAAATTTTATACTTATGGACTCTTACACGGGGAAAAAAAAAATAAAATAAATGCAATACATATACCTACTGTCAACGCATTCAGCACAGTGAAATCTTTATTTTATTTGTACAGAATAAACGTTAAGTACAATACATTGGACCACCAAGTACCAACGAAAAATGCCAACTATTGTAGAAATAATTCCTGTATTTACAAACAACAGTAATCGAACAAGACTATGTTTGCTTCTTTGTTTTCTGTATGTAGTCAAACGAAAAACAAATAGATGCATCGTCCTCTCAAATAAAATTTAAAACATTAATAATCACTTGATATTGTTCTTACAGAACAAACTGCATCATGCAAATGCTAACTAGGCGACGCGTCGCGGCGAAGCCGCGACAACAAGCAACCTAGTGTTGTAAAAATATAGAAACTCGCAAAGCCTGTCCAATAGTCAAAATTCACAACCCAATCCAAGCTTAACTACCTAAGCCCAACTTGATTCCCCTTACAAACAAGATCGGATTCAAAACCCAAATAAATCCACTATGACTCCTCCGTCTGGTGCCGCTCCCTTGAACCTTCAACTCTTCGCCCTCTCCTTTTCCTTCTAAACCCTGAACCTTTACTCTTTTTCTAATTTAGAAAAGCATTAACAAATGCCGCGAACAAGTACGGTGGAGAGCCCCGGCTGCCCTCCTTTGCGCGCTCTAACCACTGATTCTCTTGGTCTGATTAAAGGTACCTCCATTTTATTCCATTATAGGATTGTTTCTTATTCGAAGTCTTTCAGTTTTACTGATTGAAAGCTGTGTATAGTTGTCGAGGTGCGGGGGAAGGGTGGGGGAACGCCTCAGGTGGTAGAGACGTGGGGCCCGCCGGACGCCTCGAGAAGTGTGCTTGCTACATCTTATGCTGATAGGAGAAAAGATCCTGTGCGTTTGTTTTTGTCCAATATTTTGATTTTGCTTTTGTTAATGTTTCTTAAATATATTAGGCTATTTGCTTTCTGTATCGAAACCAAGTGGCACTGATTGGGGACATTTGGGTCGAGCTATAATTAAATATATCGAGAGGACCAAATTGAAATTAAGAATATGTGCGAATTCATTGTATAAATGATATCAACCAATCTGACTTGGAACAGCTGCAAGTCATCATGGTTAGTGAACCTGACTCGATAGTGAATGCTAATTGGTGGCATATGTTGAATTGCAAACCATACACTGATAGCTTGTTTTGATATAGCCAGATTACTGACTGCTAACTATTTATTTTGGATACTAATTGATGTCATTTTTTTTTCTTTTTCAACTAACCTCCTTTCACTGGTAAATATTTCTCAGGTTCTTGCCGTTGCTCGAAAAAATGGCTTGGTGAGTTGCCTCATTTTTTTTCCTTTAATTTTTTGGTGGATTTTACTTGCTAATGCTGGTTCCCTCAATTTATCAATGGCAGATTGAATTTTTTAACCCTTTAAAAGGGGATGTGTTCACTACTATAAAAGCAAGTGAAAGTGGGCCCACTGATCAGTCCTCTTCTGTAAATGATCACCTTATTGGATTGCATTTCTTCAAATCAAAGCAGGAAGATTCATCCTCCATGTAATATCTTTGTCTTGTTACTATTAAGAATTTGATTTTACATAAATCAGTACCATGTTAATCACCTGGTACTGTCATGCAAAGCATCATGGTCCGCTTGACTGCCTCTGGGTAGCATCACCAAAAGTTTCTTATATTTACTTTCTAACAAAAATATATTAGGTTTAGGGGAAAAAACAGGTAATGTTGCCAGCAAAGTTATCCAATTTAACAGAATTCTCCTGTCAATTTAACTAGGCATATGGTGTTATTTGTCAATAAACTGAAACTTTTACATGTTGGAGTTCAAGTAGTACTGACAACAGGGGAATTGCTTTTGTTTCAAACAGGTTGGGTACACTTTTGACATGTACCGAGAAAGGAAAAGTTTGTGTCAGATCAGTAGGCAGGAGTGGTGCACCATCAGATCAAAGTATTGATGCTCCAAGTGAATGGAGTGTAACCAATGGTGGTCAAGTGTTGTGTTCTTCCCTTGACCCAAGTGAAAACTATGCTTTATTTGGCGGGTGGGTTTTTAGTTTTCCAGAACCTGAGGCTGCTTTTTTGCTATTCAGTTTATATGCTTATTCTTTTTATCTTCTTGTGGTGTGGAGGTACGAAGGGGAGGGGAATTTGATGTTCCCAATTAGGAACCTGGAAGATTCTGTGAATTAGATGTTTGGAAATACAGAACATGAATCTTTGCTTAATTTAGAGGTGCTTTGTCGCATTATTTTGTTGCTTCATATGCATCTGGCAACTTTAGTCCACATTTCTCATATGGGTTGCTGTAAATGGAACCCAATGGCCTGCAGCTTGTGTATTCTGAACACTTGGCTGTTTCTGTTCATGATGAAAAGAAACTGCATAACTGTTAAGTGACTAAATTGCCTCTTGTTCATATTAAACCAGTCCCTAGCCTTTCAGGAAACATTGATGCTAATACCTATATAAGCTTAGTTTTAGTTTAATTCTGGCTTAGCAAACTCTCTGGGTTGAGATTGTATTAGTTGATCATAGATTATTAAACTGGAACTAGTTGTGTATTTCCATTGCACTGTGTACTTGTTCAGTGTTGGTTGCTAATACCAGAATTGTGGAGGATGTTTGTTAATACTGTAAATAGGGCGCTTTTTGTCCGAAGAGAAAAATACTAGTGATAATTTTATCCTCAACTTCTGTTTATCTTCTCTTTTCTTTTATTTTACATAGGAAGCATGTGGAGCTTAATTTATGGGATTTGAATACTTCCAAAAAAATATGGGCTGCTAAACCAGTGAGCTTGTTTTCTTTAATTCATTTGGTGACATAGTTTGAGTCAAGTAGTGAACTTCCTTTTTGTGGGCATAAGTTCTAATTTTATGTCGTCTTTGTTTATTTTTAGCCACTGCCAAATAACCTTGGTATATCTATTCCTACTTGGTTCACTGCTTCGACATTTCTATGCAAAGACGATCACCGTAAAATTGTAGCTGGGACAAACCAACATCAGGTAGCTTTTCATCAATTTATCCATTTGAAACTGACAAATTGTTAGGATAGCAATGGGATGTGGTATATATGGTTTAATTTTGTATTTTATTGCTTCCCCAGGTTCGTCTTTATGATATCACTTCTCAGAAAAGAGCGGTTATTTCAATAGATTTTCGTGAGTCGCCAATTAAAGCAGTGAGAGAGGATACAGATGGTCACACTGTTTATGTGGGCACAGCAATTGGTGACCTTGCTTCGTTTGACATGAGAACAGGTAGATAATGCACGTCTATTCTAAGATTGTCGTTCCTGTCAGTTAGTCTTGCTATCCTCAAGTTCATCAAGCTAACAAATTGTTAGGATTAGTGCCTGGTCTCGCCTGCATTGGTTAACTGACAAGGAGCATTACCTGCTGATGCTTACTGAAGTTAGCCAATGAAGTTGGTATTTAAATCTCCATGGATTTAGAATTTGATTAAGTGTTGTGTTACAGGGAAAATGGTGGGATGCTACAAGGGAAAATGTTGTGGCAGCATAAGATCTATTGCAAAACACCCTGATTTACCTTTGATAGCATCTTGTGGTAAGATAAATTGAACTGAGATGCTTTGATTATTTTTAAATTTATTGATGATGCTGATTAAGTGATACCCTTTTATCGGGAGGAGGGGGTTTTGTTGGCGATGATAGGTTACAGGTGGGGCATTAAGGGTATTTGGATCTGGTATTGTAAGCTGTACCAGGAACTGACCTAACTTGAACAATGAGTTATTAGTTCAACTGCAATTTACGAGAAAACTTGTCCTTCTGTCAATAGGTCTCGACAGATATTTACGTATATGGGACACAAACAAGAGGCAACTTCTTTCCGCGGTAATCATGACAGAACTAAATCAAAATTTTGAAAAAACTTGTAGCAACTCAAAAAAAATTTTAGCAACTTGACCGAGAGTTGGCATATATTTGTTCCATAACAGGTCTTCCTCAAGCAGCACCTCACTAGTGTCGTCATTGATTCACATTTTACTGCTCAAGGTCACTCTCTTGCTCGCTAGAAATTTCTCCGTCTCATCACTTGTTAGCTTCTTCTGAATTTTCCTATAATGCATGGCTGCGCTTTTGTTTTCAGAATTGGAAGGTACCAAGCCTGAAGGACCCACAGGTCAGTCAGAGGTGAGAGATCAATCAGACCAAGATGGTAATGATGACGAGGAGAGGAGTCGTAAATCCAAGAAAAAGAGAAAAGACGTGGCTGGTAAGAAGGAAAAGAAAATCAAAATGCATGATGGGGAACAGATTAGCGGCATTGAGGACCCTGCAGAAAGAGATTGGATCGATGAATTGCCAATTTCCAAATGAAAGAAACATTCAAAGAAAAGGGGAGAGAAGCAATTGGACTAGATTGCATAGACAAATTCTTGCCCTTTGTAATTTGTAAAGTTGCAGGTCAATTATCTTATCGAGTAAGCTTTTGTTAGGAAATTTTGTTTTTCTAAGTGTTTCATTTTTGCAATATTTATTCGCCTTAATTATGATAAGTTGTAACTTGAGTGTAATCTTGTTTGAATGTAAGCTGAAACTTAAATTTTGTTATGCCTCACATTCTTAGTCATTGACCAAGACTCGGCTCGTTATCATTGCAACTGGAAAATATAATTTACCTATATTAATCTAAGCGTAATATTCTGAAAAGAATCTATATAAAAATAAAATACCATATTTCGTCAGCGCGTTTGTTTCCACTTTCTTATTTTGTAGTTCTTCAGGGCTAATTATCCCTGCAGACTTTTGTGCGAGCGGAGTCTACAAGTGTTTCTAATATTTTTTGCATGGTAAGATCTTATTGGCGGAGACAGTTGGACAAAAATATCTAGTATCAAAAAATATTTTTTTTCTTGAGTCTGTTAAAATATTTGCATACCATACACGATAGCATACGCGAAACTTCTGCTGGGACCAAGCGATCCTATCATGCCATAATTTCTCAGCGAATAACGGAAGACATAAATGAATTTTATTACTCTTTTTGATATGGACTGTGGTATGGACTTTAGAGGTACCGACAATCTCATTATTGGATGGAACAAAAGACCAGGGGAAAAAAAGTAAAAAACGCATGTACAGGGAGTAAAATCAATATTTAAGTTATAATTAAGAGGTTTTTGAGCTTAATATAGATCTATAATATCAGAGAATTTGCTCTAAACAAGGATTTAAAATTATTGAGTTGAGTGAATGGCTACTGACTACTGTTTTGTTCAAACGGAGAAAAAATTACTTGAGAACCTTTATTTTGATTGAGAAATACTTTGAACTTTTTGTCTCCGGCTCAGAGGGCATCCACTGGAACGTGTCCGCCCAAAAAGGTAGCAGCCTCTTTGACCAGAAAACAAGTCAGTGATCTTCAATACCAATCAATCTCCCGTAGAGTGGTGTAGCATCCATTATCTTAGCTTTCTTAGGAGCACCAGCGGGACCCGTTACACTGATTGAATCACAGAAGATCTAAAGAAGAACTGAACTCAAGGTGCTGACTCTTCAAATCGGATATCATCCCCACACGGATCCCACACTACTGCTGATGGCTTTGAGGAAAATCTGTATTTTGTAAGCGAGCGTGAGACACGCTTCTTTGATTGCAGAAGTAGTAGTTAGAGATATAAATTGAGAGAGAGACAAAGAGAGAGAGGAGAGAACTTAGAAGAGCATTTATCAAGGTAGATTTTATTTATTCTTCTTTTGGCATCTTGGGTCTTTGGATTCTATTTGTGTCTCCGATTTGTGTTAAATCTTACCCCAATCTGGGAATTCTCCCCATTACTATCATCATCTTTGGTAGAGATGATTGAGTTGAGGTTTTGCTAGGGTTTCTAGATCATTAGCTTAGAGGTTGACATTTCAGACTTCATTTTGTTTTTCTCTGATGAGATTTAGTGTTGACTGACGGGATCTTTCATGAGAGGAAGCAAATTTTTATAGTTCACCTAATTACTCTACAAAAATTGATGTTAATTGTCCTGCTGTCGGATCAATTGTAATAATTATTGCCTTTGTTGTGTTTGTAGGCTAATAATCCTTGAGTAGAGATATTTAATCATTGAATATATTTGTTAGGATTCTGAGGAAGGGGGAAACTATTCCTGAGTTGGGGTTAAGAGATCAGGATTTACTGGCAGTGTTAAAAGTTATTTGAATGTTTTGAGTTCAATGACATTGATTTTTGTTGCTTATTTGTAGTTTAGAGTTCTGGTAGGTCCTTTCGTTTTCAAATCGGTTTCTTCCTGCTATTTTCTTGTTTGTGGTCCATATATGAACAAAGGGGAAAATAAAAAGATGAGAAAAGTAGAGCAGTGTGACTGAAATCAGCAAAACTAAGATCTAATTGTCTAGTGTTATTTAGGGGAAAAAAAAAAAAGGTCTCTATTTGCTCAGAAGTAAATGACAAGCTTTACTATTTTTCAGATGTTCCCCATGTTTCCAGAAATGGATCTCATGGATCTCGCATCTATGGACCCAGAAACTCTGACGCTTCTCGGTGCAGCCTGCTGTGTGATGCTGTCAATGCACTTCACTGTTCAACTAATAACTCAGCATCTCTTCTATTGGAAAAATCCCAAGGAACAGAAGGCTATAATAATAATTGTTTTAATGGCTCCTATATATGCCATAGACTCCTTTGTTGGTCTGTTAGATATAGAGGGAAGCAAGACTTTCTTCACCTTCTTGGATTCAGTTAAAGAATGCTATGAAGCACTGGTGAGTAGTCTTTTGTTTTGGAAAATCAACATATCGCAGATTATTGTGAATTGTATAATCCTCTGGATATGGACAGTTTTGCATTTCACTGGAGTGTGATTTGCACTTCCTACTTATAAGGAAGCAAAAGTCTCAGAAGTTTTTATTTTTTATTTTTCCTTTTGTAAGCTTTAATACACTGTACCAAGCACACTAGAAAGTTCAAATCAACGAAATTTCCATACAAATGTTTGACAGGAGCTGATCCAAAAATTCAAAATGAATGTTTCTTTTTTCCGCACAGGGAGTTTATATGTTGGTTTCTAGGAACTAGTTGTGAAGAGATTTGATGTTTTGATTAACTTTGAGAAAGTTCAGGGGCAGTTCCGTCAACTGTGCTTGACCATGATCCCAGTGACCCAGTGTCTGTTATTCCTATAACCCACAGTCTGTGTTATCCACAAAAAAATAGTTTTGGTCTTGATTTGCCAATTAAAAAATCAAAGAGTCTTTGAATATGTGATACCTCAAATTATCAACTTATTCTTGCATAATGAAAATAAAGGTGGACTATTGCTCATTAAAGGTCATTTTTGTACATAGTATTTCCCTTTTTGAAGAAGTCCATCTAAATACTGAGGTTCCAGAAATGCTCATCAGTAAATTTGCTATGTACTTATTTTTCTTCTGAATTTATTCAATTTTTTTTTTTTGATATTGTATGAATAAGATATATCCTTGTTGTATGCAGGTGATTGCTAAGTTTATGGCCTTGATGTACAGCTATTTGAATATTTCTCTTAGTAAGAACATAGTGCCTGAAGGAATCAAAGGGAGGGAAATACATCTCTCTTTTCCAGCCTCATTGTTCATGGTAATTTAATAAGCTTACCTTCTTTGATATCTTGTTATATGCTTTAAGGATGATAATAAGAAGAATAGTAGGAGTTGAACCCTGCAATCAATTGATTCTCAAACCACTAAAGGTCATTACCTGAAGAATTTGATACTATTGTCGAGCATGTATACTTTTTTGGTTGAAATTCAACTGCTCAGTGTATTAACAGTCAATGCGTATATTCAAACTAAATTGGCATGTCACGCATTTTCCATTTGCAGCCTCGCAAATTAAGGCTGGATCATAAAACTTTGAGGGCCTTGAAGTACTGGACGTGGCAATTTGTGGTAATCCGTCCAGTGTGCTCAGTTCTGATGATAGTGCTTGAGCTGGTAGGGGTGTATCCTTCTTGGCTTGATTGGACCTTCACTATCATACTGAACTTATCTGTCTCTATGGCACTATATGCATTGGTACTATTTTACCATGCTTTTGCCAAGGAGCTGGCCCCACACAAGCCTCTCGCAAAGTTCATGTGCATTAAAGGCGTCGTCTTTTTTGTCTTTTGGCAGGTGATTATTCTTTTACTTTTTATTTTTCTTTAGTAATTAGCACAAGTTGCATGATAAAAACACTTCCAAGTACATACACATTCTACTTCAAGTACATAAAGGGTACAAGACTTGGCCTGCTAATTTTTGGCATACTAGCTCTTAGGTCATCATAAATGATTCACAGCAATGAAACTTTTGGTTTCTCCAAAAGGTCCCTCAGTTTGGTTCTTTTACATCACTCATCTTCAAAAAGTTTTTATGGAAGCGAAGAGGGAACATTTCACAAAGTTGATTACTCTGTACATTGTATACTAGATTTATACAAATAGTCGATTTTTTTTTTAAAAAAAATTCAATTTGGCAGGGGGTGTTGCTGAAGGTCTTGACTGCCTTAGGAATTATAAATTCCAAGCATTTCTGGCTGGATGTTGAGCATATTCAAGAGGCCATTCAAAATGCTCTGGTAATAGTAGAAATGGTTGTGTTCTCTGTCCTCCAACAGTATGCCTATCACGTCGCACCATATAGTGGGGATGCCAGGGTTAAATTTGAAAAGAAGAACGAGTGAGACTCAAAGAGGGTGTATTATGCTTCTTTTATGCTTGTTGTGCTCTTATGTTTTTGTGTTGTTATCAGGGAAATAAAGGTTGTAGATGGCAATGTAGTTTCTTTTTTGAGGTATTACGAGCTACTTCGTCTTTCAATTTTTGTAATGATTCATATCATAGAAATATTTTTAAAGCCTGGATAGGCATTGTTATGATGGTTTTAGTCTGTCCAGTGTTGCTACTCTAGAACTCACATTTGTTACTACGAGATTTAATCGGTTTTAATAACTGTGGATTTTGGTATCCGAATTATAGATACTTTGCCTAAACAGGTTATGTCCTCTTTGGTTTTAGATTGCTGCACAGAAGAGCAGTAGTATCCAGCGTAAGTAAACGCTAACATAAAAGTGTGCCATGGTTTTGTTCAATAAATTTATTATCAATCAACCTACAAAAGCAACAATAGGTCTATAAGTTTTTTTTTTTATTCTTTATTTGTTTACCGAGATTAGAAAAATAATAGACGATTGTTAAAATCGTCAAATATTGTCAATGGATCCCACTTTTATTACTTTCAAATGGTGATCAAAACTAAAATATATATATATATAACAATAATCATCTAATCGTCACTTTTCCCTGTGGATTCATATATTCTGAAGGGAAAAAAAACCAATGCAGAAACAAAGAATTTACAAATAATAATTCTTTTTATTTTAACAATAGCGAACCAAATTGGTGTATCGTTGAAAATTTTCTTACAAAAGTTTGATACGTAAATTATATTAAGTTGTTTGAATAAACCGTTCGATATTAAAAAGAAAATTTCCATTTAAATTGCAACAGCTAAACCAAAATACAAAAGTTCTTATTCGAATTCCAATATTATACTTTCTTTTTTTTTTGTTGTTGGTATTCAACGCATTTACTGCAATGCAAATTAAACCATTATACTCTGTAGATATAAGATAGACGTAACATAATAGAAACATCCACTTAGAACTGTGTAATATTTCGTTTCTAGGATACACATATAAAGAATAATGCTATTTTAGGTTTTAAAATTTTTAATTGAAAAGGCTTTGAGAATCGATGCTGATTTTGTTACCCCTTTAAGAAAATACAAATTGAAGATTAATAATTTTAGGGTTTTTGGAAGGGCCTGCGAATTCAAGAACACAAATATATTAGAAAGATAACGTCGCTATTCAACAACGGTCCCATGGTCTAGTGGTTAGGACATTGGACTCTGAATCCAGTAACCCGAGTTCAAATCTCGGTGGGACCTAAATTTAATTCATTTTTTTATGGTTTTCTTTGGTAAGTTCAACAATGTTTCCCTTTTCAAAATTAAAAAGAATATATAAAGAACTTAGCCCACATTGATATTTTCTCAAATTTGTGAGAAGTATTTTTCCATTTTACTTTCTTAAAATTCCTTTTTTATTAATTTGAAAGTTGAATATCGACTTATCGAGTATATTACACATTTACACCATAGGAATTTTGAGAAGGAAAGTGCTTGCAGGATTATACAATAAGCTTTTTATATATTATTTTTAATTCTATCTCCAGGAACCAACTAGTGGGAATCTCAAAGAATATTTTTTGAGTAGAAGTACAAGCAAACAATGAAATAGTGCACTCATAGGTGTACTCACCTGCTCCCATTAGCAAATCAGGAAATTGCCACAATCATCCAGGAAAAAAAAAAAAAGTGGAAAACTAGAAGCGGGTGCAGCGCTTAGATGAGAGAAAAATGCCACAATAACTTATGCCAAAATGTGATAATTAAATTTAACTGGACGCAAAACAAGATGCTATACAGATAACTCGAATTGCATTATTTTGTTGGTCAATGTAATAAACTAAAATAATAAACTCCGTAGGTTGAATAAAAAATGAATGGCTTATATAACCTATTAACCTGAGAAACATGTTTTCCTGAACACTGTTTTCATTGTTGTATTCATACTTTTCTGAGAAAACAATTGTTATATTAATGGCCTATGGTGAAACTAAGGAGTCATGAATTAGCTTTTCTGTAAGATCCTTATGAAGTCCCATCACACTATCTGTTGAACCAACCTGTAAAGCATGAAAAAATTTACATTAAATCGTAACTTATTAAAAATCCTTCAAGTATATTATCAGCCACAATGCACACACATTCTTTAACTCAAGACAACTGAAATGACTAACCACAGCTTCAACAAATGGCAAAACCAAGGGATGTTCTAAAAGCAGCCCGCCAGCTACATTGAACACCACACCCTCGTCAATCTGAAATATTCAAGGAGGGAAAGAAAATAAAAAAAAAAAACAAACGTAATTTTGAGCTACTTTTGGTCTGACAGGCTGGTACAAACAAGTTTTTTTAAAGCTTAAATATTTGTAAATCGCAAGCAATCTGTTTTGCAACTTACCAATATTAACATGATATTTAGTGGACAATGTATATAATCCATTAAAAATAATAATTTTTCCCTCACATCTATGTACTCCTATTCCAAAGCCCAAAGTAAAGTAAAATCAAATCAAAAAGGACAGAGATGTTCTTATATGAGCATCTATGAGCTGGTCAAAAAGTGACCATATTAATTGCGATGAGGTCTTATTTCTGGTAAATCAAAACCATGGTTCTTACACCAAATATAAGAAATTTTAGGTTGTAATTTGCAAATAAATTGCAACTTGAGTTTCTTGACAATCTGAATTGTATCCATAAGCAATTCAAAAGTAGAACAGAAAGATAAAGCCAAAATCAATGAGATGAGATGGAAAAATTACCAAGTTCTGAATGACCTCGTCAGGTATTTCATGGAAGTACACCTGCAATAGGCAATTAGCATGTCTTACTGATAGTTCTAGCAGAAACTGATAGCTCAAAAAATCAGAAAAAGAAGAAGGGTGTATACAATTGCAAAATCCTAACAAAAAACAATTCTACAGTATCGCTTTATATCTTGAAGGTACTGGAAAGCATGTTTAATCATCAGTTAAACCAATATTCAGCCATAAAAACAATAAAGGAAGAGATAATTTCTGGCTAAAAAAAAGAATCACAAAACTCTAAACATATAAAAAATAAAAGGGTGTAAAGCATAATGTTTCACGGAAATGAATAAATTAACTACAAGATATATCAGAAATATTCCACCCAGACAGATATATCTGACATATAAAGAAACTTACATTGAGTTAAAAAACTTATACCAGGGATAATTTAACAGTTTCTACTTTTCAGTTAAATTCCCAAAAGGATATTGTCAGCGAGTGGAATGTTGTAGGTGCAGTAATTGGGTTTGGGGGTTTACCTCAGCAATGTCAACAGCACTGCATCTCTTTCCAGATTTGAGGTTGGTGACAACAACAGATCCAACAGTTGATACGTGATTTCCAGAATAACCTGTTTTATGATTTAATGAAGTCAATTCACATCATGGAAAATAAAGTACAGAAAAAGGCAGAGTAAAAATACTATAAATAAACCTTTTAGAAATTGGGATGCTTCTTCTTTGCTAATCGGCTTCTCTTTAATGATTCCTTTATGCACTACCACCTACAATCACTCAGCTCAGCAAGAGAGTTTAAACATTAAAATATAGTTATTTAATCCATAGAAATTCGCAAGTCAACCCGAATATTCTTCTGTACTTCCCTTAACTGTTATAGGATATCTACAAACAACTTGAGCCATCAAAAACTGAGTAATTAATTCAAGCAAAATACAATATCAAATTTTCCCCTAATTTTTTTATAATATATCAGCTAAGTCACTTCAAAAGAGTTCTCTTACATAGCACTTGAGTATAAATCTGAAATGCTTTATCTTAGCTCAATATGAATTAGGGGCGAAATTGCCAAAATTTAAATGGAATGTGTCTACCTCATCAAACTATCTTAGCTTTAGGTATGTTTCTCATCTATAGAGAAAAGTTTTATCTTAGCTCAATATGAATAGGGGCAAAATTGCCAAAATTTAATCGGAATGTGTCTACCTCATCAAACTATCTTAGCATTTAGGTGTGTTTCTCATCTATAGAGAAAAGTTAGCCCTAAAGAGGGTCATCTGGATATCTTCTGAAGTAAAGTTTGAATGAATGGGTGCAAAGTTTCATTCTTTTGATAAGGATGTATAAATGATGCTTCCTATGCTTATGGTCATGCATAGCATTTCTCATTTTCCAAGCATAACATGATACAGTAATGTCTTCTAAGGCCACATGATATTAGACCATTGTATAATGGTAAAGATTCAGAAGTAAGACATACTATATCTGAAGTAATTAGTAGAGTGGGATCGACACCATCTTTTCTATAGTCAGAAATGTTAATCCTTGAGATAATAGCATCAGCCTGAATGGGGGAAGTTAGAACATGAGCAAAATACTCCTTATTATAATTGATCCGATAGATATCTATCAAATTAAGTTATAGAATAAATAAATAAACCCTTCATGGAATGAAAATGTATATTTAATGAAATATTTTCTTCCTGAACTGAAGTTCTATGTGTCACACATTGTATGAAACATAAATTTACCAAGTTTCCAAGTCCTGATATATATGTATATTCTACAGTTAATTCTCTTTTTTTTTTTCCAATTTTTTCATTGATGAAACTATAATGAAAACATATGCATAGTCCTAGACTAATTAAATCATGTGTATTAATTTGAGAAGAAAAATTCAGCTGACCTTTGCTTCTGCAAGCACTAGCACCAATTCCTCTGGCTTTTCTCTCCTTATACTTTTCTCATCAATGTTTGCAGTCTATGCACACAAACAAAATAACAAAATTACAGAAAATATCACTATGTATTACGAAATAAAAGTATTTTAAACAATGTAGGCTCAATTTACAAAAAATCACCATGACTTCAAACTTGTATCCCATCTCAGCCAAAATCTTTTTTCGGGCAACAGATGATGACCCCAATATAAGCTGCAGATGCAATTAAAACACACAAATAAACATGAGTAATCTTTTGCGTTTTTCCATTAAGGACCTCGTATCTGTACACCTTTCAGTGATAATTTCTGACTCATGACAGTAAGTGCAAATATATGAAATTCAAGTGCAAATACGAAAATGTTGAACTCACAAACTTCGCACTGACACAGTATGCGAAAATTACAACAAGAAGGAAAAGCTGGGTATGAAATAATAAACAGTAAAAATTTGAAGGACTAACTTGAAAAGATGCGGAAGGAGGTGCTGGAGTAGCTTCCGCCGCCATTAAATAGGGAATAGGACAAGAAAGAGAAAGCGACGCAATTCACGCAAGAATTAATGAAACTGGAATTGGTTCAACAGGTATTAGTTCCCAGAAAGCTGGAGGAGAAACTGTTGTAGAGATAAAGAGCTCACAGAGTGCTATGAAGAAGCGCCGGAAGAGAAGAAAAATCTGCTTCCTGACCTTTGATTATTTTTTATCCCAACCAGGCCCCTAACCCAATCCCAATTGTATTTGGCGAATTTAAAGGGACGATTTAATTTGAAAATCTTAACAATTTTTAAACAATTATTCTAAATTTTAAAATATTGTATTGTTTATATATATATTTAAATGATGAATATAGACCTCGACAAAGAATGATAAAATTTGATTTTTTTTTTTTTTCATGCCATTTGTATAGAATGAGACTATGGTACAACCCCAAAGCACATATTAAAACAGTGTTTTAGAGTTGTTTATCAAAATACAAAATTTGAAAGATCCAAACCGTATAATATGTTTTTCATATTGAATCTCCTTAAAAATCAATTTTATATTTTTTCCCCAAATTTTGTACTATTTTTTGGAATTTTACAAAGTCCTTAATCTAAAACGTTATGGCCTTCCATTAACAATGATCCCTACAAATCTGAAAAATAATAGTAAACAGATAAAAAAAAATGTAACGATTGATTTTTAGTAGAGTTCAATATTGGGAATATTTTGTTTGGTTTTGCATTGAACATTTAAATTTTAGATTTTTGAAAAACAACTCTAAACACATAGCTTGATTTAATATTTAATATGTCATCAAACAATGCTCGAATTGTATAAAAATGATTATTAGATCATCTATGTGTCCAATAATATATCTTTAAATTTACTTTTTTATATCTTTAGTGCTATTTGATTGATTTAAAAGGTATAGTTAAAATTGAAAATATAAACATTGTCCAACGATATGTCACAACCTAATATTTCAAATAAACATACTGATATCATATTTATACTATTATTTTGGCCTGACTTTCCATCGAAATTGTGACTAAAACCATTAAATCCACCGTGCTTTGTGCTACATTCGTCGAGATTGGATAATGTCGTGGAATTTGTCTTGTTTTGCAGGAACTTGGTGGATAGGCCATAATAATTGTAACAAATGAAGAATCTACAATAATCAAATGATCCAAAGGAATTCGTAACACTGTGAAGGTCATTCTAAGCTTTCCAACGGGCTTTGAATCAACTCGATCGGGATCCGGATGAAAAAGTTATACCACAAACACTACGCAATGTTGGATGCACATGAATTCGGACCGAATTAGTACCAATTTGAACCGAATTGCCATTTTGGAAATTCTTTGTTTTCACAATCCGGACCAAATTGTATGGAATTCGGACCGAATTGAAATACGAGGAAGGTTCTGCTTATACTGGGAAGAGGTTTTCTCTTTGGGGAACGTCCTTAGGTCGGTTTGCAAGTTATGGAAGGCTTCTAGGACGTCCAGAGAGGCATAAAATGACTATTTATGCATGTCCTTTCTTGTAGAGGAGATAACCACCATTCTCCCACCTCCCACCACCGTTCTCACGCCGAAAGGCGTGGGATTTCCACTTTCTAGCAGCATTCGACCATGGCAACAACTTTGGAGAGGTTCTAGACGCGATGACGGTAGAACAAATCAAAGCCACCACTCCAACAACATGCAAGTTGAGAGGGGAGTATTGTCATATTTCTTCTTCTCTCTTATTTGTCTTGTTGGAGTGGTGAATAAGGAATAAGCCCCTTATTTCTTATTCCGGTGAAAGCCAAACAACACAAGAATAAAGAATTTGGGCTTATTCGGACCCTTATTCATATTCCAACAAAACTTTGGTATTAGAATAAGGAATAAGGAATACACTCATCCCTATTCAAATTCTCTATTCTCCTCCCATCCAAACACACCCTTGTATGTTTATTTTCTGTTATTTGCATGTTATTTAAGACCATGTTAGGCTAAATATTTATTGTCTTAGGGGTAGATGTAGCTTAGGATTTGGGTTGTTATGTGAAACTTGATGTTTGATTTATGTGAATTACTTGTTGGTATTTTATATTTTATGCTTTTGCTTAGAATTGTTAGTTAATTATGTTGCTTAATGGATGAATGGCCACGTCTTGTTAGGACTACAACATGTATTAATTAATAAAACTTGCATAAGTAATTCGAGATAGGTTAAAAGGCGAAAGTCAATCAATGAGTAGCTGAAAGGTGAAAGTTTCTATTAGAACGTCAATTTATAATAGATGTCTCGTAGAAAACAACAAGTAAACCCGAGTAAGTCTACCAACATCACGAAAATTGAGGTACAATACACTTGGTGAAGGTTAACACTAGGTTCTATACCAAATACCATGTCCAATAGGCGACAACAGAGGACTAGGGAGTTTAGGTCTAGCTAGATGGACCCTTCGCATGACTATTCAACAAAATCAAGTAGAACGTGACGTTCACATAGTGGAATTCGGACCGAATTGGACACAATTCGGACCAAATTGCTAAGACAGAATACGACAGTGGGACGTCTAGCATCCCTGTGACCAATCATGAGTGAAATCGAACCCTAAGGCATCTTTAATTGCATATTTTACTCCATAAAACAACCAAAAATATTTACTTTACTTGTTTTAGTTATTTTCGACCTTTCTTTAATTTCATTAAACCAAAACAACATAAACATTCATCATCTAGCTTTAGTAAAAAGATAATATTAGTATTTTATCATCATCTCTGTGGATTCGACACCTTTACTTTACTAAAACGACTAGTCAGGAAAACAAGGTTTTATTTGACTCTGGTTAATACCACGATCACATACTCAATTATAAGAGGTACACATTCGACACAAAAACATGGTGTTGGTCTCTATTCCATTGTATACAAGCAAAAATGTAAAAATCCGGTAGTGGAAATGTACTTTATCATCTAATTTTTAAATTTGTAATTGCTGATGCGAATTTTTCATTTTTTTTTTTTTTATCTCATATTCTTTCAGTCTTTTGCATCCAATATTTTCATGACAGAAGTGAGATCATTTAACAGAAACAAAGTGCAAAATGGAGTGCAGAAATGATTTTATATATATATATATATATAACATTGTTAACATATCCACTCTACAGCATAAATGGAAGCACAGCTCCTTTGCTACGCCAAATTTCTTCTATGACCCCGTTTGTTTGTGACTTAAAGGGTGCATAACTTAAGTTATGCATCCTTAAGTCACCAAACGACCGTTACATAAGATGCTTTAAGGTTACATAACTTATGCAACCTAAATAGGTTGCATAAGTTATGCACCCATCCCTTTATATTTTTTTCCAACAATACCCTTAGAAATAATTAATAATAATTAATAATAATATCTAATAATTAACATATAATTAATATTTAAAAATTCATAATTAATAATAAAAATTAATAATTAATAATACTTAACAAGTAATATTAATTATTAATATAACGATTTAACAATAATAATCATTAAAAATAATTAATCAATAAAATTTTTTTGATTATTAAATAATTAATAATATTTATAATATTTAAATAAAAGTAATTATGAATATTTCATAATAACAAAAATGATTTATTATTATAATATATAATTAATTTTTATAATAATTAACAATAATTAGTAATCAATAATATTTAATAATTAGCAAATAATTAATAATAACTAATAAATAATAATATTTAATAAGTAACAATAATTATAAAAAATCATAATTAATAATAAAGATTAATTATGAATGAGATCATAATTAAATAATAATAATAAATTAAAAATAATTAATCAATAGTATTTTTTTATTGTTAAATAATTAATAATGTTTACAATATTTAATTAAAAATAATTATTAATATTTCATAATAATAAAAATGATTTATTATTATCATTAATAATTAATTTTTATAATAATTAATAATTAACAATAATTAGGTCACAACATCTTATTAATACATAATACTAATTCAAATTTAAGGGCATTTTAGTCTTTTGACATGAATATATGCATGCATTAAGTTACGCATCCTTACTACACAACCAAACATCCATTACATAACACTACATAAACATTTAGGCATCCTTAACTTATGCAACCCCTTATTACACAACCAAACGCCCTCTATAATATTACCTCTCTATGTCCTTGCGGTCCATGCATCAAATCTTACTCAACCGAACAAGCTCATAATTTTTTTTTTTATAAACAAAACTGTAAAGTTCACAACATCTTCTTTGGTTTATTCATTATTATTATTTTTTGAAAAACAAATTATTAGTTCGGTTACACGCTCCTATAAAATAGTTTGACTACGCTCTGGCGAATCCGAATCCTAGGTAAAAGCTCCACCGAATCCGCCTTCTTTTTTTCTAATTTCAATGTCGCAGAAAGAAAAAGGAAAAATACGATTTGAGAAAGAAAAGTTGAATCTACCTTAGTGATTTTTCTCTTTTTTTCAATGATAGACGCATTATATTATATATATATATATATATCACGTATCTCGCTTTCTAAAAGACTAAAGAGATTCGTCCCTGATGCGTTATTCGCATGATTAATGTCATAGATCAACCATCCTAATAACATGGTAAGACCGATGCATCACTAAGTACATGAGATTAGTTGTACCCTCTACCTTTCTAGAAACGAATATCTTGACCCATTTATTATTCCTGAACCCGGTGCAGCCACACCAAGTTGGCAGTCTCCGTCCGCATTCTTCATTTTTGTGGGAAAAAATTAAAATAAAAATATATTAAACCTTCAATTTTAATTATATTTTAAAATAAATTATAAGTATAGAATAGATTAACTAGTAAAATATTGATATGAATATTAATTACAGCATATAAAATTAACAATTTACTGAAATTACTAAATTTTTAAGTTAGCTAAAATGGAAGTCAAAATATACATTATTAATTCGCGTGTCAATATTTCATTCTTTGTCCTAACATATGTTGGTTTATGCAGCAATGAAGATTCTATCGACCATCCTACAATTTTGATGCGAAAAGAAAACACAAAAGTATCTACTAAATTTTTCTCTTTTTTTTTTTAAAAAAAAAGTGGATTAAATTTTCTTTTAAAGCTCCATTCTACTCTAAAAGTAATTATTAATACTTATGATTATTATAAATTAATTAAAAAAATGTAATATAGATGCTACGTTTTATAAGATCCAAGTGATGCGACATTTTGTAATCAATTGTAATCACAGCTACTAGAATACAAAATTTAAAAATGTAATAACTTAATATAGAATTGAATTAGATTTAATCATTATAATGAAGATTGCATGAAATTAATTACATCCCAATTTCTAAACTTTTTTTTTTTGAGATGTAATTGCTACACGTACTGATATAAAATTAAAATTTTCCTATTATTTGGATGGGTCCCACTATCAGTGAATCATTCCCTCCGAGTCTGAACCAGGTCCAGTGAGCCATTTAGCCAAAGTTCTTCTATCTTCCCCAGTTCAGACCAAAGCGTACCTGGCGGCTAACAAAATTAATTAACAAATAACGATGTATGAAAAATTGAAAACCAGACATTGATTAATGATTAAATAAATAAACTTAACTGACCAATAATAAGAGGTGAAACCAAAACCAAAACAAAAACACCATCAACAAAACAAAACAAAACCAAACACCATTTTAGGAAAGGAAGCATCTCGTCTCTCTTCTCTACAGCGCCATACATCCATGGCGACTGGAGGTGTCGAGATCGAGATCGTGTCTGATCCCAAGCACCAACAAAACGGCGTCTCCAATGCGAACCCAAGCCTCAATACTAGCTCCAATCAGAGCAATGTCATCTCTGACGTGTATGGCGCGGCCGCGTACGGAGATTTCGAGAAGCTTCGTGAGTTCGTGGAGAAAGAAGGGAGTTCCTTGTCGAAACCTGATGGTAATGGGTATTACGCGCTCCAATGGGCTGCGCTGAATAATTTCCCAGGAATTGCGCAGTATATTATCGAGGTTTGTGCGTTGAATTGTGTTGATAATTTAGTGTTAATTTGAGTTTATGTGGGATAGTGGTAAGAATGCAGTAGCTCTATGTTAGAATTGAGGTTTGCTTCTACTAATTTCATACTTCGATCAAAAAATGGGGAAAGAAGGGAAAAGTTAAGCTTAGTAAGCACCATTATAAAAATCATTCTTTTCAGTCCAAGTACCCAGTTCTGAATTCAAGCGGGAATGATCTAATTAAAATATCTCAATCCCATCTAAACAAACACTATATGTGAAACAGAATGTCCAGCTTATTTTTTTTCTATTTTGGGAAGAACTAAAATGAAATTATGTTTGGAATTCAGTATAATTTGTGTTATTCCTAGTTCAAATTGAGGATGACTGGAACACAACGCTTGAAATAGAATTAAATGATGGTATCAGTAATTTGGCCCTGGACTTGAGATAATTTAGCTTCTGGAGTATACCAATTTTAGTTAAGAGGGCTTGTCTGGAATGCTTTTAATTTAAAGATGTGCCCATCCTCCTTAGCAAGTTTCAGCTACCTATTTTAAGACTTACTCCTGAAATACACAACCGATACAATGCTTCTTTTGCATATTACCCCTTATGATATTATTATGCAAAAAAAAAAAAAAAATCACGTTTGCAGTTTACACCAACATTATTTGGTCACTTGTAATTTAATCAATTAGACTGAATGGGTCTTTTTGGGTCACATTTACAGTATGGTGTCCTTTGCAAATATAACAAGAATACTTGGCTATCAGTCTCAGCTCTAAATGCTTGTGAATTGTTGTGAGTGATATTTGCCAATTAGACAATTGGGACATCTAGAGTTGCGATTGTGATGCTTACTTGCTTAATTGTTCTAATTTTTATTGATAGAATGGGGGGGATGTGAATTCAGCTGATCTTGGAGGGCAGACTGCATTGCATTGGGCTGCAGTACGTGGGGCTACACCAGTTGCTGACATTTTGCTGCAGAACGGGGCCCATGCTGAGGCTTCTGACACTCATGGATATAGGGTAATTCCACCCAGTACTCCCACCCTTTTCACGTCTCAAGCCTCATTTTTAACAACTTTAGAATGTACTTTTTGCTAGTAGTTTCTTTTGAAGTTGGTAGGGTGCATAGCAAGTTGCTGGGATACTAGACCAGGCAAATGCTCCAGCAATAATACTGGCTATACAGATATCAAAATGCAAACAAACAATATTTTTTGGTGCTTACAAAAGTGCTAGCCTAGACTTCCCAAAAAGAATTTAGTCAGTAGTAACTTTTTAAAAGAACTCACTACACACTGGCATAAGTCTAGTGTATCCTTCCCCGGACCTAAATCCTCGGCAGCGCGCTGCCAGCTGCGATTTTGTCCAAGCCGTCCGATCAAATCTCGACGGTTAAGTTTTTTCGGGCCTATCAACCTGGTATTATTCACGAGGCACCCATCATCCATCGGACGGTTGTGATGCAGCCCACTGCTGGCAGCGCACTGCCGAGGATGTGAGCCGATCCTCCCCCCCACAGCAGCACAAGAAGGGATCTCACAGGCCAAGCTTCCGCATTTTCTTTTTGATTACCAGAATAATTAACAATAGCAGGATGTACCTTTTTTATTCCACTAGTTGGTTGTTATCTGCATATATCACAAAAATGTTTTGGTACAAATGTGCAAAATATTCCCTCTCCTGTTGTTTGTCAAATTACAGATACACACATGTAGAAAACATAGATGTGTAATGGTCTCTTATCTTTAAATCAGGCAGTTCATGTTGCCGCTCAGTATGGCCAAACGGCTTTCTTGAATCATATTATTTCAAAATATGGTGTTGATTTTGATGCTCTGGACAATGATGGAAGAAGCCCTTTACATTGGTATGTCAAACTTCAACTTCTTTAGTCTACAAAATGCATTGATGAAAATCGTACAATGAAGTATTCTGTAGCATCTCTTCTGGTGTGGTCTTTCATGTAGATTTTCTAAACACTCTGTATTAGTTTTAAGCACCTCTTTTTTCAAACATTAGAACCTACAGGGAGTTAAATTTTGGTTTATTCATTTCCAGGGCAGCCTATAAGGGTCACACAGATACAGTTAGGCTATTACTATTTAGAGATGCATATCAAGGCCACCAAGACAGTCATGGTATGCACTCTATCCAAACATTTTTTTTTGGACTTTTTTGGTAGTTTTCAACAAGAAAAAATATATATTTTCTCTATCATTAGAATTTTGATCTCTACATGTATTATAATTTATGATCTATTTATCCTGTAGGGTGTACCCCATTACATTGGGCTGCGATAAGAGGCCACTTGGAGGTGTGTACCGTTCTTGTTCATGCCGGTACCAAGAAAGAGCTACTTGTTAAGGATACTAGCGGTTTTACCCCTGCTCAGCTTGCAGCTGATAAAGGTCATCGCCATCTTGCAAATGTTCTTGTATGTTCTCTGTCTTTATCATTTTGAGAAATCACAGGAAAACAGAAAAGCCCCTAGACTATCATGAAGTTTCATAAAGCTCTCGCCAAAATAGCAATGTGAAAAAGAATTACCAAATTATCCTGCTAGCATTTCATTACATTGTAATATGCATTAATGAAGGATGAAGAATGGGCATTCACTATATTGGCTGCAATAGAAGTACTTTTTTCATATTTTTTATACTAAATGCCTCAAAGGATATATTTTGGTTCATTATAAATTAGTACTTTTAGAATGTTGCATCAGATAAGCTTGGGAGACTCAGTGTTTTGCAATGACTATCATTTTTCCCAATATGGTAAACCAATGGGCTTTTTTGCTAATTGCCCTTCATTGTCTTGTGCATAAGATTTAAAAAAAGTCTATTTGCATCCACTTATATTCTTTCAATGCTAAATATTTTAGAGTGAAGTCCTTACTATAAAAACTGCATACAGTCAGCTTGTAAGATTACTGATTCTGACTAGTATGACACAGTTCTCGTACAAGAAAAATAGGGTCGTCTCAATGCCAAAGCTTAATGCCGGATTGGTTTCAATTTAAATATCGAACAACTATTGTTGAACTTTCAAATACCAAAATTAATCAATGGATATTTATACATATCATACATTACGCACATCAACAGCTAACAAAATCAACTGACCAAATTTTAACATTTTTTTCCATCACTTAATGGCTATAAATGAATAAAATCAAAATCCTATAATTCTTAATAACATGTAATTGAGGTGATGTAAAACACATGCAACTTTTTTGGGACTAAATGTTTTGTTGTTGTTGTTGTTGTAGTTGTCATCATAAAACACATCCAACTGTTTAAATTTGTTAATTTAAGCCTTTATTAAAAAGCTGCACTGTTTGGCACCGATGACCATTGGCATTGAATTTCTCCTCAAAAAATAAAATAATGAAATAGTGTTAGGGTCACAATGAAAAAGGCAAGATGGGTAGTGCTGATACAGTGTCTATGCTATTGCTGGGATGATAAACATTATAATATCTTCTGTGGTTTTATAAAGATGACATTGCCTCTGCTTTTTTCAGACGAATGCTTTGAAAGAGAGCTGGGAAGTCAAGTACTGTGCTGGAAGATTTGGAATTGTTGGATATGCTCCCATCCTATTAGTTCTGATAGTTATACTCGTTCTCCTTTTTATAAACACCACTATATTTGGTATGTGAGTAACTCTAGCTTTCCAGGACCAATATTATTAATGGAATGCCTAATAATTTTGTTAGTGGCCCCATGGCATATAAATACCTTGAAAAATGAGAAACATTGGAGATATTCCCTAAACATTGCAACTACCAACCATACGACACTCATATTTATGAGATAGTCACCCACTAATTCATGTACAAATAGAGATAAAAAAAGGTACGGAACGATGAGAGATGTCTTTCTGAATTGATTGGGAAGTAGGGGTAACAAGAATATTTTAATGTTCTTGGATTTGTTTTTTTCTTTTACTTTGTGTTAAGGAATGTCATGGTACTTAGGATTTGTATGTAAAAACTTCTATTACAAAGTTGAAATGTTACTTTTGTCTCTAGTCAACTCTTGGCCTACTAATTATTATTTTTCGCCTACTTTTGCTTTAGCCCCGAATTTTACAAAGATTAGTGCTGTTGCTGGGCTTTGGGCTTGGGTGGGTATATCTCTTGCATTTGCATCAGTTTACATGTTCTACAAATGTAGCAGGTGACTTTACACTTGAAAAATGATATGTTTATTGCTATAGTATGTTACAAAAAGCATCAGGATTAGCTAACATGAGAACTGATATTAGAAATTTTGACCTCTTTTCAGAAAAGATCCAGGTTTCATACAACCAAATATTAGACGTCCCGATGATGCAAAGGTATGAAATGTACCATTATTGTTTTGAAGTTTATATTCAATACTGTGCTAGTTCTAGTAATATCTAGGATAACTCTTTTCAAATATGCGTAGTTTTTGTTCTTGCAATTAACAACTAACGTTTTGGGTAATAAATGGTAAACATTTTATTATAGCTGTTTTATGACTCTAGAACGTTCAGTGGGTGCTATCTGCGAGTATCTTGGAAACATCTTAATTGTATTTGCAAAAACAATTTTTTATTTATGAGTATTGATCTTATTCATAGGATCCATTATTGGAGACTGATTTGAGCAATTCCTCTGTTTGGACTGGGAATTGGTCCCAGCTCTGCCCAACTTGCAAGGTTGTTATTTCTTAGATTTTTCTTTAATGTGCATCTATTTTACCAGTATTTGGTTCTCTGTCTGAAGGAAATGTTTCCTTTATAAGGCTAGGCAAATTGGAGAGTTGCTAGTTTTGGTAACTAGTAGCATCTGTTTTATAGTAGCCATGGAATACTTTAGTAACAGAACTCAAAATTCTGGAATAGCTTGTCTAGGTCTAAAAACTTGTTGCCATATTCTTCGCTAAAGCCCCGTCCCCCCCCCCCCCCCCCAAAACCAAAAAAAAAAAAAAAAAAAACTCCAACCACACAACACACATAAAATCTGGGCTCAGCCAAAGTAGTGAAATGTACTGTTTGGAAAAGGTCAAACGGCAGAGTTCTTACTCCGAATGTATTGTTCCAAAAGGATGCATATTAGATGAGCATTATTGTGAATTTCCAAATTAATAGTCTATTTGCTCATCTGTTGCTGGAATCAAAATTATTCTCCAAATCTTATTTCCAAAGCAGTATTCTAGAACCTTTTCTCTTATGTTGTTAATTTTATTTTCTCTATCAGATCATACGACCTTTGAGGTCCAAGCACTGTCCAACCTGTAAACACTGTGTGGAACAGTTCGACCACCACTGCCCATGGATCTCTAATTGTGTTGGAAAGGTAATACTATTTGCAACAATGATCTATGATTTCTCTTTTTTCATGTTTAGTTGTGTTTTTTTTTTTTTTGCAAATATTAACTTCCTTTCATTGATCTGCAGAGGAATAAAAGGGACTTTTTCGTGTTTCTTTGTATGGGAACAACAACATCGCTGATAGGTGCTGCTGTTGGCATTCATCGTAAGTGCCAAAACAGTAGTGCATTTCAACTTACTATGCAATATGGTTTTCTTATCAACTTTTTTTTTTTTTTTTTTTCTTTTTGAGGTTGTCTGATTGATCTTTGATTTTGGGTGTTTATGAAAAGTTCTCTATGTAGCACTATTTTGTTCCAGAAGTTCCTTTGTATAAGTTTATTTTCAATATGTTGTCAGGGGTCTGGACAGAACCAGTGGTGTTGGATCCAACAGAGAAATGGATCCATTACATGGCGACAAGGCATACAGGAGCTGTCTTATTTATTTTCTTGGATAGTTTCTTACTAATGGGAGCCCTTATTCTAACAGTGGTTCAGGCATATCAGGTCCTAACCTTTTTCCACTTTTTCTTTTCAAGACAAAGAAGTGGTTTACTTTTTTTTAATATTTTTCCATGTCTTTTGTTTTTGTTGCTCTGCATTTGGATTTTGGACCTGTAATAGGCCTCTAGATCAGATGGGTGTCATATGTTGGCTGATTGATATGTTAGGATATATCGAGTAAGGATGCTTCTGGAAATATGTTATTTCTCTGAGCCTCTGAGACATTGATCTTATGTCCAAACCACACTAAAACTTGTCCTACTGTTGTTCATTTAGAAGTACCTTAGTGCCTTGTCCATCTGTGTCTCATCTTTGGAACCAACTGCACTTGAGTAAATCATGCGTTGACTATTGAAACTTTAAGTGCATGTCTAATTCACCAAAATAATTAAAACTAAAATTATGTAATTGTTTTCTCTCTTTACCTTTTTAGATAGCTAAAAACATTACAACAAATGAGATGGCAAATGCCAGACGGTATGACTATCTACAAGGGCCAGAGGGCCGCTTTCGAAATCCATACAATCATGGCTGGCGCAGGAACTGTACTGACTTCTGGGTGCACGGTCATACCACTGATGACGAGATAGCATGGCCCTCCCTCAATCAGACAGTACAATTACCGTAATTGACACTAAGGATATCTGTAATGAGTTTCTGGTAAGATGCATGGCATATTGCTGTGTGCATTCTCTTGGGTTATTGCAATGTATTGCTTCATACCTTACTGATTTAGTTATTTGGATGGGAAGTATGTCAGTGTCTGATTTTTTGGTTATGTTTGCATTTGCAATATGCTCTCTGTATTTGAGGTGTCCCTTGTGCAATAGCGGTGATGGTGAGATGAGAACTAATAGGAAACCACAAGATGTTTCTTTGTTGACCGTTGTACCTAATAGATTTGTACAGTTCTCACTTTTGAGAATGTGTAGTTTGATTAGATTACTTTTTTTTTTAGTTTAGGTGTAGTTTGATTAGATTACTTTTTTTTAGTTTAGGACCACTCGTAAGTTTGACATTACGTAGATAAATAATCTGTATTCAGAATAGGGTTCATGTTTTCTTAAGAAATAGCACCCCAAGATGGGGAATTGGGCACATGTTGATGCAAGCAAGTTCGCACTATGGCATTTAATGCTGTTGAAGGATAAAATACAGAATCACTGCAAATAAATTTCGTCCTAATTTATTCTACAACATATCTGAATTTGTGATCTTTCTGGACAATGCAATGTTTTGTACTATTTCTCTTTGGTTGAAGTGCCACACTTAGAAGTTAGAATCCTCGATAAATGTTAAAATTATACAGTGCAACTGTGCAAGCGAGTAAAAGGATTACTATAAAAGAAGGAAAGTTTATTGTTTTCCTTTGATGGCTATTATTTCATTTTATGTAACTGCTTTGTGAAAATTCTGTCGTGCCAAGCAGACTATAGGAATATAGGACGACATCGATTAACGTTTGTATAATGTAATGACCAAACAAAGTGCCGCTATATTCAGAAGAAATTTCCCATTGTTCGTGTAAATCATTTGTTTTGGCAGTGTGCTATTTACCAAAACAAAAACTCATTTACCCAATAAAAAGAAAAAAACTATATATATATATATATATATCAAGTGCCACTCATGCTACAAGTTGTAAATCTTCTGGTAATGTTCGTGGCTTTGTATCGGTCGGAACAAGCATTTTTTTTCATACTTAGTTCCAGTTAAAGCAAGCACAAAGGCACTCTGTTTATGTCTCCATTTTCAGACCCATACCAGCTGCACTCTCTCATCCTTCAATGTCGCTCCATACCAGAACTAACCAAGCTTCACGCTCTCTCCATTCGCCATGGCCACCTCCCTCTCTCTCTTCTCATAACCTCTTCTCTCCTTCTTTCTTACGCCTCTCTCGACCGTCTCCATTCTTCCTTCTCTCTCTTCTCTCAATCCCCTCTCACTCTCATCTCTCCCTTCCTCTGGAATTCTTTCTCTCGTGCCTTATCATCCTTAAACCTTCATGAAAGAGCCTTGACTGTCTACAACCGCATGCTCTGTTTCAATATACGACCAGACGAACGAACCTTTTCTTTCGGGCTCATAGCTGCTGCCGGTGCCAAGCACGTGCGCAAGGGACAGGAGCTGCATGCCTCGGCTTTGAAGTTTGGATTTGTGTCTCGTGTCTTTGTTGGTAACACTCTTCTGAAGTTTTATGGGTCTTGTGGGCTTATATCTGGTGTACAGAAGGTGTTCGATGAAATGCCTAACAAAGATGTTGTCTCGTGGAACTCGATGGTTTCACTGTCTTCAGATAGTGGTTTGCTTTCTGATTCTTTGAATTGGTTCTTAAAATTGAAAAGAAGTGGGTTTGAGGTGAATTCAGTTAGCTTGACAAGTGTTATTCCTGCTTGTGTTAGTGAAAGAGAGGAGAAATTTGGCATAGGGATTCATGGTTTGGGGATAAAGGCTGGACTGGTTGGTGTACCAACTGTTGGAAATGCTCTGGTGGATATGTATGGGAGTTTTGGTCACATTGACGCGTCTATGAAAATGTTTAATTCTTTGCCTGAGAGAAACGAGGTTTCCTGGAACTCGATAATTGGATGTCTGGTTCATGTGGGGCTATATGAGGATGCTTTGGAGATGCTTAGAAATATGCTGGGCCATGGATTGTGGCCTTCTTCGATTACGCTAACTAGCTTTGTACCAGCATTGATTGAGCTCGGCCATTCTAACCTAGGAAGAGAGGTTCATGGATATTTTCTAAGGAGAGAAATGTATTCAGATGTTTATGTTGCAAATTCATTGATTGATATGTATGCAAAATCAGGCTTTCCAGTGAAGGCTAGATATATCTTTGAAATGATAGACAGACCTGACACAGTTTCATGGAACTCTTTGTTATACAATTATGCTCAAAACAGAATGGAAATGGGTGCATTGGAGCTTGCAAGAGAGATGGTGAGAAATGGAGAGGTTTTAGACTCTATTTCTATTGCGAATTTGCTCCCAGCTTGTTCAAGAATAGCTGCTCTAGAAAAAGGAAAAGAGTTGCATGCCGTGTCAGTAAGAAATGGTTTGATTTTTGACTTGTTTGTGTCAAATGCTTTTATCGATATGTATGTGAAATGTGGCCATATACCTCTTGCTAGAAAGGTGTTTGATTGTTCAGAGAGGGATGACATATCATATAATACTATGATTATGGGTTACTCTCAGGGTCGATTCTGCACTGAAGCCCTAAATTTGTTTACTGAAATGAGAGAAATTGGGATAAAGTATGATGTGATCTCCTTCACTGGTGCCTTAAGTGCTTGTGCCAATATGTCAGCCTTCAAGAATGGAAAGGAGATACATTGCCAACTGGTCAGAAATCTGCTAAGCAATCACTTATTTGTTGCCAATTCATTGCTAGATTTGTACACAAAAGCAGGAAGTTTTGAAATTGCTACAAGAATTTTTCAAAGAATTTCAAACAGAGATGCGACCTCATGGAATTCTCTTCTATCAGGGTATTGCTTGCACGGTGAAGCAAATACCGTATTCAAGCTGTTCGATGAAATGCTATTAGATGGTGTTGCCTATGACCAAGTATCTTATATTGCAGTATTATCAGCATGTTCCCACAGTGGATTAGTGAACAAAGGAAAATTTTACTTCTCCAAAATGCAACATGATAAGAATGTTAAACCTAAGAACTCCCACTATGCTTGTATGGTAGATTTATTAGGACGTGCTGGTCTATTGACTGAGGCTGACGAGCTTATCAAGGGGATGCCATTTGAGCCCAATTCTGATGTATGGGGTGCCTTATTGGGTGCCTGTAGGATATATGGGGACATAGAGATGGCAAGGAGGGCAGCGATGCATCTGTTTGAATTGGAACCTGACAATTCGGGATATTATGCAGTGTTGTCAAATATGTATGCCGAGGTAGGGAGATGGGAGGAGGCAGATGAGATAAGGAGGCTTATGAAGGATAGAAAGGTAAAAAAGAACCCAGGATATAGTTGGGTGCAGACGGAGAATCGGATTTGTTCATTTGTCAGGGGTGAATTGGTTAATTTCCAGAGGATGACATTGTGTGCTGAGACCAAGACATAGGTTAAACTCCTTTAATAGCATTATGTATAAAGTATTCTTCATGCGATCATGCTTCATTTTTTGTAATAACTGCTTTGAAGGACCTGCTTGTACATTCTGAGAATGGCTGGTGAAAAAGAGCAATGATTGTATAATTGAACGTGCATTCTTGTTTATTTACTGTTTTATTTTCTGTAACATTCGTTTTTTCACTTGTTTATTAACTGTTTTATTTTCTGAAATTTGTTTCCCACTTTTTGGGTAGGATCAACTCACGTCCAATCTTGTCTATTTTCTGGCATATAACATGTTAAAGGATCTGCAAATTAAATCCATCCAAAAATAAGAATAAAAAGTAAACCCTTCAAAAGAGCATCGAAAGATAGTTTATAATACAATGAATTATAAGCAGCTTTCCATGTAGTGTTGCGTATAGTACTTATCATTTTTTCTGGATTAACATGTAATTTTCCATGTAGTGTTGCGTACAGTACTTGTTATTTTCTGGATTAACATGTAATTTGACTAAGAGGAAAGGAAAGCTGCATGTAATTGGAAAGAAATTTTTGTAATAGTTAGTAACGCGTCATCACATGTTGGGCGTTTTCTATCCGATGCAAAGTAGGCTGCTGAGGACTGGTCCGACAAAAGAAAGAAGGGGCAAAAATCTGAAATTTCCAGAAATAATTAAAATATTTCAGACTCAAAACATGCATAACTCTTAACCCCGGGGGAGGGGT
Source organism: Rhynchospora tenuis (assembly GCA_027725995.1). Lineage (NCBI taxonomy): Eukaryota > Viridiplantae > Streptophyta > Magnoliopsida > Poales > Cyperaceae > Rhynchospora > Rhynchospora tenuis. The sequence goes on along the minus strand of CM050888.1, from coordinate 17,100,215 downwards.
GGTATACCATTTTAAATTTTGCATACAAAACCAAAACCTCCTCATAATCGTTTTCGAATAAAGAAAAGGTTGATAAGGCTCGAAATTTACCTTGAATATTTGAATATTTTCAATATTTCAATAATTACTATTATTTTGGACTATTTAATTTTCTAGTAGTTAAGTATCTTTTTTTTTTTATTTCAAACTGAGAGAGGCTTTAAAAAAGACCGTTGGTTGCATCTTTTCAGTCTTAGACAGGCCTCGCTTCTGTTTCCAACACCTCATGAGATGCAAATATAAATTTCGGCCATTCACATCCTTAATACTTGGTAATGGGCGATGTCCAATCTTGAATGGCCAATACGTATAAGAGGCTCAATATAAGGAGCCACATGGCATTGTCATGTGCTGGTCCGTGTGACCGTGTGGCATATATTTAGGAACGGTATTTTTAATTCAATAATATGATTTACAAGTTGATTTATGCACTTAAGTTTTTTTTGTGTTAAAATGAAACTATTTATTTTGAGAGGTATAGCCTATAACTTATAGTGTCAAATACATAGTTTGTTCCTCTTATGGGCCTATTTTTTTCTGGTGGATTCACTGACTTTCTGTCTTGAATTTTCACATTTAAAAAAATGTAAAAATTGTTCATTTTGTTTTCCCATATCTTTAATTAAAATAATGAAAATTTAAATTGATATTACATAAACTAATAATCGACAAATTCTTAAGGAAATAAAAAAAAAGACACATAAGATTGAATAAAAAAAAAGTTAACAATTAATAAAATAATTCAAGATATGTATTCTAATATGCATACGGCTGTGTGCTTTGGTGTATTTTTAGTGTGGGCTAGGTCCATTGTCATCTCTAAAATATGTATATAGTAGTATATTATGGAAGCATTATGGTGTTTCGGTGTCTTTTTGTCTTGTTGATTTATTTTATGGTTAAGTATCTATGCTATTTTAGTAGCAGGATACACTGATATTTTTGTCTTTGATGCATTTTTCTTTCATACTTAATTTTGGGTAACTTATAATATTTTCACAAATCATGTTTCTCTTTATTGGAAAATTCTAAAGTTCAACAAATAATCCCCCGCTTTGACTTGTGAGATTTGTCCTCGAATTAGTGACGAATCTTTTTTTATTTGTGTTATTTATCTTTTCACGTTTAAACTAATTTTGATATATCCTGATCTAAATTTAAAATACTTTGAAAAGAATAAAAATTTATCATTGATTCCCTCCAATATTTCAGCGGTCATTATGTTGCGAAACATATAAATTTTTTGATTAGTCATCATGCAGAATTAAGGAGTAAAAGGAAAGGGAAAATTAGTTATTTGCCACTCAAAAACAAAGAAATTGTGAAAATGCCACTCCAGCCACTTTAATAAGCCTTAGGACCCCAAAAATTGTCCCCAACAAATTCCAGATGTGTAATTAAAGGGTAAATTCAAGTTGTAGAACTAAAAATCCTTAAATGGTATAATTGAACCCGAAGTACCGACCTAGAATATTTGAAGTAAAAAGGTCATTTAGAAATTAAGAATAAACCCCCAATAACTCGAAAAATACTCCTTTATGAGCGATTGGCGTTTAAGTGCAGAAAGTTCAGTTTACAAAGAAGCACTTATAGCAACAGAGTCAATACAACAACCGGCAATCGGTTTTGTTAAACCCCAAGAAATAACCTGTAAACCAACAGATATATTGTTTAAACAGAATAATACCACAATTCAGTTATTACTAAAACTCAACGAAGAAGTGCAGGATTTGAAAACTGCAGTACGACAGCTACAGGTTAACAAGGGCAAAGAGGCTGTTCCACAAGAAGATTTATCAGAATCTCTTGAGCAGATCCAAAAGCAATTACAGAAACTAAGCCTAGGAGAAACCAGCAAGCCAGCAATCCAAAAACCGAAGGGCAAACTCTTTGTGTTCAAAGACCCAAAGCTTATCTTCGACGCTGAGAAGAAGAAAGCAGGATGAGTCAAACACAGACACGGACAGAGCCAGTGGCCCCCAGGCCATCAGTATCGAGTGGAGAAGAAAACCACACGCCAACCATTGAAGATCAGATTCGTGGCTACGGCCTCGGGTCTAGACTGCGGTTTGAAGCTCAACGAAGGCTCCCAGGAAGATCAGGGCGATATCAAAGGAGCCTTGAGTCGCAAATGAACCCGGATGCTGAGTTAAGTATATCTCAGTATCGGCGGGCCCAACAAGTTCCTGCAGAGACACTTTATCAAGCAGGATGGTCAGAAAGTCGGCATCGTGTGTACCAACACTACTCGGACGAACGGGTATTGGTCACAGATGGCCAACAAGTGGAGTTACCTTTTATCTCAGATGAGAGTTTTAATAGACTCTTACAAGAAGGACTCCAACATCTTCATATTGGACTAATAATGGTTCGGTTATACACACTGCATAGGCGAAATGCAGGTGTCAATGCACTAGTGTTACTAAGGGACACTAGGTGGCGAGACGATAGAGCTATCATTAGCTCAATGGAGATTGATCTCACCTCTGGGACGCAATTATCATATACTGCTCCAGACATGACCATGAGCATTAGAGACTTCAGAAATCATTTGCAATTGGTGATACAAACCCATGGTTATGAGAATTGGCAAGGAGGGGAGAGCAATATGCTACTCTCAAGATCACTAATTGGGCGATTGTCCAACACAAGCCACACAAATTTCAGATACAATGTGCAAAATGTGGCAGATCACCTTGCAAGCCGAGGAGTTCGGGCCATCCCTGGCTCGATAAGGACAACAGAAGAACTCCAAGGCCGACAATGGATAGTGAGACCAGCTCAAATCTCACAGATCCAGAATCCTCAGGCGGCAACAATCCGTTCTAGAACAGATGGCTCCTTATTAGTAAGATTCTCGGGTTATGCAACAACCCAACCATCTGAAGATGTTGTTAGAGGACAGCATGATGAAGAAGATCTTGATCAGGAATTCATCAACTTACTAACACCAGACGAATACTGGCCGTGGGAAGATGATCCTGATTACCAATACAATTCGGAGGAAGAATTTCCAGAACCTGATGAGCACAGTGAGGCGGACAGTATCGAACAAGATGATGAATACATACTTGGCAGATGGTTTGTCGAGATGTTGAAAGCCGAACAATCTGAACCAACAATTGACATGCTTGAGCCCATGTACCCTTACATATGGGCAGACCAATTTGAAGACAGTGACCCAATAATCCAATTCATTTCTGAGGAGATTAGCTGGTCAGATCTAATTGAAAATGAAAAATACTGGCATGATGAACAAGTACTCATGATGACTTGTCAATGGGATGAATCGAATGATGAAGAAGATGATTTCCTTAGCATCTTTTCTTGCTACAACCAACCAGAGCAAGAGGATTTGTTAAATTTTCTTTCCGGAGGAGGTGGAAGAGGCATATATCATCCTATTGAGACAATTTGGGATGAACCACCCCTAGATGAAACAATTTTGATGATGGAGGACATGGAGTACCCCATCCTAAGAAAGTTGAAACAGGCAACCGAAACAGCACTTTCAACAGCCGAATCATCAATGACACGATTACCACAAGAGCCTGTAATGGGTCCAGCAATGTACCCACCAGCAAGCAGTTCTAAGCAGCCACAACAATACAATGTGCCAGAAATTAAAGCACGCCTAGACAATATTCGCGGAGGCTATGCACACCAAATGAATGAAAGATTCAATCTGCCTACCGCACAAGCTGGGCAAGGCGCAATCCTAGTATTGCCTGAAGATATTGGTCTTTATTCAGAGGTAATCTCCAGATGGGAATCAATAACCCTCAACCTGCTGAATGAACGAAATTGGGCCGACAACAAAGCCAAGGCTAACTATGTGGAGAATCTTCTCGGTGAAACTGAGAAGAAAACTTGGATTCAGTGGCGAATGGCATATCCCACTGAATATGATGAGTTGGTGAACATCTCTGACGACCCGCAAAATTTACTATCTCAGGTTAGGAGAATGTTTCTGTTGGAAGACCCAACAACCGGATCAACCGAGGAACAGGATCGAGCCTATAATGATCTAGAAAGGCTATCCTGTCAGCATGTCAAGGACCTATTCGATTATATTAATGATTATAAGGTCTTGGCAGCAAAATCAGGGCGGATGTATATCTCGCCAGAACTGTCAGTGAAGTTCTTTAGGAAGATGCCTCCTATCATTGGCAGTGAAATCGAAAATGCATTCAATGAGAAGTACCCAGGCGCTACCATAGGTGTAATTCCAAGAATACATTTCACCTATCAGTACCTGGCAGAGCAGTGCAAGCGAGCTGCACTACAAAAGAGTCTTAAAGACCTATCATTCTGCAGCCGCATACCAATCCCTGGATATTACCAGAAGAACAAGAAGTATGGTCTTCGAAAATCGAAGACTTACAGAGGAAAACCACATGATACTCACATCCGAGTATTCAAGAAGAAGCACGCAGATAAAGTCCGAAAATGCAAGTGCTTTATATGTGGCGAAGAAGGCCATTTTGCTCGTGAATGCAGAAAACAGAAAGGAAACATTGTGAGAGCAGCAATTGTAGAAAATCTTGATCTTGATGATGACTGGGATGTACTCTCAGTTGATCAAAATGAGCCAGATAGCGATGCAATCTGCTCATTTTCCGAGGGAGAGGGTGGAGGAGCAGGTCATTCGCTCACAGCCAGATTGTCAGAGGTCCCATACGAAAACATCTCAATGATGACCTCAACCCCAGTCAATCCAGAATCAAACACATGGAGAGTGGTGAAACTATTACCACAATACATGAAGGACTGCCAGCATCAGTGGGAGGACAATCAATCAGTCCCTGCTGATCACATCAGATGTTGGTTCTGCAAAGAGCTAACCAACCCCAACATGAGAGCGCATTGTGATTTTTGTAAGATCACAGTTTGCCCAATGTGCTCAAGATTTGAACTTGGGGAGAAAACTCGTAATTAAGCGATCAACCCTACACTATGACAACAAAGACAAGTTGATCGAAGAGCTCACAGATTATGTGAAGTTTCTTTTAGCTGAGAATCAGCAGCTTAAAGAAAGAGTAGAAGAGCTCGAATTAGGGAGAGATCTCTCTAGTTTAAAGGGAAAGAGTCTTATGCAAGAAGGGCCAATAATCAGAAATGAAGACTCTGATTCGGATTTTGAGCCACAACCACAGAATAGCAGTAAAGGGATCATCATTAGAATGATGAATGAAGAAATGGTGTCAACCCAAGTACCAGATCCCAGACGTGGCAAGAGAGTCTTGAACAGACTCTATAACATTGAACTAGTCATGGAAATTCCTGGAGTGACAAAGTTCAAAGTCCAAGCAATCCTGGATACGGGCGCAACAGTTTGCTGTATTGATGAACAAGCAATACCAGCAGAAGCAATGGAGCCAAGTGCCTATCCAATACAAATCAATGGTGTCAATTCTCAACAAACCGCCAACAAGAAACTCAAAGGTGGTATGATGTCCATTGAAGAAAACAAATTTCGAATTCCGTTTACATATGCATTTCCAATGCTCCAGAGGGATGAAATTCAAATGTTGTTAGGTTGCAATTTCATCCGGGCCATGCAAGGAGGGCTCAGAATTGAGGGACAAATGGTGACATTCTACAAAAATGTCACAACAATTGCAACAAAGGTAGATGCTGAAGTAGCATCAATGGCAGAAATTGCCGAGCTGGATTTATCGGAGCTCGAGTACATGGAAATTCAAAGGTCCACTGCCTATTCGATTGGAAATCAGTCTGAAAGTTTCAAAGAGAAATTCAAGCCACTGCTTGACAGACTGAAAGAGCAAAGGTATATTGGAGACAATCCTTTCCAACATTGGTCAAAAAACCAGGTCACATGCAAACTTGACATTATCAACCCAGATGTCACAATTCAAGACAAACCGCTTAAGCATGTAACCCCTGCGATGAAAGAGCAATTCGATAAACATGTGCAAACATTGCTCAAAATTGGAGTAATCCGACCAAGCAAGAGTCGACACATAACAATGGCTATGATGGTAAATTCAGGCACTTCCTTAGATCCGAAAACTGGTGCAGAAATTAAAGGCAAAGAGCGTATGGTATTCAACTACCGTACACTAAATGATAACACCCACAAAGACCAGTACAGCCTCCCAGGCATCAATACCATCCTCAAGAAGGTCGGAAATAGTCAAATTTATTCAAAATTTGACTTGAAGAGTGGATTCCATCAAGTGGCAATGGATCCAGACTCAATTGAATGGACGGCTTTCGTCGTACCAAACGGGTTGTACGAATGGCTAGTCATGCCATTTGGACTGAAGAACGCGCCAGCAATTTTTCAAAGGAAGATGGACAACTGCTTCAGGGGAACAGAAGAGTTCATTGCAGTGTACATCGACGATATACTGGTATTCTCAGAGAATGAAGAACAACATGCCAAGCATTTGCAGAAAATGCTTGAAATCTGTGAGAAATGGGGTTTAGTATTATCTCCAACAAAAATGAGGATTGCTGTACAGGAAATCGAATTCCTAGGTGCAGTAATTGGCAACCGAAAAATTCGACTTCAACCACACATAATCAAGAAGATAATTTCCTTTAATGAAGAGAAATTAAAAGAGAAATCCGGATTAAGGTCATGGTTAGGAATCCTAAACTATGCAAGATCCTACATCCCAAAACTTGGTACTCTCCTAGGGCCGCTATATTCAAAAACCAGTGAGCATGGAGATAAAAGGCTCAAGAGTTCAGATTATGAAATAATCCGAAAGATAAAAAATGCAGTACAGCAGCTGCCAGATCTTGAGCTACCACCAGAAGGATCATATATCATCTTGGAGACAGATGGTTGCATGGAAGGATGGGGCGGAGTATGCAAATGGAAGAAGGCGAAGTCTGACCCTAGAAGCACAGAAAGAGTTTGTGCTTATGCAAGTGAAAAATTCCCAACTCTGAAATCCACAATAAATGCAGAAATACACGCTTGCATGGAAACCATGAGTGCTCTGAAAATTCATTACTTGGACCAGAAGGAGATAACTTTGAGAACTGATTGCCAGGCAATAATCAGTTTTTACAATAAATCGGCACAAAATAAGCCATCTCGGGTTAGATGGATTAACTTTGTTGATTTTGTTACAGGAACAGGAGTTCAAGTGCATTTTGAGCATATTGATGGGAAACTGAATATCCTTGCTGATTCATTATCAAGACTAACAGCAAAAATGGTGAAAACCGTTAATTGTTGTTCAATTGAAGGATATTTAGAAGATCTAGAAGGTGCATTGAGGGAAATGTCCGGAGCACCTAAACCAACACAGCGAGAACTTATTGGGATTATCGATAATCTCAGTAATTTGTTCTAAAAACCTTAGGAAGAAGGAGAGCAGGTATAGTGGACTGCTGGAAAGACCCACTATAACCCAAATATCTGACAAGAATCTACGGAAACTTGTTGATATTTTGTATCTAGGCTATATCTGACAGGGATCTACGGAAAACTGTTGATATTTAGATTTTAGTTATTTATTGTAATTTTGCTGATTTTATTTTTCAGGAGCAATGGTGCTTAACTTCTTGCACAGTATGATTCATGGCGAGTCATCAACTTTTCCAGCAAGACCAAGTACTAGATTGGCGTTAGCACAAGCAAAGCGATGGGCTTCACTATGTGGCAACAATGAATTATTGACTGATTATGAGATTGTTACTGTTGATTATCTGACAACATCTCCTAAATCATTTCAGTTACAACAGGCCATGTATGCACAACTTCAGGAGAAGTACGAAACCCAAGTCGCAAGAACAATTGAAGAACTGGAGAGACTCATCACAATGAGTTATATCCAAAAACTAAGACTTGAGCAGCATGCAGGAGGAAGAGATAATTGGTTCAGAGATGCTCTGGGACCAGTAAATGATAAGATCCAACATCTTCTAGAACTCCAACCAACAGCTCAATCAAGTGCGCCAAGGCTACTTTCTCTAAGAGGTCCACAATCACATGGGCATCTTAGCTTTATTTTTACTTTCGGTGCAACCAACGGTTGGTGCGCATCACTTTAGTTTGTTTGATTCCTTGGCTCGTGGGAGCAGGAATATTTCTTTTTCTTTTGTCGGAAAATTATTGAACTTTTGATTCCCGATAGTGTGTAAAAGAGAACCACTTGTGGCATTCCACTATTGCTAATGGACGATGGGGCCCAATGAGCACCCGCATAGCAATAATGAGATACCCACCGGTTTCTCTATATAATAGGCATTAGATGTTCGGGAGAAGGACATCACCCATTCCACCAAACATCTCTTCTTTGTACAATTCCGCAATATTAAAATTTTCAGTTCTCTCTCAATATTCTCAGTAATTCGTAGTGAGTTCTGAATTCCTGGGTACAATCCATCCTGGTATCAGAGCAAGGTTTGTTCCTTAATATTATTTATGGCTTTCTAAGTTTCTAGATATTCTAGGAAGGTAATTAGGAGAAGATTATACCAAAAATTTTTAAAATTTGTTCATCACTTGAAAATAACGGTAGCAATTAATCAACTTAAGAATTGATAGTTTGAAATTTTTAAAAGTTTTAGAGGAACCAAAAGAATCACTCTGCCGTACAGTACCTAAGTGAGGGAAGATCGCGGGAAAACACAGTGATGTGAGAGGACACTAAAACAAGTAGAAAATATCACTCTAAAAATTAGAAGTTGTTTAATTATTGGTCTGGGTGCACATTTGGGGTAAATGAATTGCAATTATTAGGGAATATTCTCTCCAGAGTGGCAAAATTGAAAGGGTGAAACTTTTGGGTGGCATGAATGAAATTGCCCCAAAAGGAAAATATAGTGGCAGTATATTGCGAAACTAATAAATTTTGTGATTAGTCATGTAAAATTAAAGAGTAAAAGAAATATATATCGTGTCCACAATGTCACAACATGTTCCCCGCATCCTATGCAAATGGTCTCAACTGTTGTGTGAGAACCATTATGCAGTGTGGAAGGAGAAATTAAGGGGCAATGTTCAGACTTCAGAACATTGCGTCACTTCTTAAAAATAAAAGATAGGAGATCATTTAAGTATCATGACCCCGTCAAATTACCAGTTCACATTCGCGACGAGTTCACATAGCATCACAGAAATATTGTGATTATTCTAGATTATCCTGAAACCACACCCTCACGCCTGTCCCTCCTGATTCACTCCCAAATTGGACCAGTATTCTCTGCTCACCTTTAACACTTTTTAAGGTGAGCAGGATGCCTACTTTTGATCCGAACCGTTTGATTTAATCTCGACGGTTAAATTTTTTTCGAGCCTATCAATCTTATCGGATGGTTCTGATCGAAAGTAAGCACCCTGCAAAGGATTTCATTCCATCCAAAATCTCATACGACTCGTATTCTAGCACTAGTAATCGATACAGAGTAAAAAACTAATGAGAAAAACTGCTCCCGAGTACTCATTTTCTAGAAAAATACAACCAAGAACGTTTGCGCCCCACACACATGATATATATTTAAAACACGATAAAAGTTCAGGCTAAAATACGCACACGAACACGCGCACATATATATATACAAACACACACGTATCCCAAAGAGAAATATACGAGCACTAAGATCTCTTGAGAAAAGTTTATATACCTGCTACTACTACTAGAATGATAACAGAAGGAACCAAAAGCTCCTTCAGTAACTTTTACTTTACATTGATATTTTAAATCAAATATATCCGGATGTAATCTAGAATCATGTCTTTTCTTTTTTCTTTTTTCTTTTTCCACGATGCACCAAACATTGCTTTTGTAAAGTAGAGAATAAACACTTCCGACGGTTGATTGTAACATTAAATACAGAATATGGAAGTAAACATGTTAATTTACATTTATGAGAGTGGATCATTAAATTAAGAAATACAAGAAAAGTACAACATGGGTGTAGCTATGATCTAAGTAATTGCATACTGTAATTTGTTCACATCTTAGCAGCTTCAGATAGCCGCTCATCTTCCAGAAGTGTATATGGATCAATGTAAGGAGGTGGTGAGATCGGTGTCTTGCTTGCATCATGAACGAAGCTCGGACCAAAATACTACATAAACCAAGAGTAAACATAGATTCAGAAAATACTGTGCTGCTGATCGTTGAACTAAAAAAAAAATGAAAGGGGTAATGTCAGACAATCCAATCATTAGAAATGGATGAACAGGCTGATGGATCAGTTCAGGTCAAGGTAAGGACATGATGACCAGACCAACATGCTCAGCAGTCTTTTATTCTTGTCTTCTTTTTTTTGTTTTTTTGGCAAATCACAAAATTCATTCCCTAGAAGCTCAGAAAGACAGATCAAATTCCAATATGCATTCAGAACCACTATAAGGCTCTAGATGAAAGCTAGGCATATTGACTTGAATAGTCAACCTCGACTCAACATGACATGAGAAAACCCAAATTAGACCATTCCAATGAATGAGCCGGATCACGGTTCACGACCTAATAGATGGCTGGACCAGGCTGGATGAAATCTGATCTCTTGACTTTAAGGGAAGATAATTTGTCTTTTAAGTTAACATTAGCCATCCCCAGTATAATGTCACTCTATGAAGCAAAATTTCCACTTTCTCCTAGAAATTAATCTTTCTTAAAAAAAAAAATGTCCATCAAGAATAATTAGAAAGGTCAGATAGAGGGCTTACAAAGTACAAAATTGCAAATACACCAAATGTGAGTGTTATAAGAGGCCAAAATCCCAAAAAGAAAGTGCTGCCAATCGACAATAACAACTTCGCCCTTGGAATTAAACCCTAGTAAACATCAATTAAGAGTTACAATCTCCATTCAATATCATTTATAGGTTGACAACTTGATATATGCAATGAAATTACAAAGAACATTTAGCAAACTTAACATGTGGTCCAAACGTATTCAATCTACATAGGACAGATGCTTTTATCAACAAAAATTTGTAATTTAATTTGTATCCTTTTGTTCTTGGCCATTTCTGGCATCTCACAAATACATTTTGTCAGAACTAGTATGAGTCTTTATAAATGCATTATGAATATTTTGTAAGGTATATGAAAGTCTTCCCTCAAATACCATGCAGTACTGGGCCTGTGTGAGAACATCATATAAACCAGCTAAAAATGGAGTGGAAAAGGGCCAATCACCTTGCCTAAAAATGTTGTACTGATTTTTATGTTTTTCAATACCATGATTGCTTATAACTCACTTTGACTATTAAAATAATGCTTAATCGAGCCATTAAAAAGTATAACTAGTATTATTTTATAAGTTTGATAAGCTGGAATTCTTAAAACATCACTTCGAGCCATTGACAAGTATACTTTGTACCATCATTATACAAGTTAAAGGTGGAATTCTTTAAATATCACTCTCATTTGCTTCAACTGTTGTCAAAATCAACTCTTATTTTATTTAATCACCTGTTACTGCACTGTTCAATTTTAAAGCCTTATAGCTGAATTAATAATAAAAAATCATGTAGCAACTTTCAGGTCAACAAATTAAATTTTAAAAAATATTTAATCATAGTAAAAAGACCTCTCCTTACAATTTGCAGCTTTTAAAATCAAATGTGTTTTGAAACTATTACTTTGACATAACCAATCAAACAAACTTTTAGGGCCTCAAGTCTACTAATTTTTTAGGGAATCAGCTATCGCCCTTTCTCATTATATATATATAATGTTGAGTTTACGGTGATGTCAGGTGACGAACGCGAAGAAACAGTGCGCATCCCCCCTGAAATTACTCTGATCTGCATCGCATGGATGGATATTTGCCACATATTTTAGTCAATATTTAGAGTTTACACTTATGTAGCGGGTCAATTTGACACTGAAATAAAACCCATTGACAAAGAATACCTAAGTGCTACTCGGATATCGTTATATACGAGCATAATTAGTTGATGGGTGGGCCCCGTAGCTTTTAGTTTTTAGGGATGAGAAGTACTGCTACTCACTATTTAAAAAAAAAAAAAAAAACGCACTAGTACTCTCCCTTTGTGGTGTCTTTTTGCTCTGTCCCATCCATCCGAATGATGTAGCCTATATGTGTGATCTCCAAAAACTAATGGAACTAATGAATTATTCGTAGGTTGCACGGAAGACTACATAGTATATGGCATATAAAATTTATTCAAGTGCTATAATTCTTTCCTTCCCTTCTCTTCGGGAGGGAGATCCATTACAGAAAAAAATAGCTCTTCTTCTTTGTCACTTCTCCAGCGATAGGTAGACAAGCAGATTTTTCCGACATTAGCAAAATTCTCTCCTCTTCACGTCGATTCCATAGAGATCCCATTGTTCTACCACTTTTCAACAGTTTCTCATGACCTATAATTCTCTGTTTCTCATTGGGTGGGGAAATAAATTATTTAAAGATTCTTAGTAGTTTTTCTTCAATATTTCTATATGTACTGGAATTGCTAAATAGACATAATTACAATTCAATTGAAGCTTTCAGAATTTCTGATGAAAAACAGATAAGCTAATTTTTTATAAAAGAGGTGAAAGCCACCCTGTCTCATTTCTTGTAAAATGAAACTAATACAGAAAAGAGAAGAAAATTAGATTGGACAGGTCATAGATGAAAGGTTTGCACATTAGAGTATGAAAGATTTGCACATTGCAAAATTAGATCGGACTTGTCTCATTTCTTTTAAAAACCTGCAGTGAAAGATTAGAGTATGAAAGATTTGCACATTGCAAAATTAGATCGGACGGTCATGTGCTTGGGGTATTGCAAAATTAGTCTGACGGTCACATTGCACATTGCAAAAGGTTTGTACTGTAGTTTTTGAAAAAAAAAAACTGCAGAGGACGGACATATGCTTGGGGTATTGGCGGTTGCATCCGTAATTTCTATTATTCCATTTTTTTTTTCCTTTTATGTGCCTCTTAATGTAGCAAGGACAAAGCGTAAATATAAAACAAAGCAACGCAGCCAACAACTTAAATTTGGAGAATTCACCATGAGTGCTTCTGTTCCGGTTATCTCAACCCCAAATTAGCTTTAATTATGATTTCTACATCTCTTATTGCAATTATTATAAGAATGTTTCAAGTGTTTAATATTTTAAGTTGGATAAAAGACATCAGTTAAATTGGTTAAACCACGAATAGTAAAACTCCGTTCCAGCAAAACTTGAAACAAATAATCGAATTAGACATATTGGAAATGTTATTAACAAAAGAGTAATTCAATTGTCTACTTAAAATGTTTATTTCTTGGGTAAAATATCATGATTTTAAAAAAATATATTATTGCGCCGTAGGCGCAACGCAAGGGACTAGTTTCATATAAAGTTGGACGAAGACCAAACCATTTAAACATGTAATGCTTGATGTTATAATATAAATTTTCGAAATAATTTGGTTAGATATACACATGACATGCTCATACCAGTACCAGAGGTTTTCACCATCCTTCTCATAGGCCTAAGTCAGGTTCATCTATTAGAAATGAAAATTAAATTTAGCACAGACCTCTAGTCCCTCGCTATTCAATGCCATCGACCGCTTTCTCTGGTCTGATATACCCTTCTCAAATTCCACACCAGAGTCGGGACCTTTGGGCCCCGCTTTACTTTCAGTCCCCGCTTTGGCCTCCTCCTCCATATCCTTCTCCAAGAGAGAACCCGGTGTCATCCCCCTCCTCTTCAACTCTTTCATAAACAGTGACTCTGGTGGCTCTTCCCCTTCCAAAACCATTCAAATAAACATTACTAACGAAGTATCACATCTATGCGTTCTTAACAGTATCATTCAACTCAGCACTAAACTAGGGATAGTAAAACCAAACAAAACGACTGGATTGTACAATTATTTTGTTGGTCGCAAGAATTTGCTATTATTTGTGTTAAAACTTAAAACCAACTTGACAATACAACAGTAAGCAGCGAAAATTACTAAAATTTCAGAGTGATTAAGTACCAAAAGGACCCAGAAAAATATAAGACAACTACCATTATTATCTCCGCCAAGGCGGCAGCTGACGTGGAAGGTGGTGGGGCCCACAACACAGCGCTGGCGTGGGAGGCCACGAAAGGTGGGTAAGAGACCGGATCGAGCGAGCTGTAGACATGCCATTTTCTCTTCTCTCCCTCCTAGTAAATTCTATTTCTTTTTAACTAATTCTTCTCTCCAATTTCGCGCCGCAAAGAAAATTAGCAGGAGCTTAGTAGATGGGTCGATTGGATCGAATCACCGCTTGTTCCGGTAAGCGTACCGGATATATGATGTGAGAAATTTCGAGAGTTTGTGCGGTGGGGTAAAATCAAATGTAATGCCGTAAACTGGGAGAAGATGTGATGAGGAGTTAATTGCTCCTATAATACATATTCTGTTCGATGGACCCTATTGATCAGTGGAAGATTAAGACGAGGTTTTAATGTGTTCCAGGTCTAGATGGATTTTGGGAGGCGCGTGATGACGAACTTTAGCTCGATTGGTGATTAGAGCTGCGTCGTGTTCCGACAAAATTTTGGTCGTTTTTGCGGCTTTCGTATCGGCGAAAAGATTTGTACCAATGCAAGTGGCGTTTAATTACTACTAAATTTGATTTGCCGAGTTGTTGACTTGGTGAAGAATATGTAAAACAAATAATTATGATGGGAATTAAACGATCCAAAAAGAAAACATTAATTTTCATTTAGATTGTATTTCGAATTTAGGGTAACTTCAACATTATTTCATTACCAGCTTGGAGCTGATGAATTAATTAATCAGTTGTGATAAAAATAATAATAATTAATCAGTTATGAAGGACCAATAATTATCATGATAAATAAATTAATTTTTAATTAAAATCGAAATACATAGTTGACTTTATTTTATCATACCAATATATTCATATTTTTTTATTTTATAAATATCATGAAGGGAATTATGAATGGCCAATCAATTATCATGATTTTTAAATAAATTCGTTATGAACGCAACAATATCTCTTTACTAACAAATCTGCATCTATGAAATTAGCAGCAAAATTACATCAACTTGGTTTTTTTTAGTATTAACTTATAAATATTCTAATTCACTGTAATAGTGCAATTTATTTAGATTTTATACCGAAACTAACATCTAAAAACTATTTTCTTGTCGCTATTGAACTCAAAAGTCAAACATAAAATCTATTCTCTTGCCACATCACAATTAGAAATTTATTAGAGATTTAAAGTTTAAAACGTTAAAAAAGGTAAAGTTTTATTTCTTATTTTCTAACTCCACTATAATTATTTGTATTCTCAACTTAGAAAGACATTAATTATCGAATTGGTCCATGCGCTCTTCATAGATTGTCTTTGTATTTTTCTAATAAGAAAAGTTTTTTTTTTTTGCTCTAACAAATTTACTTTGCATTAAAGTAGGGATGGAAATCTTCAATAACTAAATATTCGGACGATTATTAAAGCAAAAAAAAAAATTGTTAGTATTAATTTCTAAACATCAAATGTATATTGATATCAAATTTAATTTTAGAAAATCTAACATGAAGATTTTCTTAAGTATTAATTTGACACCCACAAAGTGTTATACTTGTTTCAACTAAAAAATGGACTCATTCATTGGGTAAAAAATATATTTTAAGCATTAAACAAGATTATGGTTCTAAGTCTCAAAATAATATACATTCGCTAAAATATACAAACTATTGTATTAATTTCAACATGTTATTTAACAAATATTATTACAAAATTTCTAAACCTTTCAGATAAACAAAATGTTTTTCAATATTTCTTAATAAACATTTTGAACTTGAAAGAAAATGATGAATGACATTATGAATTTTCTTGTATTGATCTTAATATAGTTTGGTATAAATGAGATCATTGAGATTGGCAGCAAATTTTTGAACAATTACTTACGAAATATTGAAAGTCAAAGGTACAGAAAGTCGGCATTTACGACCAAATATTTGTTTTCTAACAGAGCATCGGCGAAAATATAGTTAACATTGTTATATGTTATGTTTTATTGATTTTCTCTAACACCTTATCATTAGAAAAAAAAAATGTAAAATAGTAACTTCATGTAATTTGAATTAATCAATTTTAAATATCTATGAATGATTCTCTAATAAAATTTGAAAAACACAACTTTCGTGCGAGATGTGTTGTTTTCAATCATGGAATTGTTATCAATTTAAAGTCACCAATTTTTTTAATTATTACATATTAATTTAAATGCGTTAGCTTTAATGATCTCATACATTTTACATTTGCAATTTATTCTTGTTATTTTTATAGCAACCATTTTACTTGAAAGCATAAAATGAAATTGGTATGAGCATGTCATGCTTTTTCAAATTTCAACACATCGGCCGCCCATGTAATCGACAAGCAAACGAACAAAATATCAGGAAAAAAAAAAACAAAATCGCACTTATATTAAACCCGCCTTGTGCACCATACTCAAAATAAAAAAAAAAAAGTTGTCATTGGAAAAGAATTTAAAATTGAATCGCATTTAAATCAGATTCTAAAACTCGTGTATAATGAACCATACTGTTTAATGTAGAGGAGACGAGAGAGTGTCAAGACAGTCAGACGGAGAGGATGTGCGGGGAAAAAAGGAAAAAAAAAAATAAAAAATAAAGAAAGAAACAAAGGAAGCTCAGCGCCTCTGGCCTGTTCGGTCAAGCCCAGGCACAACGAAATTTTGGGCTACTATTTTTTTTTAATTCTGAGAATGATTTATTACTTGGGCCTCAGTTTACAAATTTATGCCTAGGCAAAATGCCTGGGCTGGCCCTTCTTAAGGTCCGACCCCTTAGCTGTCTCTGCAAATCTAGAAAAATTATTTTCATCTATACGTAACCAGAACAAACGTGTTACAAACTTACAATCCAGGGGACCAGTATCATGAGTGCCAATCTCTGATTCGAGCCATTTAATTTAATTTTGAACGTTAAATTTTTTCGGACCTATCAATCTGGTATTATTCACGGGACACTATCATTGATCGGACGGTTCGGATCACAGGTAAGCACCTTGCTCACCTCAAAAGGTGAGCAGAGGATTTCATTCCCAATCCAGGAATTATTACCAAAACCAAACCGGAAAAAGTTGCAATCCTTTAGTATAATCAAGGGAAACCCCAATAACTCTTCTCACGAAAAGAAAAGAGTTCTACAATAGTGCCCTCCATATTTGAGTTTCAAATAGCCGGTTTATGATTGAAAGAGCTCTGTATATATGAGGATTCACCTGACCTGCTTGTTAGCACCTGGAGGCAGGGGGTGTAGCACATAAACAGAAACAAGCCATAAAGTTCTGAATCGGCATCTTAGTAGATTAGTTGATTTTGAATGCATCAGTGAGAGCAACGAGGCTATAAAGATGGAGTATTATTTTTGTTACTGGTACAACTTCCCCTACATATGCTCTGTTGCCAGTCTTCACTACAGTTTCTTGCTCTATTTGATCAATCATACATAATTCCTTTCAGTGTACACTCCTTATTGTGCCAAAATCAAATCTTAATCTGATGTATTAATTTTCATAGACTAGAAACTAAATTTGATCACAATTTATATAGCATATACATTTATTTTGCAGAATTTAAATTTCAACATCGTTTTCTAGTGTAGGAAATTCATATGCATTTTACAGAATTCATGCTTACAGGACATGAAAACTGCACATCACATTCAATATCCATGCCCATCTATGTGCACATTCATATTCATGGCCATCTGACAAGAGACGACCAGATGAGAAATTTTCAACAAGTGTGAAAAATAAGAATCCTAAATATTTAAGTAACATATCCCGGCAAAGTCTTTGGACTAAAAAATACATATCCAATATTCTCCATATGTTAATTGATGTATGGATGCAAGAACAATAAAACATATATAACAATTAGTCACAAATCTTAATCTAATTTTATGCAGAGGTACAATTCCTGATCCTTCTGTTTTTTTGTTGTTTCTATGAAGGGAGCAACTTTGTCCAAGCTAAGTTCAATTGCCTCACAGCATCTTTGATAGAGATGCGCTCTTTTGGCAACTCTTTGGAGCACAAAAGTCCACACTGAACCACTAAAAGTATGCAACCAGAAACATTCTCTGGTTCACATGTATTGGCTTCCACATCGGCTCCTGAGAACAATTTGTTATCAATTATATCCATGATTTGATCGGGACAAGCCATCTGAACATGCCTGTGAAGGTTCACGCCATCTATTAATCGCTCGTCAGTGGGGCTCACTCCGGTGAACAACTCAAGTAGAAGAATACCGTAGCTATATACATCTCCTTCCACCGATGGCTGACCACCCATTCCATACTCTAAGGCAAAAAAATTTTATTTGTTTTTTAGCACATTTTATATAATCCATCTAATTATTTCATATATTTGGACTTATATTGGACTATGATATTTTACAAATACGTACATTGCCTAACAAGATTCAACAAATCTTAACAAAATAGGTAAACGATTATCATACCTGGAGGAATGTAGCCAACAGAACCTTTAATTCCATCGGTACTCGTTATTGACTGTGAAGGCAAGATATCAGGTGACACTAAAAATCTTGCCAATCCAAAATCACCTACATGAGCAGTCATCTCATCATCCAAAAGTACATTGCTTGGTTTGAGATCACAATGCACAATTGGTACGGACCCATGGTAATGAAGATAATCAAGTGCAGTGGCCACATCAATTGCAATTCTCAACCTTTGGACAAGGCTGAGGCTTCTGACTGGGAGATCCATATATGTATTTGTATTTTGATGCAACCATGCTGCCAAGCTACCATTTGGCATGAACTCAAAAACCAAAGCCTTGAAATCATTCCCATGCTGGTCTATGCTAGAACACGAGCTTAGCACTTTAATGAGATTTCGGTGTCTCACAGTTCTTAATGCTTCACATTCAGAAATGAAACTTCTCAAAGCACCTTTTTGCTTAAGGTCTAGCACCTTAACTGCAACGGTCGTCACATTCTCAAAGGTCATGATAGCTTTATACACCGCTCCAAATGTGCCTCTCCCAATTAGATTCGTTGAAGCAAAATTTTCAGTAGCTCTAACAAGGTCATAATAAGAAACATTTCTCAACTCGGATTTGAAAGCTCTATCAGTTTGTGTGTTGTTTGTAGGCCTCTTTTTAAGGTAACATACAACTAACATGTACAAGCCTATGGTCAGGCAAATGCAAGAACTGACAACCGAAATTATAAGAATAATATTTCCATGATGATTGTGTCTCTGTGATGGCAATTGTGAAATGCATTGATTCAAATGCAATTCCGGTACTCCTCCACAAAGCTTAGGATTTCCTCTTATATCTATGCCACTTATGTTACTGAATATACCTTCTTTTGGTAATTCGCCCTCAAAATTATTAAAGGAAATATTCAAATACCGTAGGTTCATTCTACCCATAAACTCGGGTACTTGGCCGTTAAAAGAATTGTTAGAGAGATCAAGTTCTTGTAACCCTCTCAAGTTACTTAGGGAGGATGGAATTACTCCTTGAAACACATTGTTGTCAAGAAAAAGAGATTGAAGTACCTGACATCCATCAATTGTGTTTGGAATCGGTCCAAATAATTTGTTATTTGAGAGCCGAATCAACTGCAGGTTTTTGAATTTACCAATTTCTAATGGCAAGAAATCAGTCAGATAATTGCGTGACAGATCCAGACCGATAGAAAGAGGAAGAACCATAATATCTTTAGGAATTTGATCTGTTAACATATTACTGGAAAGGTTCAGGAACACTAATGCTTGTATCTTAGTTAATTCTAATGGTATATTGCCTTCTAATGAATTATCATTTAGACCTAGCTGTTCCATTCGGGTCAAATTAACAAAAGTAGATGGTATCTTTCCTGTAATCATGTTATTCGATAGATCTAACAATTCTAATTTAAAAAGTTTTCCTATTTCTTCTGGAATGGTACCATTGAGATGCATATTGTCCAAAAGAAGGATTTCTAAGTTATTAAGATTTCCTAGCTGTATTGGTATGCTTCCTGAAATTGGGTTGCCAGACAATACAAGATCAAAAAGGTTAGTAGAAAGGTTAGCTATAGAACTAGGTAGCGTTCCTTGGAGTTCGTTATATTGAAGATATAGATATTGCAAGGATGTACAATTAGCCATAGCATCAAGGAAGATCCAATCTTTAGATCTCTTGGCCTCCAATTTATTTGAACCAATATTAACAAACTGGAGATTATCTAAGAATCCAATGGTGGATGGTATTGTACCACTAAAGAAATTATTTTGTAATTCGAGATCTATAATGGCGGAACAATTGGATATGGATGGTGGAATTTGCCCGTTCAGTTGATTGTCATATATATGTAGAGTCTGCAAATTTGGACAACCATCACACATATTAAATGGGAGAGTTCCCTCAAGTTGGTTATCAGGAAGCTCCAGGGTGACCATTGTTGATATATTAAAAAGGGAGTGTGGTATTTCACCCAAAATGTTGTTACTTCCAATAGCAAGAGTTGAAACCTTTTGAAGCTTCCCAAGTGTGGCCGGAATGAAACCACTTAACCTATTTTGGTCAAGCCATATTTCTTTAATATTGTTGAGATTACCGAAGGAAGATGGTATGGTGCCACTTAATCTATTTTTATGGATCCAAAGATCTACTAGGTTGGTAAGATTGCCTAAGGTGGATGAGATGTGACCATCAAAATAATTTTGGTCAAGATAAAGATACATTAGGCTACTAAGGTTTCCTATGGTGGAAGGTATGGTTCCTGTGAGACTATTCATGTATAGTCCCAAGTAATAAAGCTGAGGTATATGGCCGAACTCTGGGGGTATGACTCCAATGAGGGAATTATTTCCTATATCGATTACTTGAAGTCTTTTGCATTGCACTAGATTAGGTGGTATTGCTCCATGAAGGTTATTGGAAGACAACTGAATTATTTGTAGACGAGAACTATTACCAAGAGTAGAGGGAATGCTGCCTTCAAGAAAATTTATGCTCAGGTTGAGGGTCCGTAGTCTACTCAAATATCCAATTTCTATAGGGATGTTTCTATGCAAATGGTTATCAGAAAGACTTACTTTTTGGAGAAATGTGAGGTTTGCTATGGAGGGAGATATGGAACCTGCCAATTGTTTGGACTCAAGAACAAGAGCAGTCACTCTATCGGGATGGCGTCGACCGCACAGGACCCCTTGCCATTGACAGTAGTGAAGGGACTCATTCCACGATGATAAGACTCCAAATGGATCACTCGATATTTGAGACTTGAACGAGAGAAGTGGAGATAGATCAATTTTGCTAGTGGCAATTACTTTGGTAGCAACATGAGGAAACAAAAATAAAAATAAGAGGACGTGAATAGCAAGAAAGTGGTTACAAAGTTCCATGTTTGTGCAGGGAGTGTATGATGCATGGGTTTATCTTCATGAAGTCTTCCTTTTATAATTCCAAGGGAGAAAATACATTGGTTAGAAGAAGTGAATGCCATAATTCTCCGATGACTTTTTTTTTTAAAAAAAAAAAACTATCTGATGAGTCGTTATCGCATTGAATCGCAGAAAAGACTTTCACTTTCTTGAGGAATCTAGATCACATGCATGTTGTCCTACTACTACTGTCGTTTTTTTTTTTTAATTTAATAATACACACATTTATAATTGTTTTAGTATCATATATGATTTTTTTTAAAAATACAACAATTCCACTATTTACTTATAATTTAAGTTTTTATCTGGTTACCATATAAATATCAAAGAACAAATAGAATTTTCTACAAAGCCGGTCAACAGGGCTATTAATTACTTAAGTCAATGATATGGTATGTGAACCCTTTTAAAAAAACTAAAAGATAAAATTATTAAAATATGTAACTGTCAAGTTTTACTCTCTAGTAATGGGTGAATAACTTTTTAATCCATTTCTCAACTAATAAAGAAATAGAAAAAAGTAAAAAACAAAAAAAAAAGATATTTTTACTCATACCCAGCTTAATTAAGTATCCAATGTGATGCAATTGGATAATTAGATCAACAAATTTTGTTAACACTGATGAATTATAAAGGGAAGAGGAATAGATGCGTAATTGACAGCGTGGCTCACACGGTGCTGGAACCAGTTTTCACAAAGTTATTCAAAAAAAGGGGGAAAAAAAAATCAAGTCTTCCCGAAGATAGTTGACTAGGGGCCGGTCAACAGAAGAGTTCACTTCTAGTTTCTACATAGAAGATGCACATGCACTTCCTCTGTTGACTAGGGGTCAACCGTCGAAGTCTTTTATCTTGTTTTAAGCGCACTGAAAATTTCCGTGCAATTTGAGCATTTAATGTACTTGAACCAATTCGCTTCTTGATGTCCGAAAAACCCGTACACGGTTCATTCATCATATGAAAAATAATTACAAAGTTAATTTTTAGAGAGCAATTTGAAATATAAAGTACAACCAATTATCCATACTATTCTAGAAAAGAAGGATTATATGTTAATTTTCTCTTTCTTAAATTTAGAGTAGATTTAGCAAAATAAAAAAGGAAGCAATTTGATTTTTTGAAACACAACAGTATGCAGTATTGCTGATAATGTAGCAGGGTTTTCGAAAAGGAGTGAATGCTACTAATTAATAGTCGTCTTTCCCTTGATGAGGAAAGAGCATCTTATAAAAGCTTGTAGTGGAAATCTTCGAGTGTTACAGGTGCAATTCTCTCATTTATCATTTGTACCAATGATTTCAATTTCCTACCGGCACTCTTACCGGCCAGATGGCCGAAATCAGAAATTTTCTGATATTTTCCGAAAATTTTCGGTATTTTGTCTCACAATACCGGAAACCGCCATTTCGGTCACTATACCGGTACCTGGTATTACCGGAATTTTCCGGTAACCGGTAGGAATTTGAAAACACTGATTTGTACCATCTCTAACTGAAAATGAAAAAGGCATTGGGAACACTCTTTTTATTTTTGGTGGTCGCTTCTCCTCCCCTCTCACTTTGATACCTTACCTAACCAGATTTAGTTAAAACATAGGTACCATGTAACATGGGTAGAATCCCGTTAGACATATTGGGGGCGTTTGTTTGTGTAGTAAGAGGTTGCATAAGTTAAGGATGCCTAAGTGTTTATGTAGTGTTATGTAATGGATGTTTGGTTGTGTAGTAAGGATGAGTAACTTAATGCATGCATATATTCGTGTCAAAAGACTAAAATGTCCCTACATTTGAATTAATATTATGTATTAATAAGACATTGTGACCTAATTGTTGTTAATTATTAATTATTAATGATAATAACAATCATTTTTATTATTATGATATATTAATAATCACTTTTAATTAAATATTATAAACATTATTAATTATTTAACAATAAAAAATTATTATTGATTAATTATTTTTAATTAATTCTTATTATTTAATTGTTATTGTTAATAATTAATATTACTTTTTAAATATTATTAAATATTCTAAATATTATTAATTATTTAATGATAAAAATGTATTATTGATTAATTATTTTAATTATTATTAATCATGTTTTTTTAATAATTATTATTACTTATTAAATATTATTAAATATTATGATTAATTATTTCTAAGGTGTATTTTTGGAAAAAAAATTAAAGAGGATGGTGCATAACTTATGCAACCTATTTAGGTTGCATAAGTTACGCACCCTTAAGGCGTCTTATGTAACGGGTGTTTGGTGACTTAAGGATGCATAAGTTATGCACCCTTTAAGTCAGAAACAAACGCCCCCATTAATTATACTAAACCAAAAATTTAAGTCCTTTCTGACAAATTGTGCTGTTGAACACCAAATCAAAGCTTTAATTGGTCACAATGTCCTTAGCAATTAAAACACTCACCTTCAAACACCACATCTTGTCCATTTAGGGTCTGCTCCAGAATATGGGGTGGAATGGAATGGAAAGGAATGGAGGAGGGGTGGGAACAAAATCTTAATCCCCAAATTTGGGGTGACAAAATAGACAACAATTCTATAGGAATTGTTTCCTCATTACCACCCATTCACCCCCATTCCCACTCTATATTTTCGAATCTGGAGCAGGTTAAGTCACTGGGCAGCGGCATGGGCAATGCCCTCCCATTCCATCAATCCCATTCTCCCCTTCCTGGAGCAGACCCTTAATCTCTCGTCACTATCTCCATCTTCATCATCGATCCAATTTAAGTCGTCAGAAAACTTGAGCCCCATCTCAGCCGCTCAATCTGCCGACACGCGAGAGGAGAGCCACCCAATGGCGAGCCGATCCAGAGAAGTATAGTACTCGACATGTGACACGGATGCTTCCCTCTTTTACAAAAAGGCGCCTTTCCATGGTTGGCTGTCGAGAAAGCACTCTTAATCTTCGTCGTTTATCTTGACCGAGATGTCGTATGTGGCGCGAGGCGACAGGAGAAGGGGAAGAGAAGGAAAGAGAAGAGAAGCACAAGGTTGCGGAGATGAAGAGGAAAGGGGTTTGAGGGTTTCTAGATCGCCATGGATAGGTCTAGTAGAGGAGAGAAGGTCAGATCGGTAGAGAAGGGATTTTATCAGGGACAATTTTGTCCGAAGAAAATATACGTCGCCCCTAAATTCCCATCAAATTTTTTGATTTTTCACGAGAATTCTCTGAGGAAAATTTTTCTCACCAAATTCTTCTAACTGAAATTATTGCTCATACACCAATCATTTCCCATCACAGAAAATGGAAAAATGGAAAAATCCATTTCCGATTCCTACGGAAAAATAAGTTTTCGATCAAAGCCTTAAACAATCATACATTTTTCGGGATTTAATCCATACAACAATACAAGATTGCATCAGCCACCTGTACTAGGATCAAATTATTAAGGAAAACTTAAAAGGATTACTAGGTGAAAGAGAAATTCTAATCCAGGGGTTTTATAAAATGATATTTTGTTTGACGCCAAGCAAAAGCTCGTGCAAAATTAGTTTATTTTTTAGGATAATTCTATGTAGACAAAAATTATAAGTCGAACATAAATCTTGATCATTTATCTTTTATTCATAATTTTAAATAAACGATTTGGATTTAAATTCGATTACAAAATTTAGTACACAACCGAATTTGTCTTATTTTTTATGTTAATTTTGTTACAATTATTTTGGAGAAAGATAACACTGTCTGTCTGAAATTCCACGGCCAGTACCATGAAAGTAGGCTAATAAAGTAACAATCTGGCCTGACCAAACATTTAAAGTTCCATCAATGAGAGGCTTGACACGTTATGTTAACAATTCTATTTGAAAGCCTTTTCTAATGAACTTTGGTCCAAATAATATACACTATAAATTACACTTAAATCAGTCTCATACTAAGCAATTATGGAACTGCTAACTCTTAACACTTATTCCTGAGCATGTGTAATCTTTTAAAAGACACATAATTACTCGAATGTAGTTTAAAAACCTTGCAATTAACAAACAACAAGCAAACGCATTTAATACAAAGCCACAGGCATTTCGTCAAACAAGTAATGTGCACAATTCAACAAAATTATAAAAAGCAAAATTACATGATTAACAGCCACAGAAACACAACCATCACTTCCTTACTCCTCAGCCGCTGGTGGTTCTGCCACTGCCACCGCAGTATTGCTCGCACCACTGCCGGGCTCGACAAGGGTCCAGTCGGGAGGGAGCGGTGGGAGCGGAGGGTACTTAGTGGGCCCACGCTTGATGTCCCACAAAGCATGCTTCTTGGGCCGGGTCTTGGCGTGGTGTGCCGTCGCCTTCTTCTGCGGTCGAGACGAGCACTCGATCGAGATAGGCGTAGACCGTGTCGAGGCAAGAGAGGTTTTTGGCTTCGTGTAGACTGGAGTTGGTATTGGGGTTTTGGTGAAGAGGCTCGTGAGAGAAGCCATTGATGGGTTTGAGTGGATGGAGAGCGCTTCTCTTTCGTTTCTCTTCTCTTCTCTCTGTTCGTGTGAAATGATGATAGGATGCACAAGAAAGGATAAGGAGCTCTTGTCCGTACCTTTCCAGTTTAATAAACACTGGAGATTCGTAACAATTCAAAGCGGCCCAAGCCCAGTAAGAAATTTTATCTTTCGTCTGGATATAAAATGGGCCCATAATAGGCGTTTCTATCTGGGCCTTAATTTTCTCTGCCGAAATGCAACCCAAAATTCATCACCAAAGCTGACGTAAAAGAAGAAAGTTATAGCTTTTATTGGACTGTTTTTATAAATAAATAAATTAGTCTAATTGTTCTGGAAAAATTATTACACCAAATATATTTCCGGATTAGGAAAATCTATGTTTTTATAAAATTGGATGACTGGGTAAATGGGTACCAGCCAGCTTTACACGGGATTTAATGATACCACATGCCAAGACATGACTGCGGCTTCCTCCTTTACAACTGGATTTGCTTGCAACAAGGGATAAAGGAAAACTTTCATAGATACGCTCATAAAACTTCATAATATCACAACCACAATGTAATAACGATAAAAGCAATTAGTTGTATATAAAGCGTATCAGCTCTGCCCCAAAATAATCGTACAGCTCCTTAGTTCCATCCTACTTGATTAACAAAAAATTATTTGATGAAATAATTTCAAGAAAGGGTTCATATCCTTTTTTATAATTTTAAAGGGTATAAAATAAAATTTTGTCAAAGATGGAAATGGAAAGAGCGATAAAACGGTTGAAACGTATCGTCATAGTTTCAGGATTCGATTCAGATCCAGTTTGATTTTGATAAGACCTTTCATGGAGAGTAAGTAGGCTGCTGGCTTTGCTACTTACGTGGCACATTTTCTCCTTCAGAAAAGGTCAGTGCCTTTTGGTGTTAACGTGGCGTATCTTTTGAGTTTGTGCAATTCGGGCATTTAATTTTTACAAAATTTTCTCTTGTTTTGTTTTTTTTGCTCTGGATATGTACTACACGCATAATTGCATATGCATTTTTGAGTGGGACAGAGAATGACTGAACGTCATAGTTTGTTAAATAAAAGAATAAAATCAAATCAATCAAATTTCTTTACAGCAAAAACAAAACAGCTTTTTTTTTAAGTTTTAGTATTTCTTGTCAGAAGGCAAACACAAAAAAAAAAAAAATTGCAAAATCAACGGAAGGGAAATGCTAAATAGTGCCGTCTCTTTCTTTTTTTTTAAAAAAAAAGGTATGGCTGTAGATATTGTTGTAGGCCCTTGAAAGAGATGCAATTAGCGGATGAAATTATCACATCAATATTATAAATAAAGGTACGTGGATGTTGGGATCTTTTAGTTAAATATCATTCGACATTTCAAGTATTGTGAAATAATTGTTAAATAATATTTTTATTTCTGTAATGTGCTACTTTGTAACTGTTTGTATGTCGAGTATTATTACTCATAAAACTGACCCGATTCACCGTCATACAATAATTTTACAGCACATTGTTTTGTTTCTGATTTTTTTTTACCCCTTCATTCTTTCATTTTTTTTGTGTCGCTTAAAGTCCCTCTCCACCATTACTACTCAATCAAGCATGGCTTATATATTTTGATACCAAATTGCTAACCAATTAACCTTTCGATACTAAAATATGAACACAAAATTACGAATACAATTGCAATTTATAAAGAACATTTTCTCTATTCACAATGAATTTTTTGTAGCCATTTTTGTTCGCTCTAGGTTTAGACTTCTTCATTTTTATAAGTCACCTATGTATTTTTATTAGATTTTATATCGGTAAACTAATAAAGTTTTATTTTCTCTTTCTTTGTAATATTCCATAAGAAATTATCAATTCTAACTATATACCTCATTTTGTCTTCTACTGGTGTTGCTCTGAATCTAGATAACAATTTCAATTTCATATTTATATATAGATTATATTTTGTGTTATTATTCATTTTTAAACTGAATCACATAGATTCGTGGTCACTTTGAATTTCTCTCAAACTTCATAAGTCTTTAATTGTATATTTGTTCCTTACCAGATAAATAGATTTAAATATGTTATAATTCAGTTTGTGTCAGTTACAAATATTAAATTTATAAATTATAATATATTTTAAATTATTAATAAAAATTTCAAATATCGAGCGAAACTCGATTAGTCCTTCTAGTTTGTATAAAAATGTAGTTTTATATTTTCTTTATTAAGAAGATTTCAATACGAGTTTTAGTGCCACAAATATATGAATATTGTTACATATTAATTCTAATAGATTCATTTTTTGACAACTTAATTGATTATCAAATGAACTCAAAATTTTACAAAATTAAATATAATCGATTATCAAATGAACTCATAATTTTACAAAATTAAATAAAAACATATCGCTAGTTAAATGTAACAAAGTTAACGATTTGAATATAAAATTCAAATAATTTAAACTTTAAATATAAATAATATAGAGTACCTATGACATCTCGTGTTCTAAGAACTTGCGGCACCGAAATAAAGGTTATTTCTAATTTAATCTCTTTCCCAGTCGAGTGATAGGAAAAAGAGACGTGTGCCTGACGGAAATTACCTTCAAACTAATACTAAAACAATAGTAACCTTCAAAAAGGATAACTTTTAGAAACCGACCACATTAATGGTGTTAGTAGTATTGTTTAATATCTTTATGTCGTTTTAATATTCTACAAGTCCAAAATCGAAATGAACAATGTTCTTAATTACCATTTTGATGAAGTTACAAAATGTTTATATTTTTCTGAAAAAAATTATTATTTCAAAAAACTTGTGCCCCATAGGCAAAATAATTTGGTTCCCTTTTATTTATTTCCATGTTACTTTACCGGAAGACAAAAGACAAAGATATTCGTTTGTACCTTGAAAGCTAAAGGGGTCCAATTTATCTGGAAATGCAAAGTATCAAATTTCAGAAAAGAAATTAAGCAATATTTGAAATTGTTGTAATTACATCTCCCAGTTTTTTTCTTTTCCCTTTTAATTCGAGGAGAGGCATGGGGAAAAAAAAGAAGTCCTAAAGTACTGTCATAATTCGGGTAGCATTTCCAAGTCAACTAACAAGTAAAAACCGACATGTAACAATTTCTCGTACTACAAGCCTTAGTTGTGGGGCACATTTACCCCCACATACCAACGCACCATAATACCCATCTGACATGAGGGAGTAGCATTTAATGCCAAATACGATACTGCTCATTTAACCATTTTATTATCGTTTTATCAAAAAAAAAAAAAACATTTTATTATGTAAAAAGGGCATTTGACCAGCAGCTTAAACTTTTACTACGAGTTGAGCACAAGTTGGTGAATAAAAAACCAAAAGGTCTTTCGTGAAGAAACCTCGTAAGCTTTCCTATAAACTATTGTCGAACCAAATTTATAATTCTTTTTCGATAAACTTTTACTTGGTTTTTCTCTTCCATTCAAATAAAGAGTTGTAAACAGTAAAAACAACATGAAAATTGAACCAGAAAAGCATCTCTCATATTGTGGTTAAAGGTTACAAAATTAAGTTAAATATATTCCGCCTAAATAATATCTCAATTCTGGTTACAGTTAATTAATGATACAAATGAGGAGCATAACCATATCTACTAGCTAATTAATTGTACGTACATACAAATCCCCAGCCTAATACTAAAATCAAAAGGAGGGATCGTTAATTATACGATAGACAGACCAAATAAAAGAGAAAAATCAAAATCAAAATTACATCAGAGATTTAGAAGAGGATATAACATTGTTAATTTAATAATCCAATCAAAATCAGGGGTTGATGATCACATCACCACACTTGCATTTCCAGTTGAGAGGTTTGTAATTTGTACTACTTTCATCTCCCCTTGAAAGGATCTCTCCATGGAAAACCCTTCTGAACTTACTTTGTGGTGCAATCGGCACTTGAACGGCTTCGCAATGACCACACGAGATGCATCTTCCTTCACACCTCGGCGGCCTCGACCCGATCAATTCCACTCCCACCATTCTTTCTTCCTGCATTTTTATTTTTTAACTTAAGAGTTGCCACCAGTATTTGATCTCAGTTGGTCAATTTATATATAATAACTTAATACAAAAGAGTTACCTCTTTGGGCTCTTGTGATATGGGTCTACCTGAAATTAGTTAAAAAAGAGAACTTAGATATTTTAAGCAGAAAGAACGGTGACATACTGACATGTAACGAGTTATAATAATAATTATCATGACAAAAGATGCATCTTATCCAAAAGTAAACTTCAAAAACCAGCACAAATGGATACCAGTTAAAAAGAAGGCATACTACATAAAAGTGAAGTATCCCAGAAGAGAAATAAGGAATAATATAGAAGAGAAACGAAAAAGATCAACTGTTACCATCAACATAGGATGTGGAGAGAATGGAAGTGATGAGTAGAAAAATTGAGAAGTGCTGAAAGGAGAGACTTCTCCTGGTATAAGAGGTGCAGTAACGGAGGCAAACCATTTGAAGTCGAGTCTGATTTGAATGGTTGATGAATAAATGAGACTGAGTGATGGAGATGAGTTTATTTATACGGCTGACAGGAAGGTTTAGAGAGAGAAGAAAATTGCTTAGGTTCTTAGGGGTTTGATATTGTTCGCCAGCATTCTTCCAAAGAATCTTCAAATACTTTATTAGCTCTTATTAGTTCATGACTTCATGTACTTTCATTTCAACTATTTTGCATTAATATTGGTGTTAATTTCAATTTGAATTATTTGTTTGTATGCTATTTTAATTTCAATATAACGTTCTTACAAGAATTATTTTAGATTATATATGCTCATGATTAATCTCTTGTAAATAATCAATGTGCAAGTGTTCGAGAAAGATATAAAATTTATTTTGTCTGGTTTCTCCAAACTCGTGAAGGTGAAATAAAGAGTAGTAATTAACGATTATTTTTAATTTATTTTTTTTAGCAAACGTCGAATAACAACTGAAATAACGATTTTTCACCAAAAGTCGGAATATAATTTTTCACATATATATTGGCATGCACAATTCTCATTATTGAACAAAAGAGTGAAATATCTGTCAAATTGGATTCATAAATAGAGATTTTAACCCATAATGATTTCCCTTCTCCATCTTTATAGTTTCTAATAACAATATCATTTTTCTATCCTAGCTTGGATTCAATTAAAGAATTTTAATGATTAATTTAGAAATTCAAGTATTATGCTTGAAACTGGAGAAATTGCTACCTCGATTCAAAAAAAATATGGAAGTACACACCGAAGAAAAATATGTATGTTTCATGTTTGTACTAGCTCTAAGATTCTCTATTCCAATAGTAATAGTGAAATGAAAGAAAACATAGAACAAATTTTCAATTCTCCTTCATTAGTAAAATTGTGATCAAAGATTTAAATAGCGGATAGCGGATTCATAGCAGACAAGCTAAAGTCATAGCAGATAGCGGTCATTTAGCGGCCGGTATGTGATCATAGCGGGCATGTATAAATGTACTAGTTTATTATATCATATACATATTTTAATTAAAAATTAAATATCACATCACAACATATGCATATTTTAATAGTTAAATTTAATACTTACACTTTAAAAATCTGACATTCTAATTGAATTTAATTATATTCAAAAAAACTAATTTTACTTGATTATATTTAGAAATTCAGTCTTCAAATAAAAGTATATTTAGTAATTGAAAGCAGTAAGTCTCAAGTTATATATTATATTCTTCATTTGAAAGAACTCGTCTCAAGCTGGAAAATTTCTAACTCACTCTACTCTATTTTTCTTCTGCAACCAATTTTGGTGTTTCTCAGCCAAACAAAATTGGGAGATCCGAATCATGCGATGTATGTAGTGTAAGCAGATGATTGGCTGGTAGTGGTGAACAGATGGAAATGGAGGTGGATGGTACCTGGAAAGAGGTACGACAGTCCAGGCATTGAATGCTCTCATAACCATAAAAATAGCCCTGCTCTGTCTTGGCCTTTTCTCTTTTCAGTCCCAGAGCGAGAAAGAGAAACAGAGAGAAGGTGAGAGAGGACATAACAGTTGGATCAGAAATTACGAAAAAAAAGGAAAGGAACGCAAATTTTTAGGAGCAAAGAGTTAGCCTAGTAGCCTGATTCCATATAGACCTCTAATGCACCAAACGACGCAAAAATGAAACGTCTTGTACATCACGTTATCAGCCCTCTTAGTTTTCACAAATTGGTGCAACCCAATATTCACCGCCGCTGGTGCCTATTACATTGCTTTCTCCACCAAGTCTCACTAACATGTTATCTATTGAATGTGAAATTGTACAATTTTTATTTAGCTAAATATATTTTTATTTTTGTTTCAATTTTTTAGGTCCACCTTACCAAAATCAAGCATACATAAATTCGGAAAGAAGTGAAGCCCAGCTGTACTAAACCTATTGTAACGTCAGTTGCATTCAAATTTTTGTACTTTTTTTGCGACTTCTTTTTCAACTTCCAAATTATTGCACTTGATTAAATCGAATTACATACTTCGTCATGATTCATCCAAGCTTGAAAAAAAAAATTTCAATTAGCTTGCCGACGTTTTGAGGAATTTCAAATTATCAAGATATATCTAATTATTTGGACTATTATTTAATTCCCATTTTCTAATTAAACAATTCAATTCAATTAAGGAGTAAATAATATTGACCATAACTTTTGTTTGATAACTACAATAGCCGTCATAATATTCGTCATCAATCAAAAGAAGTGTAAATATGATTGCCATCACTTGGATGGATGATGTATCAATTTTGGTGCAAATTGAATGATCATTTTGTCATTTATTTCAGCTAAATGATAAAAATATCTAATTTTTTAATACTTTATGAACTTTGAAGTTATCCAAAATAAGTTGATTGCCAATATAAATTTATCCTTCAAGCAATAGCAGGAGTTACTAGCAATTAGATTAACCAAAAAGTTTCCTGTCGGATTAACAAAATTTGTAATTTTTTAAGTAATTGAAGTAAACCGAAAAATAGAAATGTAATGGACCGGATTGATAATGTTGAAATAGTGCTCTCTTTCTTTTTGTTTCTTCGAGGGAACTGTAGTTGAGAGCCCAAATCACATAGTCCATCTTGTATTTTGCATCTTGTTTTGGAATATTGTTCTATTGAGGAATACATCTCATGCAGATATGCACCTCTGGCACAGTGGTGCTTAAACGTCATTAACATGTGAAAACTGGTTATTGGGCTATTGACACGTCACTAATGTATAGCTGGCAGCTGCTGTGCGTTCAAAAAATATGAATGTTACTCTCTTGTGTTGTTTTGTTTATTTTTTTTTCCCTTTCGTTTGTCTTGAAGGAATACTAAAGTTATTAATAACACAAAGAAATATTGAAAGATTAAAGAAACATAACAACTCGATAAATAGTATATTATATGATTTTTGTTTTTAAAATTTGGAACAAAAAAAATTAAGAAAAAAAACCCCGCGTGTTTGATTAAAAATGCGAAAACAGAAGAGGGGGGGGGGGGGGGGGGGGACGAATCGTAACTTAATAAATGATTTGTTGCGCTACAAATAATCAATTGTACGTAGGTTTATGCACAATTTAATGATGAAATATAATGACAAACTAACAATTATATATATCAAAATTGTAAAAAAAAATTCAAACATATATTTTCCATAGCATAAATACTTTGCACATCGGATTTTATTTAATCAATAAACCGTATGGTTATATCTATAAATTTTCTCATCATGCCAAATTTGAAGAAATTAGGCGTCAAACAGATAAAATGTTTTTAGTTATGTGATCTTTTTATTTTAAAAACTGCTTGCTTACTTGTAATCAGGTTAATATAATTTTTGTCAATTTTTTTTAAGCAATTTTCTTTTTGTCATTTTTTTTCATGCGCGTCCTTCCAAAAAGTTAGAAAAACCAAATTATGTGACATAAAGCTGAACATTGAAAGGATGGATGGAGAAGGGTGGAAAACAATGGCAGAAGCAAAACGGTTCAGTCTTAGACTAGAGAAGATGCTTAAAATAGGCACCGGCCTAGACGACAACAGAAGTTCAGTTCTCCTTTTAAAAAATATAGTTCAGTTGGAATTTATATAAATAAAAAAGTATGTGCAAATTACAGAAATGTTTTACTTCGTCTTTCCAAACAATGGAAACTGGTCAACCGGAGTTACCGGAAAATGGAATTTGTTAAAATTAATTGGTAATGACTTTAACAAAATAACATCGAGGAAAACACACATGATTTTTTCCAGAATGTCTATATTCTGCTAATACAGAATGCACATTTCACATATAATCGAGGAGAGGTGTAGCTTAACAAGCAGTTCTTGGTAATTTAAAATTATACAGTCTATACAAATCTATCCATATTGTAATCGAACGGTCTGGATTATACAGACTAGACAGGTAATGCGAGCATTGTTAAAAGATAAACCCTAGTCTGCAGAATTCCAAATTCCTTCTTTTTTTATTTTTCTTTTTCAGAAACATTC
Organism: Rhynchospora tenuis; assembly: GCA_027725995.1. Taxonomy (NCBI): domain Eukaryota; kingdom Viridiplantae; phylum Streptophyta; class Magnoliopsida; order Poales; family Cyperaceae; genus Rhynchospora; species Rhynchospora tenuis. The sequence continues at coordinate 17,065,789 of CM050888.1, read as the reverse complement.
CACGATTGTCATTTTTTATTTACGTTTTCCGAATCTTTGTAATAAGGATGTTAAATTTTGTAGTTTGTTTTATCAGAAAGCAACTTCTCGACCACTTTTTGTAATGCCCTAGTTTAGTAGTTTAACAAAATACATTTCCAAAACACGTTCATAAGTCAACGAACACATTAATTGATCGTATAGAGAACAACTTAGGCATCAATTTAAAATTTGATAAGTCGTTCATTAAGCGTTTTGGAAAACGGTTTAGCTTGCAACACTTGATGGTGAACAGATGCTTTTAAATTACGTCGGATTTTACGTATAATGTATAAAAATTAGAAAATATATTTGCAGTTTTTATAGCTATTTTGTCGATTTTTGCAGTTTTGAAATTAATTAACTCTCCGTATTATTAATTGTAGTGATTTGGTATTTGCTGAATTGTGAACACCATTGCCATCATATATATGTTGACCTAAAGCAACAAGACGCCAATAGCTAGGATCCAACGGAAGGTTCATATACAAAAATATTTTGGAGCTAGGCGCAGGTTTGCATTTTCCTTTAAAACCGGGAATAGAAAGAAAAGATTGTGTTGGATAAAGATGATTCTAATTCTTACCAAAAAAAAGAGACAAGGAGAGAGTAACAAGAGAGAGATTTTGGAGAGGGAGAAAGATCAAATCCACTCTTTGTGTTGTTTTACTTCAACTCCTTGATACTTGATTCTAATACCTGAGCAGTCCCATCTATACACTCCAAACACTTCCCCATCTTTCTCTCTCACACTCTCTCTGGCTGGAACTGTGCTCCTGCGCCAAGCCAAAGATGGATTCTCTTCTTCTTTTGTTTTTAATTTTGTTTAGAAGCTTTTTGTTTTTTGTTGGGTGATACATGGCATATTGGCTGCACGGTTCTTTTCATTGTATTATTTTTTTGGGGGGTGGGGGATTCTTTTTTGATATGATAAAACAGTGTATAATTTACTTTAGGTTTTTCGTTGGGTGATACATTTTACCTTGACCAAAAATTCAGCATCTAATTAAGAAAGGTAACAATTATTTCTACTCTATATAAAATTATTAAATTATGATTTGTTGTCCGTGGTCACCAACAATATAGACAGCCAACATGTACTAAAACCATGGTTTAATAATTCATGAAGAAAAAAATGTGGCATAATTGGACTTGTTTCAGTGATTTAGAAGACAAAGTATTGCGTAAGGTGTTTCTAAAAAGGAACCATGATAAATGTACGAGCACTAACAAGATACAAGTAATGCGCAAGAGGAATCACATGAATGGTTTTGATGTGTACGATGGATCAAATATCATGGTCTGATTTCTGATGGGGATGTGGCATTTTATTGAAGTTTGGTTTTGTTGTGGCATTCACGCGTGCTGTCACGAGCGTAACAGCTCCGCCTTCAACTACTGTTTGCAAGAAATTAAAAAACAGTAATATTCGGTTGCACCAGTGTGTACTAAATACAGTACAGAAATAGAAATGAATTTGTTTGTATCGCCAGGAAATAATTAGAAGTAAATTAATGTTCATGTTTTGGGGCTCTGTTATGTGGTTTTGTTTTATTTTTGAGTTATGACCGTATTTCGATTGGAAATGACAAATTCGAATTGATCCTATGATATTGATGTTGAAGTGGGGGTTGCAAATGAATTATATTTAATCTTAATTTGGTTTGATACTAAGTTGAATTGAACGTGTTTGAATCAGAAATCAATAGAGGTCAAACTACTTTAACAAATTTTTTTTTATATTGTCCAGAAAACCTAAAGTCTAAAATAACTAATAACCATTTTATTCTTGATAATACTAAGATTTTATTGATATTAGAATAAAATTTATACTATATAAAAAAATGGATAAGAATCTATAGCTATCAACGCTCTCCTTTAAAATTGTCCTTCGTCATTTGATCTCCATCAAGAATACTAGATCGTAACAAGGTCGAATTTCTAGCGAACAATATCAACAACAAAACCTCATAACACCGTGTGTCCATGTAGCAATAAGATGATACATTTAAACAAAGGAATTGCATCATTTTATTACAATGAAAGATTAATCAACATATGAATCCACGCGGTGGATTCCATGCATTAGGTCAGTAATATAATATATCCAACATATATGTGTACATCGATGCTTGTAAAATTATTAATCACAAAATATCCACTAAGCAATCAGCGTAAAATTTATTAAAAATTTCATCCTTCGGCAAAAGTAGATATTTGGGTTTTCGGCTATTGGGCTTTATAAATAGTATTGGTACCAGCACTAGAAGAGAAGACAAGTTTTACTTCAATCCGGTCCATCTATAAAACAAGGTTTGGACGTTTGACCCTAAAAAAAAAAGGTTTGGACGTTTGGTTTTCCTTTTCGGCTTTTCGAGCCTATTAAAGAAAGAGGATGGAGGGAGAAGAACTGAAGAAGTTCCGGGGGGAACTGTGGCCTAGGTTGAACTATAGTAAGTTCGTAGCAGTCACTGCTGCCTGTGAGCTCTAGTCTGTTCTCAGAAAATTTTTAGTTTCGAGCTTTTATTAACTTAGCAAATGCTATTGGCAATTTTATTAACTTAATGTTTTTTTTTTTCTGATTCAAAATACTAAAAAAATTGGAACTATATTAACCTCAACTTTGTCGTAACATTTAACCAATGACGAATCCACGTTAAAGACGGGGATTAATTGACTGCCATAAATTTTGTAAATTTTTAGTTTGATGCGGTGCTCCGTGCTTCGGATATTTACCGCACGTGGGCTCGTGGCAACCATCTCTGTTTTAACCATCACATGGAATCGGACAAAATGAAAAACTGACCTCCATTATCCTGTCGAACAGAATCAATAGATATTTTATTTTAAAAAATAAAATCAATAGATACATAGTTACATACTAATTTTAGACTAGTGTTGTGGATCAAAACAAGGTTTTCACTCAACCGGCACCTCTACCGACCTGCCAGTGATCGAAATCCAGTATGTTTCCAAAATGTTCTTGTATTCCGTGTCTTCATATCAGATATTGTTGTTTCAGTCAAAATTCCAGTATCCAGTATTACCAGAATTTTCCGACATCCGATAGGGTATTGAAATTACTGCATCAAAGATTTAATCTCAATGAAGTATAAATACTTGAAATTATTAGCAAATTTGGTGACATAATTTTACAACAACATTATAGTCTTTAGTTCCAAATAAATTAGAATAGACTAAAAATAAAAACCCAATAAAATTGACATCACCATCATTTATATTTCAAATTTTAAAATTAAAACTTCATATCCGAACTATTAATCTTGTTTATTATTTTTTTCCGAAAGTTGCGTTACCACAATGTTTAATAATTTTTAGAGTTCGAGTAGATTAAGGAGTTGAAATTATAATATTAAAATTAATTTATCATTGTTAACCTAAGTTACCAAAATTCTTCTAAAACATTCCGAACCCGTTATCGGATACGTATCAATATTATAAATAAAGATGTGTGAGTGTCGGGATCCTTTAGTAAAATATCATCCGACACTCCAAGCATTGTGAAGTTGTGCAATAGCATTTTTTCTTATTTCTATAATGTGATACTTTGTAACTAATTGTGTGTCGGGTGTTATTGCTCATAAAACTGACTCGATTCAACATTAGAAAATAATTTGGTAACCCATTGTTTTGTTTCTGATTTTTGTGTCCCCTTTCTATTTTCACTTTCATCATGTCTCCATCTCTTTTGTGTTATTTAAAGTCCCTCTCCACCTTAATTTCTCTCCATCACCATTCTTAATTTCGGTTTACAAAATATAAATTAAATTCATTCAATTGAAAATTAAAAAAAAACATCATGTCTTTTACAATATATATATATTTTTTTATTTAAGTCATTTATAAACATATTACATTTCATGAATAATATCAACATAATATAAATCATATTAATCATATAATTTCAGTTAACTATAACTATAACTATAGTTATATTTACACACATATAATTTTTTCTTTAAATTGATCAAACTCTTTAAATTTGATCAAATCAAATTACCTACAATAACTAAACTATATTTCTAAATATAAATATATCTTAACCATATATCAAAAAATGAACATAATTAAACTATAGAAACATAATAAAAATATTCTTATTATAGATATCTACATCGAGCGAAGCTCGATATGTCTATCTAGTTCGATATGAATTTGCGTGTGATTCACACCGATACTTCATGTGGTGAAATTATTATTTTAATCCGCTCAAGATACGCGTTGGATACGTTTTGGATAATGATGCTTTGTGCTTTTCTTGCTTGGTTGTTTGTAATTATATATGAGAATTTGATTAGAACATTAGGTTCAACGAAATGGGATGAAACTTGAAAAAATGGAATGCATTGTACTGTTATGTTGTTGAAATAACAAAAAAAGCTAATACTAGATAATGCACTTTTGAGTTGAAATAATAAAACTAAAATACCGGATGACATAGCAGATACATTGTAGTGATAGTTAGTGTTCTAAATACGTGTCGTGTCGTGTCGTACCGTGTCAAACACGTCGTGTCTGGATCATTTGTCGTGCCGTCTGTGCCGTGTCTAAATGTTTCACGTGTCGTGCCGTGCCGTGTCTAAATTCCAAAGGATGGACACGACACGCCTAAGGACAAGGCATGCCTCGTGTCCTCGTGCCGTGTCATGCCGTATTTTTTTTTTCACGTGTCGTGTCGTGTCATGTTTGAATACATTTGAATTTCATTAAACATAGTTATATACTTATGTTTAGGGGTGAATTTGAAATTCAAATTATGAAATTATCATGAAAATAGACAATATAAGAATTTTCTTGTTAATTTATAACAAATTTAACATCTTTAACCATAATTGTCACACCCCAAATCAAGCCGCAATCTGGGGAGGACAGCCCCGCCACGCATGTACACACTACTGTACATACGTAAGGCTATAAAACAGTGTCACAGAAACATAAACATACAATCACAAATAGATTATCACATAATAAAGGCGTAGTTGTTCATACATCGAAATGGCTGGTAATAAATATATACAATATCAAAATTCCAGCCAACATACAATAAGATAATGATAAAACAACAACGGAAGGTGACTATTCCAGCTCGGCTTGGTCTTCTAAAACAATCTCCTCTGCTGAGTCTACCAAACCTGAACCTGTCTCCACAAATCAAAGTATTGTGGGATGAGTACATTAATACTCAGTGTGGTGATAGAGTGAGCCTACGGTCCTGGTTAACTCTAGCTAGAACTAAACCATACTTAAGACTTTTAAATCCTATTATGCAATAACTAAGTGTATGTTTAAATGACATGATAACATTAATCTACAAGTTATGACATGCCCAAATAAATCTGAAAAATATCTGGAGAAACGGATAATACTAGTAATATAATATAGTACGTTTAATAAGTATAACAATACGAGAGTCAAGCACCCGCACTCAATGGTCATATAATAAGTAATATAAATTCCAGAATCAATCTCACAAATCCCAATATGAACTGTGCCTACAGATCTACCTACGCATAAGCTCGACACGCGTAAGCTCCTAACCCCACAACCCCGCTAAAGGTGTGGGCAGTTAAACACGGTACCGGAATACTGACTCATGGAGGTCGAGAGATAGTCTGATATATATATGGCACACACACTCATAACTCAAGTCAAGTCAAATGGAATATAATACTACAAAGCAACATAATAACCATCAATTGACCGCAGTACCGCCTGACGGTCGGTCTGCTGAGTGGTCATCAGATCGCGTTACCCACGATCTCTATCATAAGGAGACCACCGGCATTTAGCTTGGGTGCAATCTTCCGATAATGGAAACCCCAGGCAAAACGAACTTATCACACTCGGTCTCGCTATCCTGATCCGCACCAGATGCAAGTGTTGATTAAAGGCACTTTTAGGTTTATTAATCACATTATTAATATGCAATGCATGTCCTATAAGTATAGTCTAGTTTTGAGTTAATGACATGCAATTAAGTGTTTATGCAGTGCTTATGACATGGTATGCACACAGTTAATTATTGATCTAATCCTAGACTAAAGAATAAACAGAACCTAAGGCATCCACACCTGGAAAGTCGGTGACTAGGAGACTACTCCTCCGGATGGTCGGTGAAGTCCTGACCAACCTCTCCTGACTCGTACTCGGGGTAATAGTAGTCCTCTACTGGTCCTGAGTAGTCCTGCTGCTCACCTGTCGGAAAACCGACTAATCAGAACAAACACTAAGTCTAGAAACGCTCAAACTAACGATCACTAAGTTAACCCTCTAATTAGATTCAGGTTTGAGCTACTAGGATAAAGGATTCAGATTTTCTGAAAAAGGACTCGGTTTTAAAATATGTTACTTTATTTAAGAAAATACTTTATTAAAATTTTGGCAGAGTTCCATCTATAAAATAGATGTGAAGGAAGACGTTTGACGTTATCTTATCAGTTCAATCTACACGTTTGAGTCGTTGCAAATTTAGTTGTGAATTTAGAAAATCTTTTGATAAATAAATAATGTGTTAACACTTTTATCTTTTTAATAAAGAGAAACTCATATAAATTAGTAAATAAAATATAAAGAAATCAAACTCAAATGTAAGTTGTGTCAAATATAATTAGTGTTAAAATAACTAGTAAATAATAATTGCTAATTAATGAATAATAAACTTTGTTAATTATAATCAGTATGTTGATGTTTTAACGTGTTGGTGTTTTAATGTGTTTGGGATCATACAAGTCCGGATTAGTTTTTCCATCGTATCTGTATTTTTGAAATATTTCTGGACTATTTGAAATCATCTCTCATCTTTAAGTTTTAAGTATTAATCCGATTTATTTAGGCAACAATTTATTTATGGGTCCAATACCTTTTTCTCGGTCCACTTAGCTAATCTCAATATTAAGTTAACTATTTTAATTAACTTATTGAATTAAGCCCACATCTATTATTTTTATGATTTTCGGACCTGGCCCAGTCCAGAAAATAATTTCAGCAAAAGGAATTGGGCTCAACAGCCAAGCCCACATAAATTAAACAAGCCACAAAGGCCAAGAGGAAAAACACGGCCCAAAGGTAAAGCAAAAATGGGCAGAACCCAGAGGGAAAAGCACAAACAGCCCAGGGGGCCTTCGGGTTTCGGGGATCAAATCCGAACCCGACCCAATAACTCCGATATTTACACAAAGGACCCTAGATCTATTATATTTACCTAAACATTTGCAAATCAGACCCTAATAACAGTTCTATCTACACAGAAGTCCTAAAGTAGTTCAAAAACATTTACAAAAAGGTCCTAAAATCGGAAAACATCACAAATGAGTCCCTGGACTCGTACCAGAAAGCAACAGAAAGGAAAACCAACTGGTACCAAGCCTGAACCAGCTTGTACCAGTCCAGGAAGCAACATGCATGCACTAGTTTGCCCAAATAACGAGCTTATCTACCCTAATTTGATTATACAAACGACACACAAGCATTTTTAGCATGCACAGACCCTAGCTAGCAATTGACAGAACGAAACTGAGCCTTAATCAAGCCTTTACAACACTAAACAGATCGAATTGAGCCAAAGTCAAGCAAATCATTCCTATAACATTTCATCAAAGCAGCAGACAGTTTTATCAAAGCCACACACAGTTTTATCAAGCCAAAATCGTGCACATAACAGATCAGATCAAATCAATAGCAAACACAATGAGCAAATCATATCAAAGGGAGGCAATGCACATCACATACTCCATCAATCGGCTCCGCATTTCAAGCAATTGCAAAGCTCAGTTCAAATAAGTGCATGCCTCAACAAATTCATCCAACATACACAGAACAACCAAGAGAGAAAGAGGGGGAAAGCTTACAAACCGAGATAGAGACAAATGCAAGGGGAAAGAGAAGAGGAGCTTCAGCGATTGTTGGTTGCCGTCAGCACCAAGGTTGTGCCACCACCAGCCACCAAGCCGTCAGCCGCGACCTCCATTACCGATCAACACAAAAGATTGAGAGAGTGAGTGTGTGAGAAGAGAGAGGGGCAGTTAGTGAGAGAAGGAGAAAGGGAGGCAGTAATGGTTTAGGTTTTGAGTTCGGGTTTGAGAAGGAGAGGGGGTGGAGCTGAGGTCGGAAGAAGAGGGGTGAGGCAGTGGGGTGGAGAGGGGTTTGCTCACGGGTGAGGGTTCGAGAGGGAGGCAGTGGGGGTGAGGCGAGAGGAGGGGTCTGTGAGGGGATCCATCGGCGAAGGGAGAGTGGAGCGGGGGTGATCGGAGTTAGGTGAGAGAGAGAGGGAGATGGGTGAGGCGGAGTGAACGAGAGTGAGAGAGGGGTGTGTTCTTCTCTGTGGGTTGTGCGCGAGAGAGACGAAGAGAGGAGCGGAGAGTTTTAAAGAGAAATGGAGAAAAAGAGAGGACGGTGGGGAGTAAATGGAGAGAAGAGGGGCAACGGAAGGAGAGTTTGTCTGTAGGATCGGACGCGAAAAATGGGTAAATTGGAAGTGAATTTGCCCCTTTCAAATCCGAGATTAAATGTGGCCAACAAAGTATGGACTAGATGAAGCAGTTCAGAAACTCAGATCAAACGAATGAGATTAATTCTAAGACAAATTCCAGATCTAACGGCCAGAAATCCGTACAATTATATTTAAGTTATGATTTCTGAGAATCTCTCTGTTAATTTCCGATCATTAGTTATTTTATAACAATTTTTAATTGGTTTAGAAATTAATTAGAATTTTTGAAATTGAAATTTTATTTGTTTGCTTGAAGTTTAATTTAAGTAACAAAATTTTGAAATTTAAAGTGTTTAGTATTTTACGGGATTTTACAATAATTATAAACTTGTTGTGTCTCTTGGGTTTTGTCGTGTCCCTTGTCGTGCCGTATCGTGTCGTGTCGTCTCGTGTCGTGCCGTGCCGTATTTGGACAATTCGCGTGTCGTGCCGTGCCTACATCTTCAAAGTCGGACACGACACGCCTAAAGACACATCACGCTTAAGTTCTCGTGCCGTGTCGTGTCCGTGTCGTACCACCTCCGTATCGTATCGTGTCGTGCTGTGTTTGGACACGCTGTGTTTTTTTAGAACACTAGTGATAGTTGAATGTAGAAAAAATAATCAGACATTTTGATATATAATGTGACTTTTTTCATTATTATATTTATTTCCGTATTTTAATTTTTTAAAAAAATGGCATATTTCCCCACTCGCATCGTATTGGATACGATATGTGCATTCGCACTCGTGCAACATAGTAGTTAACAAAATTCGTTATTTTAGACATCTTAGTCTAGTATCAATTGAGCAACAAAAATTATAAAATTGTATGGTAACACATCTTTCATGAAATTGAATGTCACACCTCGACCGACTGGACGTGACATCCCTTCCGCCACGAGAGCGACGAATCGTTCCCGTAAGGCTACAGACAGATAGTGTAAGATTTTTTTTTCTTTTTATGTTCCATTGGCTTGATTTTGGCCCAAGGAATGCACAACTAACGGATAATTTAAATTACCTGGTTTTAAATGCGCAGAATCGTAGCAGTACATTTTAAGCTGGGAATCTTGTTTTTCAGTTGAAAGCATCCTTCCGTTCCTAAAGATTTAGATCTTCCCATCTCTCATTTACCTGGAACCCCCAACCGTTGAGGAATACATGCAAAACAAATACACGGATGAGAATAAATCTCAGTGCGGGTTTTAGTTCCAGTACGCGGATCTTGGTACGAACCGGTAGCGGAATTAATCCCCTTTTTCCTTTAGAAATAACTTTTAGAAATCAATTTTCGTTTTCCAAATCATTTTTCAAATCAAATTCGATCATAAATCATTTTCCAAGAGTTTATATATTGCAGCAAACATTTTCAAAATCCAAATGAATTCCAGTACCGTAAGCATCAAGCAAACGGTCCAACACCAGACATTTTTCAATATGCCAATATGCAACATATTCAAAAGCATAACTATCAGTGGTTCAATACACTCAGGTTCTTCACGGCCTGTCAGATTCAGAATCAGAAAGAACCTTTCCCACACCTAGGTCCAACCCTAGGTACAGATCCTCAGAGGGAGATCCAGTAATTAAAAGCGCTAATAATTCTGGCCGGGCAGGTAGATCAGTCCCACTCCGGTGAGTGCCACAATTCAGTTTATTGTTATGCTATGCAGACTGAATAAGAATGGTCCGATTTAATTCAAGTCTGATTCTTTTATCACAAAAGAAGATCATGCAATCAAGTCAGTTTACGGATACCATTCCAGTCCTTTGATAAGTCTGACGGTCCAAATCAATTAACAAACGGATGTCAATGTCAGACTTATTATATTTAACTGGTCAAAACGGACAGTTTGATTCAACATGCAGTTTATTAGGGCTTCTATTGTCTATATGTACAAATATAATGCATTGTCAAAGATCGATCAACATGCTATGCATAAATTTAAAATACCGAAATCCGTATTCTAACAAAGAAACCGCGTATCCGCACCTTCCGTCGTTACCCGCTTGCTCCGAATCCGCTCCTGTTTACAATTTACGGATCAAGTACCGTTAATATTTGTTTAACGGGTTCCTTTAATCTGACGGTAAACCGTAACTAACAAGGTCTGGTAATGTAACGGTAACTAGACTGTTCAGTTTGGTTCCAAGTCCCGTACTTAATTACTGTGTGATAATATTTAGTTAATTATGTTTAGTTACTTCTCCAATCATCTGAAACAATATTTAATTACATTTCCTAATATCGAAATCAGAATCAGAAATCATAAATAGCAGACAGAAAAAATTAGGAAACGTTCAAACTCAATAAAACGCATCAGAAATATCAAAATATAAATCAGAAAATTATTTATTTATTTTACGGGATCAGAAAGTCTGAATTAATTGCCACAGTATCTGTTCTTCCTAAAGATCAGACTCAGAATCATCATTTCCCTAAATCCGTCAATTAAATGTTAGACTAATTACATTGGAAATTCCAAGTCATTTAGTCTAACTAATTATCAAGCTCAACAGAAATCCGTCATTAACTTTGTTATAATCCGAAAGCTAAGTTAATTACAAAAGCCTACAATCAAATGAGCCCACAATTTTCTTAATTAAATCCAACAAAAATAAAGAGCTCGGCCTATCAGAAATAATTCCAGCCCACAATCCTTTAATTATTTTCAATCCATCAAGATTTATTCCAGCGCCAGCCCACAATTCAATTTCAGCGCAAGCCCACAGTTATTTTCAGCCAAAACAGGTCCGACACTGTGCCAAACGGATCCGATAAACTCCTATTTATTCAGTTTAGCCCACTAAAAATTCTCAAGCCCTCAGAATTTCTGATTGAGCTCACAACTTTATACAAAACTTCTCTATGTTAGTCATAAGCCCTCAGAATTTTTCATTTCAGTCCTCAGAATTTCATTTCATTGTAAATTCATCACTGGAACTCGCAAGATTATACCAGGGACATACCAGATCACTTCCACATGTACCCAAAACTGGTATAGAGCCACTACACACCTTCTTACATCCTGTACAACGTTCCACAAATGATAATCATGCATATGAATTGAGATAAAATATCAAGTTACCTCATTTAAATATAGATTTATATACAAACATATGCATAACCCCAAAAATCACTATGCACTTCCCTGATAACACCTCTCATCAGCCTAATAGAGCTATACATGCATACACAAGAACCATAAGCTTGCACCAGATATGAATATCCTTTCTTAATACACATTATAATGCCAACTACATGATATATTATGCACATATACTTGCTAACACCACCAAGTTCCCTCATATATGCACTGTTTTAAGATAAACTCAACTTTAGACCAGATACTCCTATTACTTGAGACCACAAATAAATCATATTACTTATACAGTACCCTATCAGATTTAGAGATCATGCAATTATGTCCACATATACTAAGTTTAATACCTTATATTTCTCCACAAAGCCTAATATGCACATGGGTGAATGATTCACTTTTCAATATGCATCAGATATGCATATACTCGTTAGACTTATCTATTAGACCCATAATTATGCACCTATACAATCCCATCAGACTTTAAACATGTAGGTATACTAGTTTATACAGGATCTACATGATTTAGTATACACATACTAACATGCCTTAAGTACAAGAACAGATGTTACATGACCTTTATTCTATCAAAATATGTTGATAACTAATTTAAATCATGGTTTCCTGTTGCTTGGCTAGTATACCCATAAAACCATCCTGATAAAGACATGTATACATGCTTCTATGTATAATTATAGATGCTGTGTATATCAAATTATTGTTTTAAAAAGGACTATAATGCCCCTCAGACCTGACCCACTTCAGATGTCATTAAAACTCATGGAACTGCTAAACACCAATGAAATGACTAAGCACTGATTTAGATTATGAATACATATCCCTTTATATGAATTCAATAACAATCAGGGGTTCCATATTGCTTTATGTGACAGCACAGAGCATACAAATAAATTTACTAACTAGTTTACTTAAGCCCATGACCCACAACTATACATATATTCTATTCATATACTCAAAATATATTAATATGAGTTTACTAGTACCATGAGTATATGCTTACCCAACACAGTGCAGCAACTTGGTTATCCTTAATGAAACAAGCCTAAGTATAGTTATATAATGTCTAGACTATCAGATATGTGTGTGTGTGTGTGTGTGTGTGTGTGTATATATATATATATAGAGGTATGCTATGGTGCATCGCGATGTATTTAAGCTTTTGTACATCGCGATCATTATCCATCAATCGTTTTACAATTTGAAAAATCTAATTAAACTAATCCAATCTACATGTTGAAATCTCATAGCAAACCAAATTTTATATTTTTAGAAATTTTTTTACTATTTTTTTCGAATTTTCTAAAACTTTCCTTTTTTGGGAACCAACTAATAATATGGAAATTCCAAAAATGGCAGGTTTTAAGAAATTCGAAAAACAATAGTAAAAATTTTTTCTAAAATATAAAATTTGGTTTGCTATTAGATTTCAATATATAGATTGGATTTGTTTAATTAGATTTCTCAATTTGTAAAACTACGGCATATATGGTCGCGATGTACAAAAGCCTCAATACATCGCGATGCACCATAGCATTTCTCTATATATATATATATATATGTATGTATGTATATATATATATTTAATGACATATGTATACTGAGTTTGGTATGCTCATAACTTAATGAAACTGACCAACTAGCCTTAGATAATTTTGCTATTCTATATTATCAAACATATGAAATGAAATATCATATATGACTAACAGTAAGCCCAAAGTTCATCAGAAGTTATCCCTATATTCATATAACCAGAAATAACTCCAAAATACTCTAGGCAATTAATCTAAGCAATAAGAAGCACAAAAATGAAATAGTTTATTCTTAACAGTAGATAGGCTATTTCTTCATAACAGATATGCGCATATATATATATATATATATATATCTTCAATATTCCATATTTAAACTACTATAGACGCTAATGCTTCTATACTACCCAGATATGCAATTATCAACTCATATACATAACAGTTTATGAACACCTAACCTCTATGTTTTCATGACCCCACAATAGTCTCACTCTCAACAGAAATTATCAGAGTATAGAGTTAGTATATGATTATTCAGACCATGCTTTGTATCATCAGTAAATAGCAATACACTCTAAATGGCTAATTTATACCCTAAGAGTATACTAATTAGAGATAGAAATTATATACCTCTCCTCTTGATCTCTAGAACGATCAAAGCCAGTATCATAATAGGGCCAATCAAGAGCAAGGACAACTCCCAGCACCCCAAGACCGCTCCAACGCCTCCGTTTTCACCCTTCTCCTTCTCCTCCAATTTCCCTCCTTTTCCCAACCCTAATTCGGCCCCTTTTTATAGAAATTACCTACCTTGGGCAAGAAGGGAAGAGAGGGGGTAACGTGGCAGTGGATAGGAGCCAGCCACGTCGCCAATTGCGGCTGGTGGCGGTGAAATTTTACTCGAACAGAAAGAAGAGCATGGCCTCCTTGTGCTAACACGATGGAGAAATAGGAGGTGTCCTTCTCTCATTTGACAACTCGGAGGTCACCGTAAACTCGTCCAATAAACACTCGACACAGAGATACAAAGGGATAGAGCTCGGAAGGAATTCTCAGAAAAGAAAAATCGGAGAGAAGAAGAAGACACAGCTCGGCGGAAGAGACGAAGTCTCTCTCTTCCTCCGTATTAATTTTATTAAATGAACCCTTGATATTCTGTGGCGCAAACTGTGTAGCTAACTAAGTAGTGAACTACTGACAAGTTATTTGCAAATTAACTATTTCACTATTTAATCAAATCAGAATTATTCAGAAGTCAGATTAAAGTGACAATTATACAGAAAAATTCCATAAAATACGAGGAATATTCCTACGTCTTCATATCAGAAATTCCCGCAAGCTTTACTGTTACAATTATTTATTTGCTTTATTTCTTGATCATACCATTCATAAAATTTTATTAAAATTTTTATCGGACACACACAGGGACTTGGTTTACCATACGACAGTCACAGTTGTTACATTGAATAAAATTAACCGTTTGATTTTTAAAATTTGAAATAAAAAAAAAATTTCGTGCCGTATGGACACCTCAAATGGAGCACTGAAATTCCCTAAAAAAATGTACAAAATTCTCTCGTAAGATTTAATTTATAGCATTATTTCATAATTTTATTTGTTTCCTTCAATAAAAATGAAAGGAGCTGAGCAAAACCAATATTAATTTATGCTGAGAACGAAGGTGCATTTGTCGATATCTGTATATTGGTCCAACTTTTATACCACTTATTTTCTTCTACTAATACTTTTCGTAACCTGTACAACTTTTAGTTTAAAAAATTATCAGGCAGTTCATTATAAATTTAATTTATTTGAATGAAATATCTGCAATTTAATTTCTTATAACTTTATTTGGAGATCTTGAAGTGAATACAAACAAAGTAAAAAAAAAAAAAAGAAAAGAAAAGAAAAAAAAGTCATTTCCTATTTGTTTCTAGATCCACATTTAACAAAACAGAAGCAACAACTATGCATTACGCAACACGCATTGAATTTGCCAAAATTTTTTGACCCACCCGGGAGGCCGGGATGTGTCAATTATGGGTGCATGCTATAAAATGTCTGTAGCTCGGTTTCCTCGCAAAAAGGGAACATGCAACTCAACATATACAAACCTATAAATCTTATCCCAAACTTTGACGTGGCATGTAATGAAGGCGCGCCGACGACCCCCCATAGCTGTCTCCAATTTAAAAACAGGAAGAGAGATAATAAAAACAGTCATTAAATTAATTAATAAGTACAGAATGCACATCTGACATGTGGGTCCCGCTGATCTGTATGCGTGAATAATGAATGAATGTAACGCTGCGCTCTCTGTGCGACTGTGCGTGAATGAATGAAAGAGTGACAAAGGACACAGCGGCGAGCTCACTAGGAGCTGTCTTTGGACCCTTTCCTATTTAATTTATCCACTCATCTTTTATTAATTGGAGGTTGTTGTTTCTCCAGTGCCAAAAAATGGAGAGACTCTTATTTTCTCATGAATAATATATTTTTGAGGATGGATATGAGGAATATTGTAGTTTATATTAGAGAGTCATTTTCAGCTTAAAGTTGATAGTTAACCACAAGTAGTCATTTATTCAAATGAAAAATAGTATTCGTTTAACCGACAAACGCATTCTTAAGTAAAACAACTAGCACTTTCTACTCTCGAGTTAGAAATATTTTATGCATATTAAAACTATTAAATTTGATCACATGCGTCATCATGCAAAAACCGTGAAATGGTGTACATCTAATGACTAAAGTATGTAGCCTGAAAAATGCTTATGTTTGTAATTGTAAATGGAGAGATTTTTCTCATTGAGTTGATTTAGATCAAACGGTGTAGTTTTGCATTATATAATTGACTTCTTTTTTTTTGGGGTAAATATATAATTGACTTGCGCAAAAAAATGACAACTTTAGGTGACACATCGGAGGGATCAATGCACTGATTTTAACTTGGTAGTGCACAACAGTGAAAATAATTGACAAACCCTACTTTAAACTCAAATAATTTATACATTATAATTACAGTAAATTGTGCCCGAAAGTTTGTTAATAGAAGTTGAAGTGCCAAAACTTGAACTCGTCAATAAGACAATAACTGTTGCTGCCTTGCTAGTTTGCTAAACTAGTTACATTTATACGAGAATGGTATTATATTAGTAAAGTTATGTTTGAAAGAGTAATTAAATGAAGAACAACGAATAAAAGTAGAATTATTGTTATTCTTTTTCATGTTTTCACACTTCCGAGTTATGAAGAAATTTTATTCACAATCTTAAATGTAAAAGGATAGAAGTCCTTTTTGTCTTAACCTTTCTTTTTCTACCTATTACTGTATAAAGGAAAAGGATCCCTAGCCTACTAATGCCAGTCTATAAAAGAACCTCAAAACGACAACATGTTCAGCCATTTATAGCCTGCCACTCTTTCCTCTTACATGAGCTATAGGTACTGTTCCTAATTGGAATAAGTGGGAAGAAAACAAAGTGCACTTCGAGTTCGGCTCTCACTTCATATGGAACACAACAATCTTTCTATTAACCTTCTCCTGTTCTTCATTCTTGGAGTTTTTAATCTGAGTAATGTCTTGGCGCGACCGGCCACATTTCTCCAGGATTTTCGAATAACTTGGTCCGACAATCATATCAAACAACTCGATGGTGGAAGAGCAATCCAACTCATTCTCGATCAGTCATCAGGTTGAGTTCTCATATCTACATTTCAACTTTTGCCAAACAAAAAATATCTATCATTCATTTCATCAGGGTATACATGAAATAGTAAGAAAAAGTGATATATCAGGTTACATTTTCAGTGTTGTTCTTCTAGTTGCATGTGTACCAGTAAACCAGCTGATATTTTGCAATAGAGGTTAACTGTCATTTGCTCAAAAAATAAAAACGAACTTTTCCTTTCCATTTTAAATTAATTAAATACAGAGCTGTTCAAATGCAAGTTAAAATCACTTTATTTCCCAATGTTATCAATTCAGGATGTGGGTTTGCTTCAAGGAAGCAGTATTTGTTTGGCCATGTCAGCATGAAGATCAAACTAATTCCTGGTGACTCAGCAGGAACTGTTGCTGCCTTCTATGTATATATCTGTCTTACCGAATTTATGTATTTTCATTTCAAATCCAATATTTAAGTCTGTTTTTGTCTCTATCATGATTGAACTCGAAAACATTGTTGCCCAAATCTGATTTTAAGTGAGAACAGTACAAATGTGAAACCTGAGAATAACCGAACAAAATTGCCATAACCCAATTTGATCTGATCAGGTCCATCAATTTGTTGGTTGACCTGCGAAGTCTCCAGTTCTACTAGACATCAATCTCACCATATTGTCTTCATCTTGTTGCAATATGCAGATGAACTCAGATACTGACACTGTCAGAGATGAGCTGGATTTTGAGTTCTTAGGAAACCGTTCAGGGCACCCATACACGGTTCAAACGAATGTGTATGCTCATGGAAAAGGCGACCGGGAGCAGCGTGTCAACCTCTGGTTCGACCCTGCTGCTGATTTCCACACCTACTCTATCCTTTGGAACCATCACCACGTTGTGTAAGTCCTTGTTTGACAACCCAAAGTCCGCAACTTATTTTGTCAAAATCATTTAAGTTTATTTGTTGAGGTCAGTAATACCTGCTAACTCTGTAATGCAAGGGATGTGTTTGAATTAATCGCACTCTTTTGAATATATAAGCATAGACTGCATAGTTCATTAGTTTGTCCTAACTTATGTAGTGGCCCACTTTATATATCTTGTCCAAAGCATATTGGTTCTAGTGGGCGAACCCATTCATGGCTTTATGCCTGGATCTAGCCCATTAAAGCCCATTTGCAGAAATGTTATCCTAAACCCAAAAGAAATGTTGTCGTAAATAGCATTTTATAGAGTTAACAGAATTTTCATCAAGTGCATTGAAGTAATTAATATATCTGATCTACTGTAGTTTCTTTGTGGACAACGTTCCAATAAGGGTTTACAAAAACAATGAAGCCCGGGGCATCCCGTACCCAAAATCACAACCAATGGGGATATACTCAACTCTATGGGAGGCTGACGACTGGGCCACACGTGGAGGCTTAGAGAAGATAGATTGGAACAAGGCTCCTTTCTTTGCCTACTACAAGGACTTCGACATTGAGGGTTGCGACGTGCCGGGTCAGAGGACATGCATCTCAAATCCTAATAACAACTGGTGGGAGGGACCTGCATATCGTCAACTCAGCGCTAAGCAAGCCAGGCTGTATAGATGGGTCCGAACAAACCACATGATTTACGACTACTGCACTGACAAGTCGAGATACCCAGTTCCACCTCGCGAATGTTTAGCTGGCTACTGATTTGTCTTTGGTTTTAGTTTATGCTTCCTCTTGAAAGTAAAATAAAAGTTTTCAAAAATTGTGTTGTGTTTATTAGTGTATTATGGCGTTTCTTGAGATTTGTTGGCGTTTCATGTTGAAATTTTCATCATAAGGGAATCAATTGGGTTTGTTTTGTAACATCAATGAAATGATATGGTGTACAATTTGTGCACTTCTCCGTGCACGGTTGCACTAGCTTGGACCCGGATATTGTAATTTCCAACAGATATGGAAAGAAGCGTTATTGGGCTGTGTTAAAATATTTCATTCTTCAATATATGAAAAGAAGCGCTATTGGGCTGTTATATATTTCAAAGTTAATGACGCATCCTTGATACTTCCAACATAGGGAAAGAAGCTTTACTGGGCCGTCTAAATAATACAACTTCACAAGGTAAATATTGCATATTTCCAACATGTAACAGAATATTTGCTACTTCGCTGGCTTTCAATTATTAGTCCGCTGATTTTCAGTCTAGTTTAAATACTGATTACTAATTTCTGAATTTTAATATAGGAGAACTTAAAAAATGTACTATGGTACCATTTTTCTAGTAATTATTACTATATGAGTGGGTCCCACTGCCCTTTGAATACAATTTACATCACATGCAGCACACGCTTGAACGATTTGACTTACTTTGTTCCAATAGGAGGACAACAAGATCTTCTATTCTTCCATGAAAATATCATCCAAAAACAAAAAGAAAAGAAAAAAAAAATTGTTTGCATGCAAGATAGAAAACCAAAGTTACTTCAGCGCACTTTCCTCTTTTGACATACATTATTAAGTAACGCCATTTTATGATTTTATTATTACTTTCATGAATCAAGTATGTTGTTGTCTCTACAATTAATCACAGTACTTTCTCACATCTTTATGGCTCTGGGTATTACCCTTTTTTTAAAAAAATAAATATTCTCTTTATATGCATTGAGTCTGTTTGTGGACATAGGTTTCGATTCCACATCGGTTAGATAACTAAAACAATTCATAAAATCGCGCAAATCCCAACTCTGAGAACATGCAGAACCAACACTTTTCAATACTTTCTTGTCTAAACGGAGTTTATTTAGAGATTAATTATTTGATTAATGTTGTTTTCCATGCTTTCTTTGCATGTGAGCTGGCGCACGCATATGACTCTCGGTTAACGAGAAACGACCCTAGTGAAGATTAATAGAAAAAAAATATTTTAGAGGTTTGTTATCTTGCATATACCTCTGTTCATGAATGGTGACAAAGATACTCGTCTCCTATTCGTCTCTAAAGTGACGTGTTATTTTTTCTCCACATGTTAGTTGTTTCGTCCAATCAGTTTATTTGCATGAAATATGAATTGTTTATCAATCCTTGTTAGCAAAATTCCTTTTGATGCCAAATTAATATTTTTGTGCTGTATGTTGAATGTATATTACTTCATCATCCTCTTAATTTAGAGAGTCATTTATTAAATATAGCTTTGTTACTCTTTATGTGATGATACTGTGAGCATTAATTGCATATTTCTTTCATGATAAAACTTGTAATTTAATTTTGAGACTGTAGAAGTTCGTGAGTTTAAATCATTGTGAGTTAATGTGCTGTAAACTAGCTTTGTTGATGAATTTTTTTTTTGAGTACATTTGGATGAACTTAAAAAAATTCAAGTTAATTAACGCGGTAGCCTAACAATTTTACTAATCCAATTATCCAAACATTTCAAAGTTTGATGAAGCTCCACCACTGTATATGTTGTAATTAACACTAACAAACTCCAAAACAATCAACGGATTTGAATGTAGATATAAAACAAAATAAAATAAAGAAAGAACATCTAGGAAGGGGTGCGTTTCAAGCACCCCAATCGAGTTAATGCTAAATTAGGAGTGTGTAAATAATATAGGATTGTAGGTTGTTAGCCTATGTTTTCCCCCAAACAGTGGGTGGCATCTCCATGTCGCTCCCTTGGAGTGTGTAAACTAACTCTTAAGTACAAACCAAGCTAGTGACACAAAGCCATTGGGAACCTCTCCGTCACACTACCAAACCAAAACGACCTCTCTTTTGTAATTTTCTTAGTGCTAAAACCTATTCACACATGTACGTACAATTTAAGTAGTCTTAGCCTTTAAGAATTAATTAGACAACATATTAAGCAGTGTTTTGTGTAGTCGAATCATTCCACCTAAAAATTGTTTATGATAACTATTTTACCTTTTCTTTATATATGGACGACATATGCACCGAGATTTGTGAAGGCTGCATCCCCAACTTGGGATTTGGAGCAATTTGTGTCACTCTGCTTCCAACTTCCAAGTTCCAACTTTTGTCTTTTGAAGAATGTAAACTTCGTTGCAGTCAGTAAATCAGCCCTCCCCGTCTGATGTCGCCTCATGTATCTCGACACCTCGCTGCAGTGAACAGCATCTCAGTTTTAGAAATCAATTAATATTAAGATTTGATATAATCATTATATGCCATTTAGAATATGTTCATGTGGTATTAGTGAGATGTGAAGCTCAGTCGCAAAATTAACCAGCATGTCATAACTTTTATATTAGTAGTACTAATCCAATTAAGTTCGAACGGATTAGATATTAACAAAAAAGTTGTCCACAAAATTAAATAGGATATGAAAGGTTCAACTATGATTTGACGGTTTATATTCCTAATAAAATGATAATATATATAGTAAATTTCTACTTTGAAACATTACATGTAGATTTTTGCGCACACAACCATTTGTTTTAAAAAAAAAAACTAAATGTAGTTATTTCAAAACTAATAGCACTGTAGAAATTATTTCAAACTGCTTGGAGACGATTTTCAACAGAATAACAATTTTATTTTGCTATTTTGCACAGTGCTATCAAGTTGTTGGATTCAAGTTTCTGTTTTAATACAGATGTCTAATGTCATGCCTAACGTGAAAATATTTGTAGGTTTAGGATAGATTTTTCCTCTTTTTTTTTGGAAGGCTTTTAGTTTGTAGAGATTCTCTTTTGATTCAATCTTGTCAACTCTTTGTAAATTTCTTTTTTATTAATAAAACTCTTGTTTGGCTGCTCGCCCAATGGCCTCCAATAAAATAAATAAAATAAAATATTTGTGATATAATAGTTGTTTCAAGATAAGTAAATTATAATAATTTAATTTCGTCTTTGTTTGACAAAATTTTTTTACCATCTTCCCTCTTAAGTTTGGACCGCGAGAGAAGATTAAATGCATCTCTTCACTTAAAGCCAGGACCGCAAAATCTAGTAAGAGTAATACCCATCTATTATTGCTAGTTGCAACCCCACACAGAACATGCACTTGGTCAAGTTTCAAACTTGAAGATAAAACCAATTCGGAGACATTTTGGTGCATTTGGACCCCTTTGAGCCCCTCTCCAGCTGTTTTGATTGTGACCCAATTCCAAGATTTAAATGTATGTTTCTTCAATTGGTAAGTTCATACTCCATAATTCAAATGTTAGTTTGCAGATGAACTATTGTGGATCTGATAATTAATACTAATTTTTTTCGAAACCAAGTTGGTAAAATTGTGGATAAAAATTTAGACAAATTGAACTTTAATAAAAGAGGTCATAATTTGGAATTCAACATTGCATTTTAAACAAAATTTTGTCAGCGATCCAAGGGACTGATAATAATAGCCGTTGCCTCTTACAGTAAGAATCTATCAACTTCTAATAGAAGAGGATTTATTATAACATAGAAGAATAAACCTCTTTTGCTAAATTTTAGTGCTTTTAATAGGTCTTTGGGGCCTCCTTATTTGTCAACTTGTTTCCTTTTTTTGTTACGGTATGATCCACTAAATTTTACCGTTAAGAGGATAATAAAGCAAATATATTGTTAACTAATATCCTTTGTTTCTTTTTTTTTCCTCAGAAAAAAGGTACTAATAATAAGATAGTGTTGCGAAAAACGAGATAAATATCTGAGTCGTGGTACCAGGATTGAGACGGGTCGGGAAACCGTTTTAATGTGGCTGTAGGTGGGGCCCACGATCATGTTGGCCACGAGGAAACGAACTGGCTTAGTCCCCTTGTCTTCCGAAAAATTATTGCCTCTTCCAGGCTTTAAATACCCAAAACCCTGATGCACAACATCTTCCACCTAATCCAGTCGTCCATCAGCATCAAGATTCGTATTTCATCAGATCTTGGGGTATGTAATGGACTGGGATCCACTCGGGTCCTTAGGAAACAGAAACTACAAACAGTAGCACGATTTGTTTGGACATTGTTTGGTCGGAAGTATCGATATCATGTATTGTTAGGATTCACATTGTAAAATAGTAGATTTTCGTATTTTGACAAATTTGCCTCAATCATTTTTCCGATTAAACAGTTATTATTATTTTTTTGGTGGACATATCTAGAGGTGACAACTGTGTTGTTTGGCTGCATATTAATGAAGCATCAGTACTAAATAATTTAATTTGACAATATTGCTACATGTCATGATAGTCAAAGATATACATGTTACTCCAACTCTTGGACAAACGGGTGGTTAATATGATTTGGATTGAACCGACTTTTTTTTTTTTTTTGAGAAATCAGTTTGATTGTTATAATAATGATAATTCTTGAGTTTTTTTTAAATTACGGTTGGATTTTCATAATAAAATATTGAACAAATCGAATGTACTGAAATGTTTTTTTTAAGACCAAGTGGCAAGTACACACCAACAGATTTTATTAATAAGAAAAATAATTACAAAGGCAAATAAGTAAGAAAGAAAAATAAAATCTAAAATCTATACAAACGAAGAAAAAAGAAAATTAAGTAAAAAACTAACTAGAAAACTTTTTTAAAAAAATAAAAAAAGTACTAAGCGTACGTGACTTTTTCAGGAGTGAACGCAAGCGCATATATCCTTGAGGAGAAGGAATTGAGGGGTGTCGATGTTAGAGAAAATGTGCTTGTTGCGGGCTTTTCAAATATTCCACGATGCTGCAGTCCAAATGATATACCAATTTTTAATAGTGGCTAGTATGAGAGTCAGCCAAAAAACAGAAATGTCAAGGGTGAAATCAAGCAGAGGGAGTTTGAAGCATATATGATATATGTAATAGAGACCATAAAGAAGTTGCATAGTGGCATTGCAGGAAAAGGTGACAAACTGATTCAAGCAATCTACTATTACAAATGGTGCAAGATATCGAGGAAGACCAACCCCTAACAATTAGATTATGCTGAGTAAAAATGTACCGAAATGTTAGTCAACAGTACTAGTATTGAATAAAAAAAAAACTATATATGCAATATTATATGCACAATGAGTTCGGCTAGTGTAACATTGCGTCATTGCTAACATTTCTATCAAAATAGTGAAGTATGGATGTTCTTTTTGTGTTCAAATGGTCGATCTAAATCCTCAATGTGATCTAAATTTTATTTTATTTTTTTTGGAAATTTTTAAAAATGATTCCTCTAGTGTACAATAATTATTTTAAATTTCATACCGTTTTATTTATCTTTTAAATCTAAGAAAATATATAAAAGCCAAAGAATTTGACAAAAGAAAAAGAGTATAAGTTGGCTTTCGATAAGATTTTTACATATAGACTCTACTGATCTTGGACAAATTATAACCAATTTCAACCAAATCAATGAATGACACTACAGTATAAAACGTATATTGAGTATAAAAAGCAACTGCTTCATGCCACCTTTACTTGCAGGAATCAATCTTTTATATGATTTGATATAAAAGATTATTGAAATAATATCAAATGAATATTATAGAACTCTTGGATTTTTTTTATTTTTTTTGAGGGATGAGAATTCTTGGAATTCATTGTAAATTTTTCATCGTCAAACAATCTTATTCATTTAAGTTTTGGAACCTTGTCCGAATTTAAGAGGACAAAATAGTTGGCGCCTATGCGGTTAGATGATAAAAAGAACACATCAATGTTTATTTGGCAGTTCTTTGGTTGATACTTTAATGAATGAATGAGAGCAAATAATTCTATGTCGCATAATTTCATGCAAGGGGCATACCAACAATAACTTCACGAGTCGGTGTTGGGAACTGTTGGAACTTGGAAGTACCCCACTCACCATGTGACGTTGCTTCCTACGGATGTTAATAAATCGCTTGTTTCAAATAACTAATTTTTACCGTATTCCATGAGATAAATACGATGTAGTTTTTCCGATAACTTATTATATAATAAGTTATGGCTAAGAAGAAATTTTTATATAGTTTTTTCATAGACATAATTTTTTTTAATATTTTTAACATATCATAAACAGTTGTACAAATCCATTGAACCGAATAACTAATTTTTACTGTACTCAATATGATATTAAGTCTTGTAATTTTCTTTGTTAACACGTTGCATTAACTTATGGATTATAGAAAGTTAGTTTATAGTTTTTTTTTTTGTCAACATATTACATAAAAATTATGGATATGAAAAAACTTCTTAGCTTATTGAAGTAAATGGATTAGTCTTGCATGCTATAATTTGCACACCTAATATGCAACAGACGAATTGAATCAGTTTTACTAATTACTGTAAACTATTCGTAAATTTTAATTCAGGATTCCTTCGTCAATAGACTGGGTGGTATTGGCAAAATATATCGGTACAATATATTATAAGCCCCTGCTCCATTTCTTCATCTCATAACGCTTGCAAATTGCGATTGCCTCTTCAGATGCAGCAATGAATAATATATATATATATATATATATTAGGTTGCATGTATAGTATAATATAACTGATGAAAGAACAACACATTTTAAATTTAAAGTTTGTTTCAAACTTGATTATAAAAAATCTACTTACATGTAGAGTCAACAAACAAAGTGCTACTACGATATCTTTCCTGTGATTGGTTAGGTGTGTGCCAGAGCCAAAAAATAAAATAAAAAACTTCTTTAAGATTTTTTATGTAGCTTAGCTAACTTTATTACACTAATATAATGGCTCTTTTTTATAACTGTTGCATGCTTGCTTAGAATCTAAGTTGGGCCCGGATCACTCCACGTGCACTGCACATGAGGAATACTACAATATCTCCAACTTGTAATTGAACTAGGATTTGACTGAGTCTACATTTCTTGCCAATAAAAAAAATATCGGAAACCTCTTTAGCATTTCATATCTTGATCCCGACTCAGTATATTAATTACTAGAATAAAGTCAAAGAAAAAAATAGAGTTTTTAAATTTAAGAGTAATTCATTGTTTTCATCCTTAAAATAAGAGAAAAAGATTTTTTTTTTTTTAAAAAAAAAAAAGATCTAACTGTTATGTCCAACTTATTTAATCTAAAAACAAATACATTAAAACAACGTAAAAGATCAATTTACACTATTTCATTTCCTTTTCCATTAACAAGTAAGGAGAGAAATTTTATTTTAATAATTTATACCCATTTAATTTGCATTGAGTTTTTTCTCCGATTATGGCTACAACTTTCTTTTAATTTAAAACAACATACAACACATTAACTAATATTGCTAAGGAAATTAGAAAAAAAAAATAATCATTTTTTGTTAATATCACAGACAATGCCAATATATATAATATAGAGACGACCGTGGCACTCCCTGTCATTTTGCTTCTTGTTGTTGATAATCCATTGTTTGTTTACTGTAATTAGCAGGAATTACACTAATCTTTTAGTAATACATAAAACTTCGTATAATCGAACAATTTTCTTAGGTATTCATTCAAACAGAAAAATATGTACTGTTATTTACTAACATAATAATTTAAGCGTAGAAAATTAAATTTATAGATGAAAGATGAACCGCATTGTCAGAATATAAATTCGTTGGCTATGTTTCAAGAAAAAACTCGCACAGGAACTGATTTCCACAACCCAAAATTGATTCAATAATAGTTTTAAACCAAAATGTTTTTAATGAATTGAGCATATTTCGATGATGTTGATTTTTTCGGAATAGTATTTTCAATTGGTTAATTTTAAGGGTGTGCCAAATCAATTCCCCGTATTATATAATGTTTCAAGTCATTATAGGACAAAATATTTATTGGTACAAAAAAAATCTAACACTAGAGAGTCTCATCTCATGGCACAAAGCACACTAGCCAATTATTACATAATAAATCAGAAGTAATCTTAATATGTTCTTAATACAGGGTCAAAAAAGGAATCGTTTAAAAGACATTTTTTAAACCCAAAACTGCAAAATAACCCAAACCATGCCCCTCTAACTTTTTTTGTTTCTATCTCCAAGTAGTTTGTATCTAATTATTCCCAAATTTGTAATTAAAAAAAGTTATTCCTTAAATACAACTCTCTCTCACTCTCTTTCTCTCACACTCAGACAAAGCATCCCTTCTCCAAAAAGAATACTAGCCTGCTATCTCTGGAACAAAGACCAAACCCAAAACCTTTGCACCATTAAAATGCTTCTCTCCATTTCTCTCTACACACCAATACCATCACATTCCCACATGGTACATTGCTAGAACTTGGCCAGTTTTGGGGGGTTAAAATAACCATGGATTTTGGTGGGGTACTAACCATGGACACCTTATTGGCATCTTCATCTTCTTCCTCTTCTTCAATGAACAGCAACAATGGCGCCTTTTCAGAGCATAATAAAGGGATTTTTGGGTCTAGTGGCGTCAAGCATGCGAGGTCTAATGGTGATTTGGAGGCGACTGATTTGGGATTTCTGAAAATGGCAAGGACTGAAATGAAAATGAGGCATGAAGATTCGAAGTATTCGTCATGTAGACCCGGTACACAATCTCTGTTCCCTGGTGGGACCCAGATGTTGAGCTTCTCCTCTCCTGGGAAAGAGAGTGCCTCTGTTCTCTCCATTGATGGCGCCTTGTCTTATCACCAACACCATTCATCTCAATCTTCTCTAGAGCCTTCGTATTTTAGAAATGGAGGTAATGGGAAAAATTAGGCTTGTTTTAGATTAAAGGTGGCTGGGATTTCTAATGGATTTCGTCATTTTTTTTTGGGTGATTTATTTCATTTTTCTAGTCTGAGAAGGTTTTTTTTTTTTTTTGCATTATTACGCTGGCAGTATATGTTATTCCTTGTTGTTTCTGTCTAAGAAAAAATGAATGGATAAAACAAGCTCTTTCAATATCATATTAGGAATGATGGTAAAAATGTCTTTTTGTTGGTACTGTTTTCAATTTTAATATGGGTTTATAGGAAGTTTGCTAGATCATTCCTTGTTTTCTTCCTTGTATTAGATGGTAGCACTGTAGCTTTTGAACCTTATCTAGAGAAAAGCAAGCTTCTATTTCTATTTTTCCTATTCCCTCTAAAATCTTTTATCATATTATAATACAAGGCTCTTGTCTCTTTGATTCCAGTAGTGATTGAACCGAGGTGTCTCTTTCATTGCATTTTTAACATAGTTTGGTTGTCATGTCAATGGAAAAGTATGCAAGCTGTTTTCCACTTTTTTTTACCTATTACAATGACGGTCAATAATTTTTTTTTAAATGAAGAAAATACAGAAGTAGTTGATTGGTAGAGAGCTCCTTTCCATGGTAAAATTCTTTTATATTTTAATAAAGTTTTACAAATGTGGTTCGATGAGTCTTGTCAAGAGAAAAAGCGAGAAAAGGCCCCTTCTTTTTCTTTTGTCTCCGTAGTTGTTGCTTCTTAGAGATTATTTTCCATTTTTAAGGGAAAAGATAAAATAGAAATGTAGAAAGAGGTGCCTTTCGGTGTGAAATCAACAGAGAATAAAAAACAGTGTCACTGATTGTTCTGCTTCCCACCTTTCCTGCATAGTTATTCCCTCTAGTTTGTAGCTGGTACATGTCAATAGAAAGTTACATTCTTGACTGGTACGCATTAACCGAATACCGGGCTGACCACTATCAAAAAAGGCTGGATCCGATATGCGTTCATTCTAAACATGCTATACTCTGAATGATATAAACCCAATGTGAAGTGTACCAGGCCAAAATCTGGCTGTTTACCATCTTTACAAGCAGTGCTCTATTAATTGATACTGGTCTTTAAGCTATTTTCTTCTAGTACTTATGTATGTTTAATTGCAGAAGGAAGCATGAATAGTGTACTGTCAAGGATAAGGGGTCCTTTTACACCGTCCCAGTGGATGGAGTTAGAGCATCAAGCTTTGATTTACAAGTACATTGTTGCAAATGCCCCTGTACCAACTACGCTTCTCATCCCTATTAGAAGGAGCCTCGCCCCTGCTGCTTTCTCCCCGTTCGCTTCTTTCGCTTCTGGCCCTTGTAAGTGATGCTTGGCCTACAAATAATCACTGTACTTTCAGGCATTTTTTTAGTATCACGTGCACACACACACACACACACATGAAAGAGGGAAAATAAAAGATAGTCTAGAAATTTGAGTTCAACTGATATCCAAAAGCATGGTCCACTACTCACTGGTATGATCATACTAGCATTGCATCTCATATACTCAGAAAATCACATTGAAACATTAAAAACAAAGGGCAAGGATTAGGAATATAAGGTTCTATTTTGAGATTACTAACCGCTGCCTGGTACAAGTACAATCCATACTATCCATTGCAATTTGACTTCTCAAATTTTGTGGGGACTGATTTATACCTAACTCGGTTTGTTGCAGTGGGATGGGGTTCA
The DNA here is from genome assembly GCA_027725995.1 of Rhynchospora tenuis. Taxonomy (NCBI): domain Eukaryota; kingdom Viridiplantae; phylum Streptophyta; class Magnoliopsida; order Poales; family Cyperaceae; genus Rhynchospora; species Rhynchospora tenuis. The sequence goes on along the minus strand of CM050888.1, from coordinate 17,036,668 downwards.
CTGCACCTAGGCTATGCAGGAAATGCTGATCCTGAGCCAGGGAGGTGCCGTCGGACAGATGGGAAGAAGTGGCGGTGCTCAAGGGACGCAGTCCCTGACCAGAAATACTGCGAGCGCCACATCAACCGAGGCCGCCACCGTTCAAGAAAGCATGTGGAAGGCCGCACTGCCAATGCTGGCCAGGCCCCAACAAAACCTGCAGCTACCCCTGGTACGGGTGGGGGCCTGAATGCTGCTGCTGCTCATACGTCTGTTGGAGATTTAAATAGGTAGGATAGCAACTTTTTAGTTTTTCCTTTTGATATATTTCTCTCTATAATTATTATTATATTATTATTTTATTTTTATGTTTTTTATATCAAAAGAACGTTCAATGCATAGCATACCTTGATCATAGCAACATAGCTCAACTGATAAAAATATTGAATTTGAGAAAAAGATGATCAAATAACTGCAACATAGTAACCAAAATGACTTGATCCTTATTAACTGCAAAAGGATAAGCCGGATAAAGCCTACAGTTTTACAGTTTTATCAATATGAATCTTTGTAGTGTAGATAAAACAAGTTAATTTAATCATTATTGTTCCAATAATCTAACGCATGCTCAGATCATAGCATATCAGTAGATAATGGTATTAACGCATGCTCATTTAGAAACAATTTATCAAAAATATATATTTTTTTTGTTTTCCTCCTTTTGACACAGTTTTCTTAATAGAACTTATAACCTTCAAATTTATATCTGCAGGGTGTTGCTAAATGAGTCGAGTAAAGCTGATCATATTCATGGGCCTCAAAGTCTCTCTCTCCTAACTTCTACAAACCAGAGACAACTTGAAACTTCATTTGCAAACCGAAATAAACCTGAAAAGCTGTTCGAAGCTCCGAATGGGTGGACCCAGATTGAAGATGCCCGATCCAACGCAACACAGCTCTCCATAGCCATTCCTGTGGATCCCTCTGATTTCTCCTCTTCATCATCTCCTAGTCATGACAACCTAACCCTAGCTCCAGTCGCATTATCTCAATCCTTCAATAGCAACATACCAATGTCATGGGAATCTTCTGTTGGTGGTCCATTAGGGGAGGTTTTAAATAATTCAAATGCTAATCATGCATCGAAAGATCAAAACAACAATTGTGGGTCTCTAAATTTATCCACTGACAGCTGGGATTTAAGCCCAAATTTGAATTTATCTCCGACAGGTGTACTTCAAAAGAACAACTTTGGATCTGTGTCCAGTAGCAATGCGAGTAGCCCAAGGCCAGACAATGGGGTTATCTGTAGTGATCCTATCGGCTCACTGGTTACGAAACCACAATCAATTACATTGCTTTAAGCATTCTTAGAAGATAAATCTTTGCTATGATCTGTGTGCTATAATCTAACTAATATGACCTGTTTGGACTGTGAAAGTGCATTGAGATTTGATATTTGCTAGAACTGATGTTTTAATTTGAGACCGAAAAAAAATGTACCACATTCGTGAATACACCACTGCATGTGCCACTGCCTCCTATGCAACCTGGGCCCACTGTTATGGGGGGGAAGTCACACAGTGGAGACTGGAGACCGGAAAAATGAGGGAATGGTGGAGGTACCAGGCGTTACTAAATACTTTTCGCAGTTTGTTGATTGATAATTTTCTTTTTATGCTTTTTAAGTTAGATTATGTTGTTTGTTGGCTGTTTGTATTAGGAGGATTTCTCTGAGGTCAAAGGTTTTGGAATGTGGCCTTGGATACATGTAAAAGTTGGATTAAATTGCGGTGTTAGCAATTATCTAATTTTGTGTGTTTGATCTTTGCTTGTGTTGGGTTCAATTTTCATTGGTTGAAAATTTTACATCTTATTCAGAATGAAAAGAAGTTGATAAATAATGTATTTCAAAAACTCTCTACTAAATGTAATTTGACTCAGAAAAACTCAAATCGAGAAAGTATAATGACTTATTGAGTACTTTGAAGGCAGAAATTGGACAGTTAAAATGCATGCCTTGGATAAATCATGACTCATGAATGAAGGCAACGTATCTTTCCCTGCTGTAGTAATTAAGCAGTCAGGTATCCTATTCTCTCTCTATTCTGTGCATGCACACCTAATACTGTTGGGATCATTGCCTCTACAGGGCCCTACAGTTGAGGAGAGAGACAGAGAGAGAGAGAGATGTATTCTGGGATATCAGAGAGCAAAAGGTAGTGGCTCTAACTGTTTATGTAATTTTACTGATAGCTAACTTTTTCTGTTATTTTGGGACATCTCAAGCTGAGCCGGTACAAAATTTCAGTCAATTTGTTTTCTTTGCTGGATAAACTAGATGACTTTTAGCTTGTTTAAAAATTTTAACATTAAATTCCTCATATCAGATATTTGGTTCTTCCAAACCAAAACTTCTGGAATTTCGTCCTTTCAGACTCCCCGAATTAAGCATGCAAATTCCAGCTGAAGTTCAAAGGAACAGTAATCTATATACATGCAGTAAACTACATATTCCTATTTGCAACGCATTTTGTAATTTTGATACAGCATTAAAAAGGAAGCTATAGCTATCATGGACATACAGTAGGATTCTCTTTCTTGATCAATGTCTCTGCCTCACTGATTGATGGAGGAAACAGAAATCTCAGACTCAGAGTGCTTTCATGGACTGCTGGGGCACTGACACCAAGTTTATTGAAATTTTTGCAGTTGCATATATTCTGTATTCGTTAAAAATATTTTACCATGTTTAACTGGGTTTTTAGCACTGTGCGTAGTATGAAAAATATATGATTGATAATCTAATCAGATTTAACAATTAGTTCAAATATAGATATAATTTTTTAATTTGAAACATTTTTCTTACTGCTGAAAAATAGCATCATACGCTAGATTAAAACAAACTCTTCATTTTCTGTTACATTTCTTCACCATCTTTTTCTTAATTTTAATTATGTACTATTCACATAGAAACCCGTCCATATGAATTCTCCAAGCTCAAAATGGGAGAAACTTGCTTTAATTCTTTCTGTTTCGATTGGTAAATTTTTTTATTAGGACGACATAAATTCTATCTTGCATTTTTAATATCAATGTATACGGTAGAGTTGTAGCAGTTCATTGTGTGGTTGTTTGTATTATTAATTATTAGGCAAATGGGTCAGTGGGAACTGGAGGGCTTTGTGCCCGTTTGAACACTAGAAACTTGACATAGGCTTTTTAATAAATTCTACGCTATACATAAGTATTTGAACATTTATTCTTTTATTAATTTTCTTTTACAAATGCACCAAAAATGGTAAACTTTTTTCGCCATTAATATGTCTTTTTGGTGTCTTGCTAAATATTCTTTTACATATGGTATTGATACGTTTACTTAATTTTACATATATAATTTATTTGATTTTTTTTTTTTACAAATTAAGTATTAAAATGCAAAAGACCAGAATTGCCAAAATAAAAAGAAAACAGTGAGATATAACTCGAAATCAAGTAAAGGCAGAAAATTAATATGGTACATTTTCTCTAATTTATGTGATTAGACACCTCAATCTTGCTTCAATTGTCTTAATCTCATTCCACAAAAATTTCATGCCAAGACGACAAACGAAAATGAAAACCCCATAAAGAAGTCGCGTACATACAATTGCACAGATGGAAAACTATATATATATATATATATAGAATTAGTTATAATTTTTAGAGCATAAAAATAAAAATTATTTTCACTTAAAAAATTTCTTACAATATCCGTCCTTCCAAATTTCCAATTGAATGCTCCAGTTAAATAGATCAAGATTCAAGAATGCTTTTTCTTCTTGAAAATGTAACTTTTTTGAGTTACCTGTTTCATTACCAATGAAACGGAAATATACAATGTTTAATAGGAAGATACAATATACCATTTTGCTCTTTCACCAATTACTTTAACATCATTTTTTCTACTCCGCAATAAAAAAATGCTAACTACACAAAATACCAAGTTAGTAGGTTATAGTTGAGGTAGCATCTAACTCGCGTAATTTTGATTCATATGGCGGTGCCAAATCAATAAGTTAATATACTAATAAATAGACTAGACTAACCTACCAACATAGAGAGATTACTTTCAGTACACTACTAAACAAAAAAATTATCTAAATGATATGGTATCTATTTGGCCATCAGATAGTAACAAAATTCATTTACTAGACAAGATGATAAACTATTGCTAGTCACAAAATTCATTTATTTAATACAAATCTGTTGGCTATCGCCAACCTTCAAAAATAAAAAAATAAAAAAAATAAACTATGCAAATTCACAACAAATTAAAGATCAATATCTTGATGTAATAACTTGAAACGTTTAAAATAACAAAGAGAAAATTACATTTCAACCAATACTTTACAAATGAGTTTATAATGCAAAATTTTTAATACTTTGAACATTTTTAACACATTAAATACTCAATTTTCTTTATATAGTTATATGAGAATAATAGATATGAACAATTATCTTACCTTATTAACAAAAACTAATATTCTGGATCTTGTTGCTATGATATACCAAATGAAATATAATGTTTGATAAAGTTTTTCAGTTTTCTCCATCACCTTATCATTCTTAATTATGTTCTCATAATCAATTAGGGGAACAATTAATAAACTCGGGTGTACGCAGCGATGTAATGTCTTATGACTTATGACAGAACACAACACCTGTATAGTGGATACTTTCAATACTTCTTCTTCACTGAAAATGCGTTATTGCTCACGTGAGTTTGATGTTTGTCTTTTTTTTAATACCAATTGTGTTGTGTGTTTAACAAAATATTTAGTGGGTCCCTCCACAATGCTTTTTAAAAAGTAGGTATTATGGTTTGCAACTTCTGGCCCATACGGTTCTTACCCTTACTAGAGGGCTATGAAATTGGGCCTTAGGCCTAAGTAATTTTCCAGCCCATTTTACTTCCACGGAGTCCATGTGGTAATCTTAGGAAGCCTAATTAGGCTTTTTGTTTGCTCATCTAAGTTGAGCTCTCCATCAAGTATGCTAAAATACTGGAGCAAACAATCGCATTCGTGGTCTATTGAATATTGAAACACGCTCATATATATATATTCCTTTCATTTAGTTCCAAATTCAGAGCAAGAAAGTGTACAAAGTGAGCACTCCCAAAATATTATAAGATCTTTGAATCAATTCCTATCTTGTCCCTGAACACAATTTGCATGTTTGCTGCTTAAAATCAAACTAACCTGATTGAGTCCAAAAAGAAACTTCCCTGAAAAGGAGATTTATAGATCATATTGGGACCGAGTAGAGGAGAATGTGCTCGGTTAAATTTATTTGTTGAATTCAATTAAATATCACGTCTAAATAAAACCGACATAATCAGTGATCTCAAATCTCAAGAAAGAATATGAAAGTTTTGAGAATTGGAATTGCAAATTCTGACCCCAGAGAAGATCAGAACATAAAATCTGTCCTTAAAGGACTGAACTTCCGAATCGGATCTTTAGAGAAGAGAAATTTTTTTCAGAAGTCAAGACTTTTAAAATCACAGCTTTTGATTTTTTTTTTTATTATACCTTTTTACTCTCAACAAGGTCCTTGAATGACCGGACTTTTAAGTTCCATCTTTTTGTTTTTGTTTTTCAATTATAATTTAACATTTTAGCATTTATTAAAATTTAAATTTAATTTTTATTTTCAAGAGATTTAATTTTGGAAGTTTATATTAATTAATAAAAATTAATTCAGAAATTTTTGTTAATTTAAAACTTTAGACAGGCATTTTGGATTATTTTAATTGCGAAGCTGTTGGTTAGGTTTGTTGCGTGCCCGAAAAAATTATAAATAACTTTAATTAATTACGAAATTATAAAATAATCCGTTTTTAATCAAATTTTTAAAACTGACTGCGCAGTTTCGGAATCCCAGATTCCGAAACTAATTTTGCTTAGCTAGTTTCGGAATCTGAGATTCCGAAACTAAACCTGCCGACATTTGAGCGGGAAATTAGCTAGTTTCGGAATCTGAGATTCCGAAACTAGCTAGTTTCGGAAACTCAGATTCCGAAACTAGCTAGTTTCCCGCTCATAATGTCAGTAACTATTTAATTAATTATTTCACTATTTAACCACTGTTTAATCAATTATTTCATGCAAAACATTATAATTTTACTATTTAATCAATTATTTCATGCGAAATTACAGTGTTTTGACAGAATTTCTCTGTTTAAATTAGTATTTTTTTGGATGACTTTATTTTTTTACATGACTTTCTCTGTTTAAATATGTATGTTCTAGAGTTTTCTTTGTAACCGACCATAACTAGTATAAATAGTTGTCATGTGTACTATTCATAGGTGTATTATTCATAGTTGTCATGTGTATTATCCAGACAGAAAAAAGGATGCAAACACCCCTGTTAACTATAATGAAAGTCACTTGATTTACTACATTTCTCTTTTTTATGATTAATTTTTTATTTTTAAAAAATTATAAGTAGTTTTACGTGATGTTTAGGTTTGAAAACTTTCAAAAGTAGATTTTGGAGGTTCAGACAGCGTTTTTTGGCCCCGAAAATGGTCGTTACGGGTAAACCCCTATAAACCTTGTAGATCTCGTCGCGAGCTTTCCGGAAAGTAGTCATATGCCCAAAACGGACGTTCCTATCAAAAGTTAAGCCTCCTTGAAGTTATAGTGTTCCAAAACATCGATTTTTTAAGTGTTTTCTTTCATCTCTCTTATATGTATATATATATAATATGTTGAGCTACTCGTTGTGAATCATTGTAAGCAGCCTAATTTGAAGGGACACAATTGAGATTCCGAAACTAGCTAGATTCCCGCTCAGACGTCACAAAACTTAATATTTTATCCTATTTTATTACTATACTTTACTTTTATTATACTTTACCATATAACACTACTTTATTACTTTTATTTTATTATTTTTACTATAATATTTTTAAAAAATTTGAAAATAATAACAAAAATTATTTATTAAAACAACTATTATTAATTTTTCAAATACTTTAAAATAATAACAAAAATTATTTATTAAAAACTAATAATAATCGAACATAAATTATCATATATATACATTTATCAAACTCAATAACTTAATAATATAAAAAAATAATACATATTTCATTAATATAAAAAAGTAACACATAGTTCTCTCTCTTTAATTAATTAAAAAATTTAAAAATTAAATTTCGCTCAAAAAGTGGCTGAAATGTCAGCAGGTTTAGTTTTGGAATCTCAGATTCCGAAACTAAGCAGAATTAGTTTCGGAATCTGCGCAGTCAGTTTTAAAAATTTGATTAAAAACAGATTATTTTATAATTTCGTAATTAATTAAAGTTATTTATAATTTTTTCGGGTTGCGTGCACGCTTGTATACAAATCGGGCTTTCTAAAGTTTAAACTTCTTTTTCCCGTTCTCACTACAAGGAATAATATTACTTCCGTACTTAGCGGAAACAAACTATGGCTTGGTTTTAGTTGGTCAGTAATTTTTTCAGAATTGAATTTCCAATACTTTTTTTAATATGCTAAACTTCATTAATAAAAATCAATTTGATAAGTTTGGTAATCGTAATACTAAGTTGTGACTATGTGAGGCTGTAATTAAATTTGATGCACTTCTTTGTTCATCAAACTAGTTACAATTTTCAAACAGTTAACTTTTTAGTAAGTTTTGATAAATATCAAATTACGTTCACATTGTAAAAAACTTAATAAAAATCATTCGGTCATCCATACACCACAATATGTGTATACATTTTGTTTTTTCTATTTTAGAATTCTAAGCCATCTTCTTTCGGTTTTAATTTTATTAGCAATTCGGACAACTACATTCAAATTATATAAAGTCTGTCTTTTTTAAAAAAAAATTGTTACAGAAAATCCGAACTTAGTAGGACTTGGCTTATGAGGACGTTGGTTGATCCTTCGGTATTTTCTTTAATCAAAGGAAAAAATGATTGATGAAGTCTCCATTAAAAGAGCCGACATATAGCACTAGGCACATAATATGTGTAAACTTAATTCATATATTCTTTTTTTTTTTTCCAACTTTATTCCCTCTGAGATTTTCTGAATTGGAATAGATAAACTATAAAATTGGAAAAATTGAAAATTTTATCTCGCTGAATTTAAGTTTACACAACCCAAGCATTTTTTATATGGACAAATTTGAATGCACTTTCACTTCCTGAGGAGCGATGATGTTTAGCGAAATGAAGTCAATTAGACCAATCTATCTGTCACTATTCACTACAGTTTAATATTTTAAGTGGGCCACTGACTACTTAAATTTATATGTATTTTTCATTTTTCAAATGGAGATGCCAATAATTCACAATAAAACTCCAATGACAGACAAGAACGAGAAATTTAAATATTCATATAAATACCTAATAACCAAACATTTTACATGCATTGACGATCTAAAGCTTCATTTTTTTTTTGTTTTGTATATACAAATTAATTTATATTTCGTTTAATAAAATTACCTGACGATAATCTTCAACTGATCCCTAAAAAAAAATTAATTGTTTTTTTCCTCATTATTTCCGTGGACATGAGAAAATATTGCTATCCGATTAAAATATATAAAAATACTTTTTTATATTTGATATTTAAATTACATTTCAAACTCAGAACATCTGTTCATAAACTATTTTGTAGCCGAAGGATAAGAAACTATGTGACTTTATCAAGTTCCGAGCACGGGGAACCCACGTATAGTGTGTTAAATAGGCGGTTGGCGCAACAATATATCAATTGTGTGCCAGTGTGGGGGACTTGGGACCTGATGGGGTCCAATTGGATAAGAGTTGGTGCACTTTCGTTTGTTTGTAGTCACGCGACTTGGTACCTTGTCGGAGCTATTTAAAATTTCTGCCATGGTACTTATCAGAACCACCTCAACATGGAATCCAGTGGCAGTGTCATCGTGTCATCAAAAGGAAAAAGGAAAAAACACAAAGAATATGGTTTTTCTGGGGCATTTCACGGTGCTGCATTCAGATGCTGATACGGTGCACCTGCCTAGGCTGCCTTTGTTAAAGTCATCAGCAACATCAGATTAATTTTTTTTTATAATATATAGGTCAACCTCCGTCACTACCGAGCAATTAAGCTCTTCGTCATACTTCAATTGATCATAATTTCATTTCATATTTATTATCCAAATAAAAATTGAGTTGTTGAGGAACAATTTATTAATTTTAGTGACGGAAGTTTACTTTTGTGTTAAAGTCATCAGCAACATCAGATTAATTTTTTTTTATAATATATAGGTCAACCTCCGTCACTACCGAGCAATTAAGCTCTTCGTCATACTTCAATTGATCATAATTTCATTTCATATTTATTATCCAAATAAAAATTGAGTTGTTGAGGAACAATTTATTAATTTTAGTGACGGAAGTTTACTTTTGTACAAAAGTTTCATACTTATAATATTTTTTTTGTTGATATCTCAGGAAAAGAAGCAAAATTATTTAACGTATCAAACAAGTATTGATCTATAATACTTCGACAAAATTATTTGGGCTCCGGCCTGTTGTCAAGTTGGCAAATGTATGTGACACCTATTCAGTGTTATTTAAATGCACAGTAGCGTTCTGTATGTGCCATAGAAAATCAAAATTTATTTTCCATATCAAGTGTGTATCTTTGGTACTTCATAAAATTCATTTGGCTTTGGCCTTACTTTCTAAGGTATTCAAATTTCAATATTATTTGACTCGACACCAGCGTTGGTATATATAACATAGGAAACAAAAATTAATCTCTATATCAAACAATCGTGGATCTTTAGTACTTTTATCAAATTCTTTTGGCATTCTTAAAAAAGAAAAATTGCTTTGGTCTGATGTTACTAGTTCTCAAGCAGAGGTGGCAAATCATATATGAGAGTTTTTCAATTTAATTATACTGCACAATACGGTCAACGTATGTGCCGTAGAAAATCAAAATTCTTTTCTCAATTATTTTAAAGTATCAACCACCAACGTACAAAGGCAATTGGGACAGTCTAAAAAAGGAAAAAGAAAAGAAAATGAAATTACAACACATATACACTATGACAAGTGCTCTGTCATGCATATTTCATGGAACCAACGGCTTAAGTATTGATTGATACCGCATTTATAGTGTAAAAGTGAAACATAATAATTGATTGATCACATAACAAATACACTATGAAAAGTGCTCTGTGCTCATGCATATTTCATGGAACCAACGAATTAAAATTGACTGATACCACATTTATTTTATGTAAAAGAGAAACACAATAATTGATTGATCACATAGATTTGTATCTAAAGTAATCTAATCATAAATACGCCGTAGATGGATTGGTTGACGTATGTCAATAGCTCACTTTACAAACTTTTAGTTCAAATAATAATTATAATTATAATTAAACAGTCGGTACGTTTAGTACCTAACAGAAGTTAATAAGGTACTAAAGTTGGGACATCACAATCATAACTCAACTTATAGAAAGTGAAAACTCAAAATAAGAATATATGTATTTCACAAGATAAAACTTAATCTATCAATATCACCAACAAATTTAATTAAACCATTATTGTGCGTATATTTTTCCTTGCTTTTTAGCATGAACTTATACCAACATATATTAAAATTTGGATTTAGGAACCATCATCCATAAAATCTATCACTTAAATATCTTTAATGAATTTTTTACGCATCTTAAAGTGCTTATCTATCTATTGTGCAATGCATATTGGCTTACTGCATGTATTGATACATACTTATCTAGTGCATAAGTGTAAGATGCACATTTGCATATTTTCGTTAAGAAATAACCATTGACGGCAGTCACGCAGTTTTGACTAAGTCAAAATATATTTTAATAGTTGTCAGACAACGGTTTTGATGTTCCAAACACATCTTCTGAACTTAATAAAATTCACATTAGAATATTGTGCCGATGCACACTTGAGTATTATCTCCACACAAGCTTGTTTGATTTTTTTATTTCCCCTGTAAGTTGGGCAACTAGTTGGAAAGTTTTCGACTGAAGACATAAAAAGAAATAAAATATTGATTTAAAATTTATTCACAAAGGTGGTTATCAATAATAAATTAAATATCTCTGTCGTGACTATACATGAATTAGCATTTCTACACTATACAACTACATAAAACTGTGGACAATATCATCAAATATTGCATCTTCAATCTCCATTGCAATTTTCCTTATGTCAGCACTAAAATCACACCTCCTGGGTGTCTCTATAATCTCTTTAGATATTCTCTTGCTTACTTTATCCATCTCTATTATGTGGTTTTCCAACGATTCAGACTCCTTTTTCTGTATCTTCAATGTTTCCTTTTTCTCCTCTGACCTCAAAATCTGGCCTTCACAGTCCCAAATTCTCTCTTGATTGCTTCTGCAAACAGAAAATGGAAGCTTCCTTTTGGGCTGATCTTGATCAAGGGGTTTTAGAACTTTCTCAAATTCAGGGGTGTATGCTCTTTCAAGTAACTGTTTGAATATGTCAAGGATTTTGGGGTCTAGGATGCTTGTTTCTGAAGGTTTCTCTTCTTCACCTTCGATGAAAGACAAAACAAATGATATCAGTTCTTGTGAAATCAGAGGAACCAAAAACATGTTCCTTTCTTTACCTACTCATGAAAGGCAAAAAATATTTGTTTTGAAATTAAAAAAAAGGTTTTCAAATTCAGAATAAATATCATTGAAAAATAAAAAAAACTTCATCAAAATTCTATAAAGTAAGTTAGAACTCATGGTATGTAATTGAAATATTTCATAATTCAGAGAGGAAATAACATTACATCAGAAAAATTTGTATAAGAATGGATATAAAAAATAAAGGAAGAAGTGATTGTAAACATGATATACCAAAATTGTTAACGTATTCTACAAAAAAAAATTGAAACTTACTGTGGCTAGCAGGGGAGCTTTTGTAAGAACCAAAATCAAATACTGAAACTGGACTAAGCTGCTTGATATCCATCTTGTGCATCTTCTTCTCCCCAAATCTCTCTGAATTCTTAAATTCCTGATCTCTTTCAGTGTTGACATCCCTTTCCAGTCCCTTTTTTGGATATTTTACTTGTAAAAGTTTTGAAAGTAGTGTTCTTTTCATGCACCCATCTCTCCTTTGGCTTCTGAATTGGCTACTTGTTAACTTTTGAAGTATTCTCTTTTCATTTCCAGGCCAGCACATGGTTGGAACTTCATCTAAAAACCTTGTTGAGTATCCCTTTTCCAAAAGGTATTCATCAAGAAAGAAAGGCTCTTGCTTTTCTTCTAGAAGCTCGTGGAGGCGCCGTGCTTTAGGTGATGATGTAGAATTGGGATGCGCCATGCTGGAGTTAATTAGAGGAAATAAGAGAGGTACAAAGGAGAAAGAGATGAAGGAGATGGGCGTCGTTTATATATATACATTGGAAAGTAATCCACAATAACGGTTCTTGAAGAATTGGATTCTTTTCTAATTACATATCTAAACTTTTATCATTTTCCATTTTGGTCCCTTAGTTTTTCCATTCTAATAAAATTTTGCCTGGTGTTAAAGCCGTGAAAAATCGGGTTCAGTTGTCATAATAAATAGATTAAATTGACAGAATGTTGGATGTATGATTTCATTTCATATCTCATGTAGACATGTAAAAATGTTGGAAAATAAACGTTCATGTCATCATCCATACCATTAATGCATTATTGAGTGGACAATAACACAAACATGTTGGCGACCACATGTTGTTAAGGATTCCCATCTTTCAATCTTTGTTTTTGAACAGGTATGAACGGTATGACTGTTTGGAACTAAATTGATTTTGCGGAAAGGAAGTTTGAGAAAATAAGGATTAGCTTTGTTTGTTGTTCTAGAAGGTCATGAGCTGGAGTTGACTCGAAGGGTGACAAGCAATTGACACGAGGAGACCTCAGAGGTAGATTAAAAATGTTAATGAGCTTCTTTCAATTTAAAACAAATAATGGAATTATTGTTCCGAGTAGAATTGAGGATTTCATTCAATTCATAAATACATCCATCTCTTTCCAATATGAGAAATACTAGAGTCCAATATATTGGACAGATGAGGTCCGTCCAATAAGATCATTTTCACATTTTTAAATTTCAAACGATCGATCCGAACCGTTCAATAAGTTCTCCATATTAAAAACTTATAAGAAACCAACTTTTACATTTTTTTTAAAATTTTTTTACTATTTTTGGTATTTTAGAAAATTGTTGTTATTACACGATCCAGATTTTTTATATCATGAATTTTCTAAAATACCAATAAATAAGTAAAAAAATAAAAAAAAATGTAAAAATTGGTTTCTTATAAGTTTTTAATATGGAGAACATATTGAACGGTTCGGATCGATCGTTTGAAATTTAAAAATGTGAAAATGATCTTATTGGACGGACCTCATCTGTCCAATATATTGGACTCTAGCATTTCTCTTTAATTATTTATAGACAATTTACCCTATTACATGTTATTGTTTACTCGGATATAGAAAAGCACTAAAGCATGTACATGCTAAAGTAAATAATTAATATAATACTACTAAGTCATTCTTGATCTCTTTAATTATTTATAGACAATTTACCCTATTACATGTTATTGTTTACTCGGATATAGAAAAGCACTAAAGCATGTACATGCTAAAGTAAATAATTAATATAATACTACTAAGTCATTCTTGATCGTGTGTAGGCTGAGACGCAATAATGCCAGATTTGTCCATGTCTGATGCAATACAATCCCAATGAGGTTGTGTTTGACGTGCCAAAGTGATGTGCTGGCAAGGTATCAGTACAGTTTAGGCTCTGTTTTTTGTTCTTTTTTCATTAACTTTTAATCTTATTTTTGTTTATTTTATAATATTTTGTAAGTTGGTCGAACTTTTTATTTTTCTATGCAAGTTTTTAAATATATGATGATTCTAGTTTTTATTTTTTTAAGTGTTTGACAACTCTATCACTGTGCAACCTTTTTTATTAGTTTCTTTGTTTGGCTTGTACCTTCACTTTTACTTAAGTTTTAATTGATTCGCAAAATTCAACAACTTTTAATCTACAGATTGCTTCATGTTATATGCTTGGAAGTATTGTGAAGAATATGCATTCGAAAGACAATTATGATTCAATAAGGGGGAAAAAAGGATAATTAATGGACGGCAGGATGTAAACGCGCATGTCTAAGAATTTTTGTGACATTATGCGATAAAAAAATAGACACATAATTTCCAAACATTTAAAATGAAAATACTGTAAATATTCATTTTAATTATACTTCTCATTTGCTATCGTAGAAAATAGTATGCTAATATTGTAGTACATGGGACATCAGATTAAAATTTTACTTTAGATCTTATTTAGAATAATTTTTAAGAAAATAAGATATAATTTAAACTAGTTAATTTTGATCGGATGGTCACAAAATTATGACAATTTGTATCGTCATGTTGTGGCAGTATTTGCAGTCCCACGGAGGTCAAGTTTACAGTACAAAGGCCCTCGTCCATATAACCTATTGGAGGTCAAGTTGCATAAAAACCATCATCTGAAATATGACTAGGAACACAAACTCTGTTGGGTTTCCTCTCATGTCGGTAAGATCGTGACCAAAGTATGGCGATTTAACAAGACAGATCACAAGAGAACTATTCTATTTGGAATAAACAAAGCAAAGCAACTATTAAAACAGCTCCGTACAAAGTGAAAATTATTTCCAGGATGTCAAGCTTTCAACTACTCGCTGCAACAATTGTTCTCCAATTTGGATTATTGCAATTTGGATTTTGCGCAATCCGGGACACTTCAAATGTAATTTCTATTTTAAAGACAACCACCGGATCTTTTCCAAATTTTGGTCAAGACTAATATTCCATTTCCCTTCTTGGTACAGCGTTACTTCTTATAGAATGATTTGCTTAATTATGTAACTTCTCCATGTAAGAAAAGCAAATGAAAACAAAGTACCTCACTGTGCTCTATAAAACATCCTTGAGCTGTTACGTCTTTTTCCCTTGGAGATTCGCAAGTGGATCTCCAATCATTAAATTATCATGCAACATATCATATATCTATTTCCCACTTGTTGGAAAGGCCAACTGACCCAACTCACTTGTTGAACAAGAATATTATTCTTATCCTTCCATTGCCCCTTTACTGTTCCCTATCGTACACATAAATAAATATTTTAACCACTTGTTGAACAACGGTGCTATTCTTGTTTCCGCTGTCCGGTCCTTAAGAGCCTCGATTCAATCTTGGAGCTTATGCCAACACGCCAACCACATGCTGAAGGAGCTCGGGTTTTTTGTGTTTATGTTTAAATATGAGAAGTACCAAGCGCTAACAATACTGAATACTATAGGCTCTGGTTCTTAATCTTCTTCTACTTTGAAAAATAAAAAGCAAAAGGAATACTAAAATATCGCTGAAAGGCTAAGCTAGAAATATTGAAAAATAAAGATATTTGACACTGATAGCTTCTACAGCAAAGTACCTAGTTTTAGAACTATCAAGTCAAATGCAACTTGAGTTGCAATCACAACCTATCTATTTTTTCAAGCTACTCGTGAGGTGCAATCGGAGCTATTTTGGTATTCTCAAGAAAGGCTCTCGATTTAGAGTAAAGGGAGGTCAGCATCCCTTCCTTTTGTGAAAATGTAGTAATTAAACGACGCACCTCTTCTCTCAGATCGTTCAGCTTTCTTTTTTCTTCCTTCAGCTCCTTAAGAAGACCTTGTTTTTCACTTTTCACCTGATCTATTTGATTCTCCAAACATGCCACATCATCTGTCAAGCCAATTTTCTCTTGCTTTAAAATATTATTCTCTTCCTCCAGCTTGCAGTATTGCTCTTTTAAGGCCTCATATTGCTTTCGTACATCATGAAGATCTTCAAGTCTTTCATAGTTCTTTGTTTGAAGCTCTTCATTTGATGGTAAATCCTATTTTCAATGAAGTGATGATTGGATAATTAGATAGCTGAATAAACATGAAAAGATATTGCAGCTGTGAAATGCATCTAGTGAAATTAGTAGTTTTAGAGGTGGTGGAGGAATTAAATACATAATACAGGCTGTTTAGTACAAAACTAGCCAATGCAACTCACAGTGTACATTACAGATGAACCTGTAATGGCCCTGGCTTACCTTAGAGCAGCAGGATGCTAGCAGGCAATTTGCATGCTTCTGCATGCCTGTGCAACTCTGTACCCGTATGCCTCAAATATCCAATGTGTACTTTGGGAATATAGTTAAAAAAAAAAAATTACACAGCATTTCATTGATAAAAGAAAAGGAAACAAAAGGTTACAGCAAAAGAACTCGATAAGAATGGAAATTGCAGAAGGCCCCTCCTATCCTTTCATGTAGTAATGAACAAATTACACTTACAAGAGAGGTCTCGCTGGATGGAAATTCCTGAGCTGGCAAGGGAGGAGTCATCTGGAATGCCTCAAGATCGGTAACACGCCCCTTGTTGAGGCGAGTCCAGAGATCCTCATCGGCCACATCAGCAAAGTTGTCAGGGATTGGGCTGGACTCAAGCTCCTTATAGCTGGGTCTCCTGACAACAAAATCAATTGATGGACATTTGAAATTTGGAGTTTTTAAGGCATCAAACTCCATAAAATGGGCCTCATCAGGTGTTGCACTTCTTTCATCAACCTTTTTCTGCATACGAATATGTAATTTTAATGAGTTTGACTAGTTGAATTGAACTCTGACAATTAGAAGTTCTCTTAAATGGCCCGCCAAAGAACCCCATGCTGTTATCATGCCATTGGCCCCCAGGATTTTGACACGTCAACCCTTGTCTTTGCCAAAGAAACAATATGCAGGCCACTGATACCGGGGAATGTTACACTGCATCTGTACTGATCCCTTAAACTGACACATATAGGTCTATAAAGGTCAGATCGCCACCAGACCTGACAAAATCTCGCCAAATTCCAAGTTCCAACAGAAAGCAAAACAAAAAAAAACCAACCCTTCCCCGCCCTACCCCACCCACCACCGCCATTGCATTTCTTTTTACCAGTACAAGAGCCTAAATCTGACCATGCCAGTATGAGAAACAATTAGAAACCCAGGTATTTATAATGGCTTCTATAAAAACACTAAATAGGTAGATGCATGAAGTCCCTGAGCTAATACCTACCCAAACTGGAGAAACAACCCAGAACCAGATGCTATAAATGTTCAGAAAAAAAAAGAAACATAATTTCAGACTTATTTTCTTGCTATAATTATAGATATGCATCAAACCAAGCTAGTATCTAGAGCAGCATCCAAGATATGAAACTGCCCTTATTTCAAATATATTAACCTGAATAATTTAAGACCCAGAAATAATTAAAACTGAAAAATGACACCTCACTGACAAAACCTAAAATTTAGCCCCAAAAAACTTGAACCTGATCCCAAGCCAATATAACCCACCTAAGTCAACAATATGGTCAAGATTGTTGTACCAAGAGAATATCATATGGTTCAGTATGTGAACATGCTGGACCTGACTTCTCAATAATGAACTGCTTCTGATTAAGTTGAAATGATACTAAAGGAAAGTATTGGTTTTCTGTTCAGCAGAGCTGTAGTGTAAGGCTCAGTAGCTGTAATTAATTATAAAGCACACACGCTATGCAGTTTGAAAAGATCCAAAAGTTTTTTAGTAACATAAAAATTACATATGTACCCAAAATAAACTAAAAGAGGATATATCTACCCAATCAACATGCAATATACTACATGAATCCATAAATGGCTGTTCAAACCAGTACCTGACTACAGGCGCTAGAGAAATGCACTGACTTAGAGAGGTTCGTAAGATTTTCTATGGTCTTTTCTTGCTCCAATATGCGGTTCTCTAGTGCATAACGAGCTTTCCTTTCCTCCTCCAGTTCTGTTGCTAGCCTCTCTCTCTCCAGCTCAGACTAACATGGATTAAGAAGAAATACAAGTGTTAAAGGAAAGGCTCTAAATGAGTTTGCAGTCCTGGACCACTAATAAAAAGTGATTCAGTATTTTGTTAACATGATTATATCAAGGACAAACCTTGTGCATGTCATTTCTTTGTTTTAATAGCACTTGTTCTAGCACCTCAGAGTGGGAACCCTATCATTCAAAGATACTTGAAGTAAATAAATTATCTAATGCAAAATGTTATAAAAACAAAATGAAATCCAAATTATAACACAGTCAAATGGAGAAAGCCACCTGAAGTTTCTTCCTAAGCTCCTCTATCTCTAGTTTTTGCCTTTTCAGTAGAGCAGCATCTGTTAGGATCTGTTTCATAAAACAAAAAGAATGCAAGTTTTTCAATGTTTGCATATATTTGTTCACTCTAATTTGCAAAACTACTCAGGTTATGAAGAAACATACCTCATTAACTTGAACACAGTTTGTAATTCGTTTGGCTCTACTTGCAAACTGGAGGGTCCCCCTACTTTCCTCCACATGCACCTATTTACCAACCAAGTAATTAAATACTAGGAAAGAATCATTTGCTGTGGAAAAGAGGGAAATTGACATTTCTAGCAGATGAAATGAGATATTCAAAATGTACTTCAATATAATACTCATAAACAATGAATGACACTACATGACAGTATGTAAATGCACAAACATACACAAAATAAAGCTGATAAAAAGAATACTAAATATGTGCCGTGCCCCCTTACAGGAACAATAACGAAATCAATAGGAACAGCACATAATACTGTTGTCAAGCGTCATTTATTTGGTGTTGAACTAAGCCCATAAGATTATTTATTTCATCTATTACAGAGATATGAACAGGAACAGCACATAATACTGTTGTCAAGCATCATTTATTTGGTGTTGAACTGAGTCCATAAGATTAATTATTTTATCTTATTTCTGAGATATGAACAAGCAAAGGAACATACATCCTCTGGAGCAACTGTACAAATTATAGAGGTCTTTGCATTTCCACCAAGTGCAGGTTGAAGTATCCGCGTCAATTTACTGTCACGGTAAGGTATGTGACCCCTGCATAAGATAAATTCTCCATGAGAAAGCATATAGACAACTAAAAGGACCATCTTTACGTTATACATCTTAGGTTATCATAATAAAAATAATAAACCAAGATAAACATTTTGTTGCTGTATTTGGAGAGGGAACTCATATGGCTTTCAAAATTAGAGTGGTTTTCCATGATCAAAGGACAGTTACAACACAATTGTGATAAAACTTGGGGGGCATCCCAAGGCCCCCAATACTGAGAAGTTCGAATAAGAAATTCGCCATGCCTCTACCTGAATAATACAGCATATTCCACTTATATCCCTCCTATACTATCCAATTGAATAAATATTAAATTTACCATCCACCTTTCTCATTTCTGACATCCAGAAAAAAATAAATAAATAAATAAAAAATAATTGAGGGGAGTAGATTTATTGCTTTTGTTACTTCCTAAGCGAAGTCGGTGGAATAAATGTTATGGAACTATAGGTAATCGAAATATTGTTATGTTTAGAGAAAGCATGATGAATCTCCATTTACAAGGAAATATGTTATGTTTTGGCCTGGTGAACACAAGAGACTGACCCTATACAATAGAAAGGAACTAATGATACCTATCAAAATTGGCCCTGACAATTTAAAGGAACAGAACAGACAGGTGAATACATGGCACTGACCCTGTACGATTTGAAGGAACTGACACCTACAATTTGAAGGAATTGATGATACCTTTGTTTTCCACCTTCACTTAGTTTGTTAATAACATTGCCAAGAACCATTAAGCTTTTGTTAATGTGTTTGCCCTCCTTAAGACGAACCCCTTCTGCACCTGTCTTTGCAATCCTCTCTGATCCAGCAAGATCTACCAAGTTCTATAATCACAAGATGTGTTACCAGTGAGAAAACATAAAGATCTCTTATTAGTTGCACTTTGCTAATGTCTTGGTTAGTTCCTGTATTTACAGCTGATTTAATAATATGCAAAGTCTATATTAATTAGTCTCTGGGGCTTAAAGACCATGCATCAGTCAAGCAAACCTCTATTAATAATTGTCAGATGGATTTGAAACGTACCAAAACTGATACGCGAACAGCATCTGTAATAGTGTCTTCCTTAAACGAATTTTCTTCCTTTGCACGGCTTTCAATAACCTAATAATATAAATATTATGTTACCGCTTTATTCGTAAGAATGGAAAAGGCTCCAAAACACAAGATCTGCATTTTGTACCATTCTGAATATAGTGTGTGATCGACTACTCCTTGCATTCATGTTTGTTTCTCCGAAATGCCTATTTTCTGAGACAATAACATGCAGGGAAATTAGCAAAAGAAAAGAACAAATAAAGTATATTAAGGCTTTGCTTATAGCACCTTTTTTCAAGTTTCCCTCTGCAATATATCCTTAAACCCTATAATCATATGGATCATCACCAATACAGTTTAAATACATGATAAAATCATGCATACTAAGTACCATCCTGTTTTATCTAGGTTTCCGTGATGGCACCTTTCTCATTGCTTTTCTTAATTCAGTATAACATGGAAAAATAGAAAAACAGTCTTGGCAACTTTCAAAAAATTACGAGAATAAAGAAGTGGAGAAAGCAATTTGCATGTTTAATAGGAGCCTAGTAAAGTTGTTTATATTACAGGGGTATTCATGAATATTTTGTAATTTTCAGGGTAAAAATCTAAAATTCTTCTTGCTCATAACAGCAGTACCTTCCCCGAGCTTAAGAAGCTGGAGCACTTGTTCAGCATTGCTTACAATTTCTTCCCTAATTCCAGCCACATATACGCCACGCTATTATTTAAATATAATTAATCAGAAATATGGAGTACATCTAGAAGTTATTTATTTTTGTTAATGCCTTATTCACTACGATTTTCATCAAACTTCAAACAGAACAAACAATGCTGGCACTTTCAAGATCCTCTTCAGCAAAACTTGCTTGTGCGTCAATGCATGTACATAAATAGATTGCTTAGAACTGCGTTCACAATGTCCAAGACTCCATCTTAAATGAGATTGCAGAAATGCAATTACTGGCTATCTTTTGAAGCTTCGGAATGCAAAGCAGTAGCACATATATAAAACATAAAAAAGAAAGACCATGCTTGTTATTGCTGTTGTACAGAACGAGATAAGGAATTTGGTCATGAAAGTTCATTACAAGTATCCATGACATGCAAAATGCACATCAACAAGCCAAAAAACCGTTTCAACTCTTCAAGACACAAGACAATATTGAAAAGTAGAAACAGAGATAAAAAAAAATAATAATAATAAAAAAAAAAATTGATATGGAAATACCATACCTCCAAGCTCTCATGAATTGGCAATTTTTGACTCTCTAACACCAAAAGATCATTGATTTCTTCATTATAGATTTCCATGTAAGAAACCCTGATCAGGAATTCTCTTTCTGAAGTCTATGCACACAGGGAAATCAATATAACACACATTTAGTTACTTTCAGAGTTATGCCATATTTTTAAGAGAAAATTAGTTTTATGCCACTCCAAAACAATGCAATTTCAATATGCCATCACAAAACAACAAAGTTGATATATGCCATCATAAAACAACATAAATTAGTTTTATGCCATTATTTTCAATTAAAACATATTGAAACTTATTTTTGCGTGCCATTTTTTAATTATTCCTATAATACCCTTAGTAAAAAGACATCGCATCTCTGATCGATCAAAAAAAAAAATTTCCACAAATTGAAGAAGGTGTATACTTATCAGCTTATTCGATTATTAGGCTATAGAGCCTGTTCAATTAATCATCAACAGAGATGTGTTCACAAAGGCCCGTTTGAATATAAAGTTGTCAAGTTTCGACATACGACGAGGAAATTTCTGAAATAATTTCAGTTTTATACTTGTTTTAATAATTTTGTTTTTGTTTTCTGTCAAATTTTATCTATAATTCATTCTGATGGTGTAATGTTCATGATGTGGACCCAATGATATTCAGCAAGCAAGATACTGGTTTTTTCATACCAGAATCAAAGAAAATGAAAGTGGAATGAAATTAGAAATCTGTAGATGAAATTGAGATAATGTATAGCTGAATAAAGCATAATAAGATCACTAATAATGTCTGATTGAAAATAAATAAAGTAATAAGGGATAAATGAAATTGTTGACACCCCATAGTCAGATTTGTTGACAACTGAAGGATCTGAACCGAATCCACTATCTCTTATCGGTGATATAAATAATTTAATTATTTTGTGGTATAAAATAAATTAATTATTTTATGATGGCATATTTCGAATATAATATATTGTAGTGGCATATTTAAAAGGGTAATGTGGTCATTTTAATTGACCGATGGCATAAAACTAATTTCTATTATTTTGTAGTGGCATAAAATTAATTAGCTATTTTGCAATGGCATATCTCGAATTTCAAACTTTTGAAGTGGCATAAATCAAAATGCCCCTATTTTTAAATACACTCAGTTTGAAATAGGAAGCTCTTCAAATATTTGGAATTTTGCTGAGCGGATACAGATTCATTCTATGTCGAGAATTTATAGCAAATCATGTATAGTACAGATTATGTCTAGGCACTAGTTGCATTTTGTGAGTACAATGTGAGACAGAACAGAACAAATCTGTTTGTATTTTATATTACAAAATTCAAAATTGTAGATGTTGATGTCACTAGTAGTACTTAAAACAATTTTTTGTCCTTCGTTGGTTATAGTGAGAGTATCGTTGCAACAAATTATGGTGCCAAAAGGTAATAACAAATGATATTCAAGATGTATGAAAAGGTCGGTCACATTTGCATTATTCGTTCAATACCTTTTGGATGGTATCAAAAATATCCTTAATGGCAAGAGGGATTATTCC
This sequence comes from Rhynchospora tenuis, assembly GCA_027725995.1. Lineage (NCBI taxonomy): Eukaryota > Viridiplantae > Streptophyta > Magnoliopsida > Poales > Cyperaceae > Rhynchospora > Rhynchospora tenuis. Next base: position 17,013,792 of record CM050888.1, on the reverse strand, counting down.
AGGATCCATCTCGGAGCCATTCATGGTGTAAGTTTTGCCACTGCTCGTCTGTCCATAGGCAAATGCAGTCCCTGAAAAGAGTCCCCATGAACTATAGGTGTGAGTGTTAAAAAATGGACGATTCATGCTAGTTTTATATTTATATTGATATCATTGTTGACTAAGCTTTTCTGTCAAACATCTACAATTTTGAATTTTGTAATATAAAATACAAACAGATTTGTTCTTTTCTGTCTCACATTGTACTCACAAAATGCAACTAGTGCCAAGACACAATCAATATCTTTTCAGTTCTGATAAATTGAATTTAGAACCCAGGAACTTGTCTTGCAAATCCATATACAGCAGACCACAAAAAAATGTAGAAATCAGCTCCTCCTTTTATTATTATTTATGAAGGACTAACTATATCAGATTAACCAAACTGAGTCACTATTTTGAAAATCTGAGAAACAAAATGTAGTGTACATCAACTACATATTACAGATTTGAAGCACACACTTATGTAGAATAAAATACAGGATTGTTTGGATGCAATACAGATATCTGTCCAATTGATCTGTGCGTAAATACAATCTGTGTTTTACATTATGTAAATGAAAGAATGAAATAAACAATTAGAAATTACCATTGAAGCCATCAATGGCTGCATCAATGATGGATTTTATCAGGACGCCATATACTACCGCATTACCCAAAGTCTGATCAAACACATGATCTGCATCAAAGAAGTAGAAAAAGTATCAGATAAATATAAATCAGTGTCAATATTAACTAAAAATATTAACGATAAAATCAGAAATGGTGATTGCGAGGTAAAGCGACAAAAATACCAAAGGAGAATGTATATCCGGGGATGGGAGTGTTCAAATGGCAGAGAGAGATCGCCTTGTCGCTGATCTGCCATTGACGGCTGGAATCGGAGTCGGAACTGGATGTGGAAGGTCGGAATCGTACTCCGACGGAGATCTTCTCCATCTCTCTGTCTCTCCTTTGTCCTTTTCTCCAAAGCTTTATGCTTTCAAAAGCAAAGCGAGATAGGCTAGTATTCGACTAGTAGACTAGACGAGAAGAGGAGAGCAGCGGAGGAGGGAGGGATTTTGAATTTGGGGGAGAGATTCCGGATCCTCGATCAAATCGGATCTTTCAATTAAGACAGATATCTCCGTTTCAATAATTGGGCTTTGTTACCCAGCCTTAGGTTAGGTCTCAGTTTAACTGGGCCTTGTCGGAGAGATTTCTCCGCTTTAAACGAAGAAACAAAATTGGGCCTCATCGGATGCGCTCGGCGAATGGAGAAATGAGAGCACGAGTTTCCGAGAAAAAGGTAAAAGGTCAGGACTGAGGAGGAGAGATGGATTGAGAAATATTATTGTGATTATATTAGAAAAACTCTTCTATGGATACAAATCCTGAACCTAATTTTTTTTCAAAATAAATGACTGTAATGAAAGTCTGTTTCAAAATTTATATCCATGAAAAAAAAAAATCCTTATTATTATTATTGAAAGTCAATTCCCCACTTTTAGAGTAATTGAGATTTTAGAGTGAATTTGATTGTTCTTCCAGTTCTCAACATGCTTGGTTGAATAAAAATGGAATGAATAGATGTTTATTCTATATTCTCCCAATTCTCAAGCCAAACAAGTTGAACTGAAATGAGACTCCACGCTAAATTATTTTTAATTTTAATGAGTGTTTTCTTTCCAGTCAGAAAAAAAAAACACAAGTAATTATATATTCAATTTCATTTCTACACTCATACACTGAGAAATAGAGACAGAGAGAGAGAGAGAGAGAGGGAAAGAGGCGAACATGCTGCTTATATTAAAATCACATTGTCCTTTGAAATAACATTCAAAATCCTAAACAGCAATCTATAGTCTAAGAAGCAAAGTACAACTAGGATCCTGACCAACTTCCCCTAAACAAAAGTACAATCAGGGACCTCACCAACTGTTGCACATGAAAGTCACAAATATTAAGTATTTATTTAGTATCATTAGTCACTATTAGCACAATATTTTTCGTTATGGTACTGATGATAACACTAATTTAAGAGCTGAAATCTTTACGGATGTCACTTGAGCCTGTTCTCATTGAGATTCGCCACGCGACCCCTTAATCTAAAACTTTATCAAAATTATGCTTGTATCGGTAACCCATAACCAATAAAATCAAGCAATCAAGCAATACAAGTTTACGAAACCAACCAACCAAACCATCATTGTTTCAAATATATAACTTGTACTGACAAATTAACTGATAGACTAATTTGACACTAAAATGTCAACTCGCCAATCACTGTCGCGCTAATCTGCAAATTTTATGATAATAATCAATATGCCAACCGACTTAATATTTAATTTTGATCTGAATCTCTTCTAGCATGAATTAAGCAAATCAGAATTCAAAATTCCAAATGACTCGTAATAATCTAAATTTAAGTTTTAATATAATGCGCATTCATTTCAAAGTGGAGGAATTACAGCCTCAGAAAATGCATTATAAATTTAATTTTGAATAGCTTTTTGAGTGATCTTTTCGGATGTAACTTATGTAACACATTAAAACTGGTAGCATTAACTAATAATTTAAATCCTATTAAAAAATTTAACGTTTTTTATTTAGACCATTTAATATATCATAACTTTTATTTTGATCGAACAGAGGAAGGATCACCTAATAATCAATAATTTTGACAATATTTCAAAATTTTAATTTCAGAATTCAACATCGTAGATGTGATCTATGTGGTATATGTATAATGCAAAAAAATATCATAAAAAAACAAAATAATGCATAAGGTAATGTAAAATTAAAGGTCTTTCTGCATCACTGATCAATACTAATATTGCATTAAATATATTATAACACTATTGAATATTCAGTAGTCAGTGACTCTCCACACAGCAAAACAAGTCATACCGACAACAGAAGATCCCTTGACTTCCCCTAGGGTTGACGAAAAGCAACATGATTGGGTTGGAAGTTGTGGCCGTGGGAACGGCACGGCACGCAATAAAACGCAGAGTCGGCAGAGATGCTCTGAACCTGTGTTGTGTAGCGTCGTTTGTACAGTTTAGTTAGAATTAGAGTTTAGAGTTTAGACTGCCTCACCTGCCCCAAATCATTATTGTCCCGAGAAACAACATCCCATACTATATGCGCATTTATTGTCTCCTCCGCTTTCCGATTTTCCATCTATCTAGTTCCAAACATTATTTAATGTCACAAGGGATTCTTACAAACTTTTCCTCCAAAAGTTTTACGGTTTCATTTTATGTACAATTGATACGAGCAACGTAATATGTATCATATGAATGTGATAATAAAAATGAGGTTCGCTAGTGAAATATCATATCATTTCTTTTTATGAAATTCAAATACAGCAATGAACAATTATTTAATTTAGTATAGAGAAAATTTGCGTGTGATAAGAGCAATAGGTTTGCCTAAAAAAAATCAAGAGTCCAAACACTGCAGTATTTTTAATTAAAAAAAAAAGTTGGATGACAAAAACCTTTCTCTTTCTTAAAAAAAATATAATGAAAATTTACATCTAACTTCGGTAAAAAAAAAATGTAGGATAGTGCTTTGAACTATTTAAATCCGGCTATAACGGTTAATTTTTAAGAAAATTTGTGAACTTATTAGATTGATCAAAAGTACAAATTAGTCGAATTTGTAGCATTTTTTCAATGACATGATTTATAAAGGACTCTTGGATTTAAAGTCGCTACTTTAATGTCACCTTAATCATTAAACTAATTAATCTAATTAGTTTGATGGACCAAACATAAGTACGTAGATTTTAGGAAGTATCTTGAAACTACCTCCTATATAATGAAAACGATAATATAACCGTTTTGAAATGGTGAAGGACAATTACTAACGAGCATTTTACATTGTAACATTTAGGCATGATATAAGTGAATTGCAAACGTGTCGTGTCGTGTAGTGTTATGTCAAATGAAGGAATTGGTTAAAAGACACGCGTTATGACACAACACGTTTAACACGACGTGTTAAACGTGTCAAGTCATATTATAATTTATTTTAGTTTATTCGCTAAAATTCATTAAAAATATTTTTAAAATAGAAAATATAATAAATGGTTGAAATTTCATATATTAAAATAAAAATTAATGATTGAATAAAAAGATTATAAATCAAAGTTATGAAATTTATATTATAAACTCAATATAATTTAATAAATTCTAAATAATATTTATTTTTTATCGTGTCAACTCGTGTCATGTGTCGTGTCGTGTCGTGTCATGTGTTAACTAGTGTCTTGTTAAGACGTATCAATGTCTGGAAGTCTCTAACACGATACGACTTTGACACGACACGCTGACACACATGTATATATTATGCTAATTTCATAAACGTGTCATGTTGTGTTGTGTCTACACGTGTGCGTGTCGTACCAACACACTCGTTTCGTGTCATTTTAGAAAACACTACTAGACACGATTTTACACAACTTTTTGGTATTGTAGCATGTCAACCAACCTAATTTTACCAAACAAAGAGAAGAAAAATGCATATTGGACCAAATCCACATATTTGAAGGGTATCTTCAAAAAGATTCTGTTGTCTGATAAAGTCAACAACCACATGACTAACTATTTATAAACCCGATAACATAAGACTCCCAACTGTCCTTTTGTATCTGCCACCAAATGAATTAAAGAGAAAACAAATCAACGCGACCATGAAACCAAAGTTTGCATCTATCTTTCTAGTCACTCTTCTACTTCTCTACGTATCTCTTTGTCAAGGAGTGAGGCCTTTTCCAACTGATTCAAGCATAAATCGCCATGCAGAGGTATATACGCACACTACTCTTACTTCTTTAGCTAATCTGCTAAATATTAAATAATTAATATTTTTTCTGCTTGTATTGGTCGTCATTTTATGTCGATTTGTTTAGTCTAACTAGTTGATAATCATTTCAAATACACGACGCTGCTTATACTATGCACGATTTTTTGGCGAGGGAATATAATGATTTTATTAGAAAATTTGAAATCAAAAGAAATGCCATTACGTCTCCACAAAAGCAATTGCTTCTCTAAACTCAAATCAAGTGATGGAATGAATTCTTTTCCTTCTTCACTACGAGTTTACTGTAGAAAACTTTTCAGTTTCGACCGGAAATTAACTATATATTTCAATTCTACCATACAGAGAAATGAAGAGATTGATTTTGATCAAGAAGTCTGTGACAAATCTGAGGAAGAGTGCATGATGAGAAGAACTCTAGTGGCACACACCGACTACATCTACACTCAAGGGAACAACAACTAGAGACTAGTTACCCTTAAAAAAAATGGGGACATATATAATGATATTTGGTTTAGCATAAAACTTCTCGTTGCTTCTTAAATTTTCATTGCACTTTGTGACTGTTTTACAACTAGTTTGTTCCGGGATCACTAGAAGTTCATTTATTGCATGTCAATTTCTTGAACTGTCGCGTATGTTGCTCTGAAATGTCTATTAATTTGAGTCTTTTAAGCTACTCCAAACTAAAATATTATATATATATATATAGAGAGAGAATATCTATTGTGAACCATGATGCATAGAGGCTCCCGTGCACCATGACCGTTTGATATATATTTTGCTTTCCCTTTTAATTTACATTTTTTAAATTATGAAGAGAATTTATTTCGCTCAGTATGTTTTGTTGGCTGGTAACCGTTAGTTATGCTTGAAAAGGGACATTTTTATTTCTTTTTTTATATATTTTTGCATTGCCATTAGTCGTGACAGTACTGTTAATGACTAATTAATGCAGGGTGAAATCAGATCAAATAAAATTTACTTGCCATATTATTAGATTAAAAGTTTCATAATTATTGCAATAGAATATATATATATATATATATATATAGAATATCTATTGTGAACCATGATGCATAGAAGGCTCCGTGCACCATGACCGTTTGATCGATGGTTTCGCAAATCGACAAATCTAAATTAACCAACCTAATCTATATATTGAAATCTCATAGAAAACAAAATTTTACAATTTTTTAAAATTTTTTACTATTTTTTCCGAATTTTTTAAAGCTTGCCATTTTTGGACCATAATTAGTGAATTATCATCCAAAAATAGCAAGCTTTAAAAAATTCGAAAAAAATAGTAAAAAAATTTAAAAAATTAAAAAATTTTGTTTTCTATGAGATTTCAATATATAGATTGGGTTGGTTAATTTAGATTTATCGATTTGCAAAACCACCGATCAAACGGTCATGGTGCACGAGAGCCTCCATGCATCATGGTTCACAATAGATATTCTCTATATATATATATTTATATTAATAGATCACATTGTGTAATATTATATTCCTTTCGTTATCTCTCTTATTTCTGCATTTTTTTTCTCTTTTCTCAACTGTAAATTGTACGGTGTAGGCAAAGGGATAAAGGTAATTGAAACCGGCCTCATGAATTGTGAATTGCACATTTTTTTTGTCTTTCAGATCTTGTACATTTTTTTCGTTGTAAATGCTCTTTGGTCCGCTCACAAATATTACGTAACATTATACTGGCATATAAAATAATATAATAGCTTCTAACTGTAAATGCTAATGTAATAATTATAATGTCGATCGCTTGGGTGTAGAAAATGGGGGTTATAATTTGTTATAATTCCTTATTTTGATAATTTTAACAACACTTTCTCAAATCAAGACATAAATAAGTTTTAAAAAGTAGAAAAAAATATAGATATATATGTTGCTATTTATTTAAAAACTTGTAGATTGGTTGCGCCTCAAAAATGCATTCAATTTGAGTGCAATTTGATATTTCATCAAATGTTATAAAATATGGAACATTGCATGAAACTTGAATCAAATTTTATCATTTTTTTTTTATCTATGTGATGTGCGTATAGTATAAAATCATATATATTTCAAGTATCAAATTCTAAAATTTATAAACTATTTGCTCTTATTTTTAACTGTCGTTGCATCTAGGGTTCTCCAATCGTGCGTGTCGTGTTGACACGAACTACTTTTTTAATCGTGTCGTGTCGTGTCGTGTTAAATGGTGAGGATAGACAACACGACACGCATTCTGACACGACACGACTAACACGATCGTGTCGTGTCGTGTTGACACGTCGTGTTAGTCGTGTCAAATCGTGTCAGATTATTTATTATTTTTAAAATAAAAAAATATTAAAAAATTAAAGTAAAGGGAAAAAATTACTAAATAATAATTAAATTAGAACAATATGAGTCAAAGGATGGTAAATAATATGATATAGTATTATAAATTGAATTTAAATTATTAATTTTATTTAATTAATTAACATTAATAATTAAATTTGTATTAATGTGTCGTGTTAATTCGTGTTCGTGTCGTGTTGCGTGTCAAATCGTATCGTGTTGGATCGTGTTAAACTTTCTAATATCCCAACACGACACTCGTGTTATATTTTATATTCGTGTCGTGCCAACACGATCGTGTCGTGTCATTTTGGAGAACACTAGTTGCATCTATCTGTCATGCGCCAATATCAATCTATCAATCTGAGATATTGTTCCGCATCATTGTACTTTGATTTAGATTTTAGGTGGCTAGCATCATCATATTAGCTATGCAACGTGACTCTCGACTTCAGAGAGGTTTCTGACTCTTTTTTTTTTAGGTACAACCAATGATAGGCATTAAGTTAAGTTAGGTTAAATGAACGACAAGACACGTGTACAATCACGTCAAAGAAAACAATCTGCTGAGATGGAAGGCCTGATAACGCCAAAATAATACGAAGACCCGTTTACTAAAGACAAGTCTGCTTCTTGGACGGAGTAAACTTGAGGAAGAATATTAAAAAGAGAATTAATAATAAGAACATCATCATTGATCAAATATTTGAAAATATATAAGTCATCGTAATTGAAGGTCGTGGATTTAAACTTTGTTAACTGTTTTTGATAAATAAGAAACTTTATTTTTTATTATTAAAATTAATGTAAGAAATCTCTATAAATTTAAAATCAATTGTACAAGTTGAATGGAATCAAAATTTCATCACGTCCAACTTGCCATTTTTTAGTTCTATTCATGTCTAAAAAATCTAAAAAAATCAGATCATTTTGACCAAGAGTAATGAGTGATCTCGAGTCTACAATCAACTCCGATTTGGATAATTGGTTAAGGTAGTAGGTTAGGTAGGTCTGGTTTTACTTTTTAATTTGAGTCAATTGGATTTAAGTTGCTTAGATATCTAACCAAAAGGATCCGGGTCAATCAGCCAATATGTCACATTGTCACCTCTATATAAGACTACTGTTAGCCTGAGAAATCAATTAGTGTTATCTGTATAGAAAATCCGATAAAATAGTGGAATCGGTCATGCCTTACCAAAAAATGTTTGCTGTTGAGGTAGGACGGGACGGGCAATATGCAAATGGATGAATAGAACCTCATCTTTTATTATTATTATTATTACTGCAAATAATAGTCATATCGAGTAAAACCTTAATATTTCATCTAAAAACATTCAAGTTAAATCGAAAATTATTATCTTTAATCAGTGATTAACTGTCGAACCTTATCTGTTATTGAACAAAATATTTAGAACTTGAAAAAGTGAAATACATAAAAAGAAAGGGAAAGTGCATTATGTCATCAAGCAAATTTTTGCCAAACATTCTCCACCAAATGTTAGAGGTGAAACGTGTCCTTCCGGTGCCTTCATATATCAAACACCATTGCTATGCGGACTGCGGTGCATTAAATCGGAATATCCGTCTCTCACTTTCTCTTGCCCTGAAGTATCTGGCAACTGACACGTGTCTTCATTGTGCATTTGCCATTAAGTATTGGGAGGTTGAAATGAATTGACAGACATTAGGACGCCTTTAATTGACACACTATTTATGCAACTCAACTCATTACTCAAACGTGACTAGGTTATTCGTATCTAAATAAATGACAATATATATCTTTTTTTCCAAGCACATTAATAACATCTTTTTGAGAACTGCCAGAGAAATGTTAGCGGTCTTCACTCTTCAGTCGAAGCACTCTACTACTCACAATTTACAAAAGTAATTATTTATGAAAATTGCTTAGAGTCATCTCCAATTTACAATTAGGGCTGTCAATGGGTAGGGTACGATACGGTAGAGACTTTTTTCATACCCATATCCATTAAAATTTTCTTTACCCATACCCTACCCTTACCCGTTAAAAATTGACTTTACCCATACCCTACCCTTACCCGTTAAGAATTAACGGTAAGGATATGGTAACGGTAGAAAATGGGTAATAATGTTAATAACTCAATAAAAAAAATGAATAATATGAATAAATAAATAATATAAAATAAATATATTAATAAAATGCAACATTGAATAATACTTTAAATATAATAAAATCCTACAATATCTTTTCATGTCAATTGTCACAAATAAAAATACATAACTAATTACTAATTATACTATATTAAATGAAACAGAGTGCAAATTAATTTCTTCGTATGGGATAAGTGCTCCGTCTTCAGTAGCGCACTCATCTGTTGAAAACATAGCAAGTTAAGAATATTATTTATATACTTGAATAAATATTCACATGCTAAATTTTGAAAAAGATATACGTACCCATTGCAAAAGCTCTCGACCAATCTTGAGTACAGATCAATGCTTCTAATGCATCATCGTTTAGAGAAGTTCTATAAAATTGGAAAAAAAATATATAATATTTTCATGTTGTATTATCTTACACAAATTTACCAATTTTATTGTCTAATTAGTTATTAACATATTAATTAAAATCTTACAATCATATCTTTCTAATCATGATAAAGATTATAAATTACATATCTAACGGTACGGATAATTAACGAATACGAAATAGCCTTACCCATACCCATACCCAATAAATTAACGATACCCGATAACTTAACGAAAATAAAATTTTACCCACACCCGTCTTATCGAATACGATACGGGTTGGATAAATGGGTAATAGGGTACCATTGACAGCCCTATTTACAATCTCGGTACCATCCCTCTATAACACCTTCCGTAAGTCTCTTAAGAACAGAACTCCCTTCCGTTTCTCTCTAACTTTCAATTCTCCCTCCCTTCCTCCCTTCCTCCCTCCTCCCTTCAACCTCCGACATCCGACCTCCCTCCTTCCTTCTCTCTGACCTCCTCCGACCTCCGCCTTCCTCCCTCCGACCTCCCTTCCTCCATTTGGCCTAAAGATTTGTAATAAGTGATCAACTAATAAATGAAAATGATCAGTTTGTCGCAACAAATGATCATCTTATATGTGCATATAATAGATACTATAAGAGAACATCATATAGGTATAAATGATCAGATTGTTATAATAAGAGAAAGCCTTATAAAGTTTTATTAGATATAATAAGTGATTATCTTACAAACATAAATAATCAATTAAATGTAATAAAAGATCACCTTAATAGTGCATTTATAAGGGACCATTTTTTAAACATAAGTGCTCAATTAGTCGAAAAGATCACCTTAATATAAGCGTATAAGAGATCATTTTGTCGCAGATTAGATGAGAGGTTACGAAAATGAGGCGCGAAGTGCCAAAAATAAAAAGAGTGTTTCCAACATCCTTTCCGTTTTTAGTTAGAATGTTACGAGATTGTAAAAATAGAATTGCACCTCTAAAAAAACGTTAGAATGGTACGAGATTGTAAAAATAGAATTGCAACTCTAACACCCGATCATTTATTACTCAGCTGTTGAAAACTTGAAATTGTATTGCGCTTGAGGCCACACAGACACATGGAACGCTATCATTGGCAGACAACCGTAGCGCGGTCCTCTTAAAGGAAAATAAATAGCCGCTCATGTCATATACACAATTCAAAGCCGCGCCATTACTACATAGACTACGGTCCCAACAAGAAACGACTACACTACTGAGCTACTAGATGGAGTCTGTATTTAATAAAATCTATATCACGTTTCTAAGATCACATGCCATCACAACTAGGATCTCATATGTCAATTTATCTCCTAAATTTGAATAAAGATTCCTAAAGGTCCTGTTCCTTAACATATACTGTACATGTACTTGCAGGTTATAATAAAATGTTTCTGCAATTAAGGTTAATATTCCTGAAACTAAAAATATATTTGGTTGTAAACAAAGACGTACACAGCACAGTGCCCAAATTCAACATGACATACAGTAGTCATGCATCATGGTTTGGAATAAGATAACAACAAATGATAGCAGATTTATTTACACGTACCATTAAGATTGGAAACATATACACGAGGTAAACACAAAGAAACACGTAGAAAGGCTTCGATAAATCGCCTAATCAACATCATTTCTTGTCATCTTCATCCTCAAGGTCACTGAAGGATACATCCTCGTCATCTCCCAAAGGAACATTTGCTGTATTTTGTGAAACTCCTGGTGTATCATCAGTTGTATCCTCCTGCAACCACTCTTCATCTCCATCTGAATCTTCTGAATATTCAAATTTCCGAACAGTGTCCGATGCTTTTGTGGTTGGCTCCTCTTCTTTAATCACAGACTTATCAACTATCTTCACCTCCGTCACTTCCACTGGGTGCTTTTCAGTCTCGACTACGTCTGATATGGGGATAGTAGTAAGGGTTTCTTCTTCTTTCGCCTTAGATGATGATGGTGCTGATGAGGATGCTGCAGCTGTTGTTGATGATGATGATGGGATGTCATATATATCTTTTGATGGTGGTTCTTCAGATCCTTGTTCAGGCAGTGTTGTGATATTGTTTGGGGTTTCCTGAGCTACATCTAAAGTAGGCACCTCTAAAATAGGAACCTCTACAGTAGTATTATCATACTCTTGTGCTTCCTTGTTCTGACTTTGGAAATTGCTCGAGGGTTGCATTTTAGCATGCATGATCTGCAAGAATAAAGTGTTACTAATAATGCCTCAAATATATTATGCAAGAAAAATTAGATTCCAGTTTTCTTAAAAGAGAATAATATTAACTTTATTGTCAACTGTATCTTTTAAAAAATGGGTTAACAATCAATGTGTGGCATATGTACCAAATTTCACTCTATAGCTTCATCCCCTTATGTTAAATCCAAATTATTGGCAAGAGGTAACACCAAGCATGATAACATTTTAATTTGTCTTTCTTCCAACTTCAAACCTTTAGCCTTACCAGTAAAAAGACATGTAAAAGATAGGATCTCAGTAAATAGTAGCAAGCCAGCCATAACTTTCTATATTAAGGTACATCCCAATGACTGATATTTGTAACAATCAAATGAGGTTCAATAACTAAATGAAAAAACTAAATTGCCTCAGATGTAATTAAGTTCATAGTCGATAATATTCATGTGCCTTCTTAAAAGATATATCAGGTACACCTTGTGAATAAAGAAATATCGCACAGACTTGTAAATATATCACCAGTATCAGGTCCCACCTGATCCTTTCACAAATGACCAAAACACCCTTCTTGTCCTAAATTGTGCCGAGATAAACAGTGTGGAATAGGTTGGACAATTTTGAAACAGAATGCAAATGGAATGATGCAGGGTACATCTTTTACTTTTTGCATGCATCACATTTTTCCATGTTTATGTGGTGGAATGGAGTCATGGAAGATATTTCTCATTTACCATCACAGAAAACCTTGACAATTTTGGGGTGGTAAAAATTAAAATTGCCGCTTTACATATTAAAAATTATTTCTTCATCAATACATACCATTTACCACCAATGGTGTATCATCAAAACAACCTTGAAATAGAGAAAAAACCAACCTGAGGGGAAAAGAGCAGCTCAGCATCTTTTACATCGAGCTTAGGGTAGACAAGCAGGAAATAAATATTCCAAAAACATCTCTCACTCATGTGGTTCGGGCAGAGCTCAATTCTCAATGCTGCCAACCTAGGCACAAGCTGTTCCATTGCAAGGGCATGCTCTTGTTGCAGGTCTGACATCTCAAAATCTGCAACATGTAACAAAGAGCATCATAAATTTCATGATTTGGTCCCCCATGCTCATCTGCAGAAGGCAGTCAATTCTTCAAATCGAATCCAAATAGTAAGAGATGCAACTTAAGATTGAGCTGTTGGCGATTTTAGATACTTATTAAAACATAATTGCAACAAGCTGTAGATTGCTATCAATACAATTGGTAAATTAATGCAAGAAATTCAGAGAATAAGCACTGAGAATTTAATGTTTCTATTGACAGTATAAGAACATCTTTCTATGCTATATTTCAGACTTCACTGGGTAGCACAGATAGAAAGTATGCATACAAGTGACTGATAACATTTTTTCAATAAATATACCAACAAAAATATGGCCATAAGTATCATAAAATCATGGAGGGGGTATACAACAAAAAGCTCTGTTATTGTTAGATACAAGAATTTCTGCTAATTGAAACCGAATAATAGATTTTTGACTTATATCTGAATATGTTTGAATGGAAGTACAAATAGCATACTTACATTTTAGTTTGAAAAGTGTGTGCAGGCTTATGCAAAACCTCAAAATATCCCTATATTCATGATATTCCCATACCCACCTCTGCCAATTTTTTTCCCCCTTTGTACAACCCTATATTGCCCCTTACAGTCATTAATGCAAATGTTATTTGAAATGTAAGGCACCAAGAACACAAACCATCAGACTCTTCCTCTAATAAAGGAAAGTCCAGCCAAGTCTCTGGATGCATAGAGACATCCTCTACAAACATCAACACCTCCTCAGTTAGACCAACCACACCAAGATCTTCATCCTCGTCAGATCCGAGAGGTAAAAAGCTGGAAGCAATCTTAGCAATCTCCGAAACAGCCACGTGTTCCGATATCTTAGATATCCCACTCCGAACTCTTCCCCCAATCTCAGCGAAATCACTCCGAATACCTGCCAAAGTTCCAAATTATCAATTACAACGAATAAATCCAACAAACTGTGAAAGTGGCAGATATGGTTGCCCCAGTTCTAATTTTGCAAATCAGAACTCAATTCTAGGATGAGTTGCATTATCTATAAGTACAGTTCTGATTTCAACGCAAAACATTCTTATTGGCATAGTTAAACAATTTCTACCTAACTCTCTCTGACAAGTAGGCAGTAGCTTTCCTCTTTAATAGCCTTTAATCTACCCAAATCTCTCATGTTCTAAACTTCAATTCTACTGATCTAACAAGTCACACCTAATCATGCAATAACACATAGTCTACATGCAGCAACTGAGGCACTGAGACATCACCTGGCATTTTTCTCGGCGAATCAGACTCTTCCCCATCTCCATCTTCATGTGAAGTTTTAGATTCAGGCTGGGATTGGGGAGGTGGGGCAAGGAAAGATGCGAAGCCACGAAATTGACGAGATAGGGTTTGAGTGAGCTCAGAGATGTCTTCCTTCACACCTTTCGTCGGAGCCTGTGGATCTCCGGCGGCGTCTGAGGTGGTTGCGGAGGGTTTCTCTTGTTCCTCCTCTTCGTCGTCGGAAGGGAGAAGGGTTTTCGCAATAGATCTCGCTAGCCATGACATCTTCGCTTCAGATCTTTGTTGAATTTACTTTTTTTTTTTTGGTTGTATTTTTTTTCCTTGAATTTCAAGTCGACGATGGAATGGGGATGAGTAAGATGGGAAAAGAGTTTTGTCGTGGGGTGTTGCTTGTTTGATCATGATAGCTTGCGGAAGAGAAGTGTTTATGTAGTATTGGGCCGTATGGGTTGGGCTTTCGAGTGGAGTGGAAGCCTAGCCCGTTGTGACGGATGCAGCATTTTTAATGAAAAGTGTTTTTAATAGGATTTTAAACTCTAAAATGAGGGAAATAACGCCGATTAGTTGTTTATTTTTAAAAAAAAAATACTATAAATAGAAGCCAAACGTAAGTGAGTTACTTTTTAAAATTAAAAAATGATAAATACAAACAGCGCAATTGTAGGCCAGATGAACATCATTTGCTAAATGAATTTTGCATCATTTTTAAATTTCTTTTTAAATAAGGAACCGATGGTCATTATTAGTTTTGTTCCGTCTCAATGGGGAATGCATTCTATTCCGGGGTCTTGGTTTTTCCTTTTCTTCTTTTTACCTCCTTTTTTTTTTCTTTTTACTTAAATAAATAACCTCAAAAAAATGAAAAAATGGAAAGACACCCCCCCCCCCCCTCGAAATATGATTGTAAATATGGTATTATACAAACTAAAATTTGAATGGAAACATTAATGCCCACCTTCAAATCTTCCTATTCAGTCACCTAATCGTCAGCTTTTTTTTTTTAATTTAAAGGATGAAGCGTCAGCTAGCTATCTTAGCATTGTCTGTTCAATTATTTCATCAATGTAATGAGGTCACATTAACGTTTTTATGTGATGTTGACCTATGGCTACCCATGGATTGGGAGATCATTCCCATTCAAATGATGGCCCCTCCAGTGATGCTGCAAAGGGATGATCGATGATCGCATGGACAATCTGATGATTGCTGTCAGTGTTTGAAGAAAGTGGTTTGAAGGGACTAACTCTGCTGTCAAAGACTACTTGCTATTTAGTTAAACAAAATTTGCTTCTTATATTTGGTGTCCTGGACTATTTTTATATCAGTTGTTTTGCTTGTGTTGGTGTTGCTTAGATGGTTGCGTTCAAAATCTAATTGTTTCATCTGTGGGTATTGTTTAAAGGTTCTGAAGTTAGTCTTTATGTTACAGGTTAGTCAAGTAATGGACTAATGGGGGTTTAGGTAATAAGGTGCTGCAAATCTGATATTGGGTTTCTTTTACGGTTTTTCTTTTTGGTTCTTTTGTAATGTTTCATTATTAAAAATGGAACGGGTGGCTCTTACCTCTTTTCCAAAAAAAAACATAAATGTTTTTATTTGTGTCAAATTATTTCAAGATATCAATATTTGAAGATCTATAAATCACAACTGTACAACTAAAACTCAATCAGCAGCTAATTATGCTATCTTATCTAATTAGAACATTGGAATTCATCACAGATCATCTGGCATTATTTGATGCTTGGTTGTAACATCTAAATTACTATGTTATTTTTTTTATTAGGTTTACAAGTAACAAAAGCATGCGGTGGATAAATAAACATAGGTATAATTTGATGCTTGGGTTTAATGGCGTGCGGCGTGCCTAGTTTAATTGTATCTTTCCTTAGCTACTTGTCATTTAATTAGACGAGTTAAAAATATCATGCTTTTTTGTCTGCAGCTGGTGGTAGGCATATTTCCCATCCATCTAATAAAGAAATGATTCTATCATAACTATGTTCCCTTCGAAATTAATATGCGGATATACACCTACTTAATTTTTATATCCAATTTGATGTTTAATCCGACTTGATTGCGCTTGGCACTATATTTTGCTGTAGAAATTCATTCAGTCAGGAACTATACACTGTAAATAATATACAGAAAAATTACGATGAAAGCAATATGGACAGAGGACTCTAGCAAATCCGATCATATATATCTTAACAAAAAAAAAAAAAAAACTTCAATTGATCGATCCTAGCCATTCAATGTGATTTTATATTGAAATTTCATTACCGATCAAATTTTATATTTTTTTCATTTTTTTTTTACTTTAAATTTTAGAAAATTACCAATGTAATTAGCTACGGACATTCAATGGTATCTATTTTAAAAAAAAAATAAAAAAAATTCTTAAAAATATTTAAATAAATATAAAATTTGGTCGATAAGTAAATTTCAATACAAAGATCACATTGCACTTTCTGGATCGATCGTTTGAAGATTCTATTCTGAAATATTATCGAATTTGATGGAAACCTCCATCCATTTCATTTTGCCCGTAACATTTCTCTAATAAATAATATAAAATATGAAATGTGGATGCATGCTCTAGGGAATATGCCCATTCTGAAATTTCTTAATATTTCTAAAAATTCCCAAAATGTCCTTCTGATCCGTGTTTCGTCGCAATATTTAAAAATCAGTCAGCTGTACGGTATATTTAATGGTATTGAATTTTCAATGGACATACAATTATTGACCTCTCGAGAGAATTAACAAAGAAAAGCCCGAGATACTTGGACACTCGAAAACTAGATAAAAATATTTAAATAAAGTAATAAACATATTTGTTCATTGACCTCTCAATGAGTTGCGCTACGCACCTTTTGGAAAAACTGAAAGTAAGTTGACCAATAATCGTAGGGGTCAAGTAAAATTTTCTAGGCAAAAAAAGAAGTGACAGAAGGATTTGAATTGAATCTTTTAAAAAAGTAGCATGATATTTATCGAACTCAAAGTGTAAATCCTAAACGAAATTGAAACCAAAATGCAATTTGAAATGGCAAGATCGGTGGTCAACATTGATACAAGCATAATGCTAATTAATATCTGAGTTTCGAAAAGTGATCCGACATTTTTATAAAATCATCAATGAATTAGACTATAATGTTGTGCAAATAGTTTATATTCTAGAATGTATAAAATGCTTAAATATAAATTATTCTGATCAAATGATTGAGAATAAATGCAGAATCACATCAAATGCTTAAATGATACTCAGAATATTCCTTATTTGAGTATTATATGCGCAAATACTATGTACAATCCTATATTTCTTAATAAGTAAGACTGAATAAATTTCTAAACCATATAAATGGCTTAAATATAAATTATTGTGATCATGTTACATTAACCGAATCCAGAATTGCTTGAAATTCCCAAACGACACACATAATAAGCTTTATTTGAGTTTATTCACAATAATGTATATTTCAGCACTTTATACAGTATAAAATATAATTCAGATCTTAGTTAATACAAAATTTTGGATTATACAGATAAAAGTGTGTCTAAAGTGCATATAATGATTATTCTAAGCATGATTTGAGAGCATTCTAAGCGATTTTGAATTCATTCGAAGAAATTTGATCTCATTAATTTAAGTTTAAGCTCTTATACGGTCTAGAATATAGTGCAGCTCGTAATTATTAAAAAAGGATTACCCACAGAAAATATTCATCTAATGTGAAAATAATGCTTATTCTGATGAAAATTTTAAGCAATTTTGCATTAATTGTCAGTCATTTGACCACAATAATCTATATTTAAGCTCTTTATTCGTTGTACAATATAATTCAGTCTTAGTTATTAAAAAATACTAGAACACAGAAAATATGCATCTAATTTGCAATTAATGATTATTCTGATCATCATTTGAACATTTTAAGCGATTGTGAGTTAATTCTAAGTCATTTAATCACAATAATCTCTATTTAAACTCTTTTTAGTGTCTGGGATTTAATTCAGATATTAGTTATTAAAAAATATTGGATTATACACAGAAAAATATGCATGTAATGTGCATTTAATGATTATTCAGGGCTTCATTTGAGTATTATAAGCTATTTTGAATTCATTCTAAGTCTTTTGATCACAATAATTTATGTTTAAGCTGTCTATATGGTCTAAAATATAATTCAGACCTTAGTTATCGAAAAATATTGGATTATACATAGAAAATATGCATCTAATTTGTAAATAATTACTATTTTGTTCGTCATTTCAGCATTTTAAGTGAGTTTGAAATCATTGTAAATCATTTGACCATAGTAAACTATGTGTATGATCTTTATAAGATGTAGAACATAATTCAGATCATAGTATTAATAAATAGTGGATTATACACAGAAAATATCCATCTGATGTGCAAATAATGATTATTCTGAGCATCATTTGAGCATTTTAAGCTATTTTGAATTCATTCTAAGTCATTTGGTCATAATAATTTATGTTTGAGCTCTTTATATAGTCTGAAATACAATTCAGATCGTAATTATTTAGAAATGTCGGATGATACACAGAAAATATGCATCTAATGTGCAAATAATAATTATTCTGAGCTTCATTTGAGCATTTTAAGCTATTTTGAATTCATTCTAAGTCATTTGGTCATAATAATTTATGTTTGAGCTCTTTATATAGTCTGAAATACAATTCAGATCGTAGTTATTTAGAAATGTTGGATGATACACAGAAATATGCATCTAATGTGCAAATAATAATTATTCTGAGCTTCATTTGAGCATTTTAAGCAATTTGGTATTCATTCGATATCATTTATTCACAAAAAATATATATTTAAGAACTTTATACAGTACAAATATAATTCAGATCTTAGTTATTAAAAAGTTTTGGATTATACTAAGGAAAGAAGCGTCTAATGTGCAAATAATGCTTATTTTGAGCATCATTTGACAATTTTAAGCAATTTTGCATTCATTCTAATTCATTGGACCACAATAATCTATATTTAAACTTCTTATAGGGTCTGTATATAGAAATATTGGATGACACACAGATAATCTGCATCTAATGTGCAAATAATAATTATTTTGAACTTCAGTTGAGCATTTTAAGCAATTTTGTATTCATTTGTTATCATTTATTCACAATAATGTATATTTTAGCACTTTATATAGTATAAAATATAATTCAGATCTTAGTTAATAAAATTTTTTGCATTATATGTAGTATTCTGTCAGTTAGAACGTTCAGTGCACTTAGACAGACCTGTGAACATCGCACCCTTTCGTGAAATGTTGCAATTTGCATATTCTGAGCGAAATTGAACCCTTATATATACTCTGTGATGGCAGAGAGTATTAGGGAGTGCCTCTTTCAGTTCTAGATAAAATTAGACAAGAGAGACAGAGGGTTAAAGATTTTCTCAAGGGAGCAAGTCAAGACCGACATATCCCTGTATACACCATCAATTGGGATTAAGACATCGGTCTTGCGAGTCTTCTCTGTTGCAGGGACGTAGTAGGAGGCAAAGGCTAGTGGTATTCAGGCTTTGACGTGGTGCTTCATCATTTTTTCACAAGATCTCATTCATTCACTTGCAATGGCAGGAGGTAACGATCCTAACTCATAATTTCCGTGTTATATGAGTTAATTAATCACTTACAGTTGGTATCAGAGCGGGTTAACCTCTGTTACTGCCGAATTAATACTTAGAATCATAAAGTTCTGATTGAAAGACTAAGTAGTAAGTGATAATAGGATGTGTTCTTGTGAGAAACCCTAGTTTTGTAATAAAACATTTGATCTGTTTAAATTTTGGTAATTATAGTAATTGACTGTGTAATCAAGTAGATTTTAGATCTAAGTACATGTAGAAGTCATTGAACACTGTTAATTAACGTAATTTGAGATTAACAGCGTTGATTACAAGTAAATCAGGGTTTCAGGCGCAATTAGGACAGACCGTTCCGGTTTTATGGACGGACCGTTTCAGATGGAATTGCATAAAGTTTCTGTCACTAAATTACTCTGATATGAAGAACAGACCGTTCTAGATAAGGTTTAATAAGAGTGTATTAGTATTTGACAGATTGTCTAGGTTATGGAACAAACCGTTTAAAAAGTTTGAATAAAGTTTTGTCTGATATTATAGATATATTAATTAGACAAAAGAAATTGATTAAGGTTTAATTAATCAAGTATAATTAGAATATATATATATATAGTTTTATATGTCTGTGAATTAAGTGAAACGGGTCGTCTCATGTTCAGATTAGACCATTAAAGTATTGGAACAGACCTTCTGACATGTAGAACAAACCGTTCTAATTTACTGAAGATTATAACATATATATGTATATAAGTTATCTAATGATATGATGTAATGTCCAGTGATATTTATATATTAATAAACTAAAGAGTAGCCACAGCATCTTTAGTAGATATTAGGAATATGTATATATAATAGATTAAGGAATCACGTGAAGTTTAAATAGGACATTAATTGTGATAAGTTATAATAATCTAAGTTAATATTGCTCCACAGAGCTATTGACTTAAGTTAAATTGACTTATTAGGATATAATAGTTAATTATATTACTTAATTTACCCACAGGGATTAAGCATAAGAAAATAATTAACTAGTTATATTATAAGAGATTAAGGAAGAATTAAACATAGTGTTTAGCCCACAGGTAGCATTATGTAGAATTAATTCATACAGTTTTAGCTTAATTTGCATTGGTAAATTATAGCATAAAGTATTAGTCTCAATATAAAAGTATAAGCTTTATTAATTAATTCTCTTATCTTACAGCTCAATCCCCTTTCGATTCTAAAGTTTCGGACATTCCTGAACTCAAAAGTGATAACTATAAGGCATGGAAAGAAGCAATTCTGCTTCACCTGGGATGTAAGGATATTGATTTGGCCATTAGGGAACCTCAGCCACCAGAACTTGATTTAGAGGAGGCAGAGCTTATGGAAATTGATTATCATGAGCAGTGGACACGGTCTAACCGTCTCTGTGTCATGTTCATCAAGAGTAGGCTGCCACCAGCTATTCGAGGATCGGTTGAAGGCCAACATATTGCCAGGGAGTTACTCAAGGCGTTAGATGAGCAGTTTGCCACTTCGGACAAGGCAAATGCAATGACACTCATCATGAAGTTAACGTCTTTGAGGATGACATCAGTTACCGGTGTGCGTGATCACATCATGAAGATGAGGGACATTGTGGCACAACTCAAGAACCTTGAAGTTGACATTTCTGAGTCATTTTTGGTATACTTCATTATGAACACATTACCCGTCCAGTATGGTCCTTTTAAAATCTCTTACAACACACATAAGGATAAATGGTCACTTAATGAACTCATGACCATGTGTGTACAAGAAGAGAATAGATTGGCAATGGACCATGCTGAAAGTGTTTATATGGCTGAAGTAAGGCTTCAGAAGGAAGATGACAAGAAGGGCAAACAATCTAAAAATGGGAAACAAAAGGGAAAGGTTCAAATCCCTGCTGTTGCTGACATTAAAAAGATCAAGTGTTTCTATTGCAAGAGGAAGGGACACATGAAGAAAGATTGCCCCAAGCGTAAGGCAAAGCTTGAAAAAGGAGGTATGTCATTAACACTTGTCTGTTATGAATCTAATACTATTGATATACATCTTGATTCTTGGTGGATTGATTCTGGTTCAACAATTCATGTTTGTAATTCATTGCAGGCCCTTCAGGAACGAAGGGAGCCGATGGGAAATGAGCGGTTCATCTATACAGGCAATAGGATGAAGTCGCGTGTGGAAGCTATTGGGACATTTAGGCTTGTTCTTGATAGTGGACATGTAATAATGTTAGAAAAGACTTTTTATATTCCAGGTTTCGCTAGGAACCTGGTTAGTATATCTAGACTTGTACCTTTTGGTTATTCGTTTGTATTTGGAGATTTGTGTGTAAAAGTATTATATAAATCTCGTGTGATTGGTACTTGTGTGATAGATAATGGTCTTTATAAGCTTGCATTAAAATCTGATTCTCAAACTGCTTTGAATGTTGGATTAAAAAGATGTATTGTGAATGATAATTCGTCTATGTTATGGCATCGGAGATTAGGTCATATCTCCATTAAGCGAATTGAACGATTAGTTAAAGAAGGAGTACTTGGTACCCTTGACTTTAGCGATTTTGACACATGTGTGAATTGCATTAAGGGTAAGCAAACAAATATGTCAAAGAAAGGTGCTAGACGAAGTTCAGAGTTATTAGAGATAATTCATACAGATATTTGTTGTCCTGATATGGATGCTCAAGGTCAAAAGTACTTCATTACCTTTATCGATGACTACTCACGTTATATGTATCTCTACATGTTGCATCATAAGCATGAAGCTTTGGATGCCTTTAAAGTGTTTAAGGCTGAAGTAGAGAAACAATGTGGAAAACAAATAAAGATTGTGAGGTCAGATAGAGGTGGAGAGTATTATGGTAGATATACAGAAGATGGACAAGCACCAGGTCCATTTGCAAAGTACCTAGAGGAAAACGGCATTGTTGCCCAGTACACTATGCCAGGATCTCCGGACCAGAATGGCATAGCTGAACGCAGAAATAGGACTTTATTGGATATGGTGCGTAACATGATGGGAGGTACCAAACTTCCTAAATTTCTTTGGGTAGATGCTCTTAAGACAGCCATGTACATATTAAATCGAGTTCCAACCAAGGCGGTTATCAAAACGCCTTTTGAATTGTTTAAAGGTTGGAAACCGAGTTTGAATCATGTGCGTGTTTGGGGTTGTCCTTCGGAAATAAGAGTGTATAATCCTCATGAAAAGAAGCTAGATCCTAGGACTATTAGCGGATATTTTATTGGATATGCTGAAAAGTCCAAGGGCTACAAGTTTTATTGTCCAAATAATTCAACTAGAATAGTGGAATCCAGAAATGCCAAGTTTCTGGAATTTGATACCTCAGTTTCGACTGGTTTGGGCAGACCGCTCAATGTTGAAATGGACCATTCGAGAGATACTGATTTGCACTCGGACGATATCCCATCTGGTTCAGGTGGATCGATCCAAATAGGAACGGACCGCCCTAGGGAAATTAAAAGTGCAATCAGAGATGTTTCTCAATCGGTTGTGGATCAAGTTGAACCTGAGAGTTCAACTTTGAGAAAATCCAATAGAGATAAGAGGCCAGCTATACCTAGTGATTATGTAGACTACCTACAAGACTCGAATGAAGATGTTGAGAGCATTGAAAATGATCCCACGACATTTTCAAAAGCAATGTAAAGTAATAATTCCACTTTGTGGTATAATGCCATGGTAGAAGAAATGAATTCAATGGCGCATAATGAGGTCTGGGACTTAGTACAGTTACCTGATGGTTTTAAACCTATTGGTTGTAAATGGGTTTACAAGACCAAAAGAGATTCATCTGGTAACATTGAGAGGTACAAAGCTAGACTTGTCGCCAAAGGATATACTCAAAAAGAAGGGATCGATTATACAGATACATTTTCTCCTGTATCAAGAAAGGATTCTCTTCGAGTAATCTTGGCATTGGTAGCTCATTTTGATTTTGAGTTACATCAAATGGATGTAAAGACTGCTTTCCTAAACGGTAACTTAGAGGAACATGTATATATGAAACAACCTGAAGGTTTCTCTTCTAAAGGAAAAGAACAGTTAGTTTGCAAGTTAAAGAAATCATTATATGGTTTGAAACAAGCCTCACGACAATGGTATTTGAAGTTTCATGAGGTAATTTCTTCATATGGATTTGAAGAAAATATCAGAGATCAATGTATATACCAGAAGGTCAGTGGGAGTCGGATTTGTTTCTTGGTACTGTATGTGGATGATATTCTTTTGGCAACTAATGATAAAGGATTTTTGCGAGAGGTAAAACAATTTCTTTCTCAGAAATTTGATATGAAGGATATGGGTGAAGCTTCATATGTTATAGGTATTAAGATCCATAGAGACAGAGGTAAAGGAATTCTCGGATTGTCTCAGGAAGCCTATATCAATAAGATTTCAGAGAAGTTTAAAGTATTGAATTGTTCACCAATCGCAGTGCCTATTCAGAAGGGAGATAAATTGGATAAAAGTCAATGTCCGAAAACTAAATTGGAAAAAGACCTAATGAAAAATAACGAGTATGCTTCGGCAGTTGGAAGCATGATGTATGCTCAGGTTTGTACTCGACCTGACATTGCTTTCGCCGTTGGGTTATTAGGTCGTTTCCAAAGTAATCCGGGGATAGACCACTGGAGGGCTGCAAAGAAGGTGTTGAAATATCTTCAAGGAACAAGAGATTATATGCTTATGTACCGACGCTCCGATAAGTTGGAAGTGTATGGTTACTCTGATGCTGATTATGCTGGCTGTGTTGATTCTAGGAAGTCAACAACAGGATTCATCTTTATGATGGCTGGTGGTGCAGTGTCATGGAAGAGTACCAAGCAAACACTTGTTGCAACTTCTACAATGGAAGCGGAGTTCATCGCGTGTTTTGAGGCGTCTTCCCATGGTGTATGGTTGAGGAGTTTTATTGAGCAGCTTAGAATCGTGGATTCGATTGCTAAGCCTATGAAGATTTTGTGTGACAATGTTGCCGCAATCTTTCTTGCAAAGAATAATAAGACAAGCAGTCAATCGAAACATATTGACGTGAAGTATTTTTCTTTGAGAGAGCGGGTTGAAAAGGAAAAAGTGGTTATTGAGTATATTCACACAGACGAAATGCTAGCTGATCCTTTAACTAAAGGCATGCCACCAAAGAAGTTTAAGGGTCATGTAGCAAATATGGGACTTGGTACCATAATGTAATTGCAATGTATCATTGTGTATGATATTTATGAAACTCTTCAATAAAGTTTATGTTATTCTTGTTTGATTGTGCGCATATGGTTTATTTTATAAATTGATTAATCATTAAGGTTAAGAATGACATTGTTAAAGATTGACTTGGAATAAGCGTTGGGTTTATTCATAAAGAAAAATTCAAGATCGCATAAAAGGTTGAATTGTTAGTTATTTAGTATATTGTGATTGTAGAAAGTAATATTCGCATTTACTAGTTGTTTAAAACGCTAGTAACGATAAGATGACTTACTACTACAGTTCATATATTATATTTCTAATATTTAACATAAAGTAAACAGAAGGTATTTAATATGCAAAGGATGCAAGTTCAAGTGGGAGAATGTAGTATTCTGTCAGTTAGAACGTTCAGTGCACTTAGACAGACCTGTGAACATCGCACCCTTTCGTGAAATGTTGCAATTTGCATATTCTGAGCGAAATTGAACCCTTATATATACTCTGTGATGGCAGAGAGTATTAGGGAGTGCCTCTTTCAGTTCTAGATAAAATTAGACAAGAGAGACAGAGGGTTAAAGATTTTCTCAAGGGAGCAAGTCAAGACCGACATATCCCTGTATACACCATCAATTGGGATTAAGACATCGGTCTTGCGAGTCTTCTCTGTTGCAGGGACGTAGTAGGAGGCAAAGGCTAGTGGTATTCAGGCTTTGACGTGGTGCTTCATCATTTTTTCACAAGATCTCATTCATTCACTTGCAATGGCAGGAGGTAACGATCCTAACTCATAATTTCCGTGTTATATGAGTTAATTAATCACTTACATTATACGGATAAAAGATGCGTCTAATGTGCAAATAATGATTATTCTAAGCATGATTTAAGAGCATTCTAAGCGATTTTGAATTCATTCTTGGAAATTCGATCTCATTAATTTAAGTTTAAGCTTTTAATACAGTCTAGAATATATATAGTGCAGCTCGTAATTATTAAAAAAGGATTACCCACAGAAAATATTCATCTAATGTGGAAATAATGCTTATTCTGAGCATCGTATGAAAATTTTAAGCAATTTTGCATTAATTGTTAGTCATTTGACCACAATAATCCATATTTAAGCTCTTTATTCGGTTTACAATATAATTCAGAACTTAGTTATTAAAAAATACTAGATTATACACATAAAATATGCATCTAATTTGCGATTAATGATTATTCTGATCATCATTTGAGCATTTTAAGCGATTGTGAGTTAATTCTAAGTCATTTGATCACAATAATCTATATTTAATCTCTTTATAGTGTCTGAGATTTAATTCAGATATTAGTTATTAAAAAATATTGGATTATAGACATAAAATATGCATCTAATGTGCATTTAATGATTATTCAGAGCTTCATTTGAGTATTATAAGCTATTTTGAATTCATTCTAAGTCTTTTGATCACAATAATTTATGTTTAAGCCCTCTATATGGTCTAAAATATAACTCAGACTTTAGTTATCGAAATATATTGGATTATACACAGAAAATATGCATCTATTTGTAAATAATTACTATTTTGGTTGTCATTTCAGCATTTTAAGTGAGTTTGAATTCATTGTAAATCATTTGACCATAATAAACTATGTTTATGATCTTTATTCTAGAACATAATTCAGATCATAGTATTAATAAATATTGGATTATATACAGAAAATATGCATCTAATGTGCAAATAATGATTATTCTGAGCATCTTTTGAGAATTTTAAGCTATTTTGAATTCATTCTAAGTCATTTGGTCATAATAATTTATGTTTGACCTCTTTATATAGTCTGAAATCCAATTCAGATAGTACTTATTAGAAATGTTGGATGATACACAGAAAATATGCATCTAATGTGCAAATAATAATTATTCTGAGCTTCATTTGAGCATTTTAAGCAATTTGGTATTCATTCAATATCATTTATTCACAAAAATCTACATTTAAGAACTTTATACAGTACAAAATATAATTCAGATCTTGGCTATTAAAAAGTTTTGGATTATACTCAGGAAAGATGCGTCTAATGTGCAAACAATGTGTATTTTTAGCATCATTTGACAATTTTCAGCAATTCTGCATTCACTCTAAGTCATTTGACCAAAATAATCTATATTTAAGCTCCTTAGTATTTTAATTCGGATCGTAGTTATTAAAAAAATATAGAATTACGCACAGAAAATATGCATCTTGTTGGAGTTATGTCCTAGAAGTCAATATTTAATGACTTATTTTCTTAGTTTATGTTAATGATGATATTTGATCATTTGTTCCTAGAGTTTATTATTGACAGATCATTCAGGTTGAGGATCTGAATTGTAGATATCTGTGGATCATTCATTAGAATGACAATAATAAATCTAAATTGTCCATAATCTTGATAATTAACAAGGAACATTAATTATCATAAAAGATTAGTATGCAAGTTAAGTGATGATTAAGTTCTACAAATCATAGGTAAGGAGTTACAAACTTAATTGCATATGTGTATGTTATTGGAACATAGTACAGGACTTGACCCAATGAAATAAACATATGGATTGTGTTATGTGTCATTGTTTATTTCATATGAGTTTGATTCTAAGTTTGAGATGTTCACCTTTTCCACATGAGGATAGGTTCAATAAATATCGTCTAACGTTGATTCCTGATAAAGGCTGCTATAAGGACTTTATTTATGTTCTCTTGAATTGTGCGGGGAAAAGTTGTTCATCAAGAAAATTGTATGTCCCTCATTAGTATACCTAGTGAGTGATGATATCTGTTTGGGCCCCTTGATGGAGTTGAATTGTTTGCTAGCAACTTGTACAATTAACTCTATATCAAGAAATGTATAATCTGCAAGAATGACACATTCCTATCTTGGATTATACAAAGATATCGTGTGACATAAGAATCAAACAAAGAAATACTTTTATTTCTTATGCATGATTGAGATATTGTAACGGTACATTATTTATACGAATTGGGAATCATAACGTGTTGCTAGATACCGCTTATGATTATTGGAAATAAATAACGATTTATTTCCATGGCCAACATAGTATAAATCCTCAAATAGGGTCGCACAAATAGGATTCTAACCACTTGGTGCATTTATTATTTATTCACAATAATGTGTATTGTGAAATATGATAAGTTAATTAATTAATTATATACCGTTATGAACCGTTATAATTAATTAAATTAAAAGGATCATATGGAAACAATTTAATGCATTAGCTAATCATAGATTAATTATTAATGAGTTAATAATTAATTATGTTCAACTTACTTTAATTAGTTTGAGCTAATTGGGCTTCTATTTAATTGGTTAATTAAGGGCCCGATTTAAGGAAGAATAAAGAGAATTAAAAGGGATTCATTAATTGGTGAATTAATGAATAAAGGCCTTTTATTAAGATGGCCCAAGAAAGCCCATTAGGTGGCCTCTTAGGGTGGATGGCATACTTGTAAATAGTATGAAAGGTGGATGAGAGTTGTTGGCTATATAAAGGGGGTCTCCAAGAGGAAACCCTAGCCGTCATTCTCTCCCATCCCATGCGCCTCCTAGCTGCCCCTCTTTTCTCTCTTCCAAGCTCATGTGTTGAGCACCCCACCTCTCTTCCTCTCCATTAAATAGTTAAGTAGAGAAGCAAGGTGATTAGCAAGAGGTTCAAGAGAACTAGCATTCTCTTTGAGCTTGGTGGTGGGTCCTTGGTGGGCTAGAGGCGACTATTGGTGGTGGAGGAGGCGGAGCAAGCACGCCACCGACTCCTACGCATTGGATCTAACCTCCTTGATACGATTCAAGGAGAGGTAATGGTTCAATCCCTTTTCTCATGATGTGTGATTGCTTTAGCACT
This sequence comes from Rhynchospora tenuis, assembly GCA_027725995.1. Classification (NCBI taxonomy): domain Eukaryota; kingdom Viridiplantae; phylum Streptophyta; class Magnoliopsida; order Poales; family Cyperaceae; genus Rhynchospora; species Rhynchospora tenuis. The sequence continues at coordinate 16,984,803 of CM050888.1, read as the reverse complement.
AGATCTTTGACTTGCTTGTTGTTAATGGTGATTAATTAGTTGTAATTGATCCAAAAATTAAAAATGAGCATTTCCTAACATAATGTGAAAATAATGCTTATTCTGAGTATCATTTAAAATCTTAAAACATGTAAGTCATTTGACCACAATATATTTATGCTCTTTATAGTATCTGGGATTTAATTCAGATCTTAGTTATTAACAAATATTGGATTATACACAGAAAATATGAATCTAATGTGCAATTAATGATTATTCAGAGCTTCATTCGAGTATTTTTAAGCTATTTTGAGTTCATTCTAAGTCTTTTGATCACAATAGTTCATGTTTAACCTCTTTATATGGTCTAAAATATAATTTAGATCTTAGTTATTGAAAAATATTGTATTATACGCAGAAAATATGCATCTAATTTACAAATAATGATTATTCCGGTCATCCTTTGAGCATTTTGAACAAGTTTCAATTCATTGTAAATCATTTGATCAGAGTAAACTATGTTTAAGCTCTTTATATGATCTAGAATATAATTCAGATCATAGTTATTAATAAATGTTGGATTATATACAGAAAATATGCATCCAATGTGCAAATAATGATTATTCTGAGAATCATTTGAGCATTTTAAGCTATTTTAAGCGAGTTTCAATTCATTTGGTCACAATTATTTATGTTTGACCACTTTACATGGACTAAAATATAATTCAGATCTTATTAATATAGAAATATTGGATGATACTCAGATAATATGCATCTAATGTGCAAATAATAATTATTCTGAACTTCAGTTGAGCATTTTAAGCAATGTTGTAGTCAATCGTTATCATTTATTCATAATAATGTATATTTTAGCACTTTATATAGTATAAAATATAATTCAGATCTTCGTTATTAAAAAATTTTGGATTATACCAAGAAAAGATGCGTCTAATGTGCAAATAATGATAATTCTAAGCATGATTTGAGCATTCTAAGCGATTTTGAATTCATTCTAAGAAATTCAATAGCATTAATTTAAGTTTAAGCTCTTAATACAGTCTAGATATAAGGTTGCTCGTAATTATTAAAAAAGATAGGATTACCCACCGAAAATATAATCTAATGTAGTAATAATGCTTATTCTGAGCATCATTTGAAAACTTTAAGCAATTTTGCATTAATTGTCAGAAATTTTATTCGATCTGCAATATATTTCAGATCTTAGTTATTAAAAAATACTAGATTATACACATAAAATATGCATCTAATTTGCAATTAATGATTATTCTGGTCATTATTTGAGCATTTTAAGCGATTGTGAGTTAATTCTAAGTCATTTGATCACAATAATCTATATTTAAACTCTTTATAGGGTGTAAGATTTAATTCAGATATTAGTTATTAAAACATATTGGATTATACACAGAAAATATGCATCAAATGTGCATTTAATGATTATTCAGAGCTTCATTTGAGTATTTTAAGCTATTTTGAATTCATTCTAAGTCTTTTGATCACAATAATTTTTGTTTAGTCTCTTTATATGACGATCTAAAAGATAATTCAGATATTAGTTATTGAAAAATGTCTGGTTATACACAGCAAATTATGTATATAATTTGCAAATAATGATTATTCTGGTCGTCGTTTGAATATTTTAAGCGAGTTTGAAGTCATTGTAAATCATTTGTGTAGTATTCTGTAAGTTAGAACGAAATAGATACAGTGCACTTAGACAGAATACTGTGAACATCGCACCCTTTCTAAAACGTTGCAATTTGCATCTTCTGAGCGATTTGAACCCTTATATATACTCTTCTGTGATGGCAGAGAGAATAGTGAGTATCTCTTTCAGATCTAAACAGAATTTAGACAAGTGAGAGAGAGCATAAGGTTTTCTTGAGGGAACGAGTCAAGGCCGACCAACCCCTGTTAAACACCATCAGTTGGGACGTTCATATCGGCTTTGTAGTGATTCTCTCACTGCAGAACGTGGAGAAGATCAGAGACTAAGGAGACGCGCTTGGTTTGCGGGTTTTCAAGTTCATCCGCTCAACACTCGATTTCAATCAGCGATGGCACGAGGTATTTTACGATTCTGGGTTATTTCCGCATTCTAGAATTGTTGTAGCACTTACAGTTGGTATCAGAGCGGGTTATGCCGCTGGATTGCCTTTATTGAAATAGAATTTCATAACGGTTTATCAGAAATTCTGTTGTAAGTGTTGAGTGGATTGAGTTTTTGTCTGATTTTCTTGATTGTCTGAATTTGTGAAGCATTATCTCAAGATCTGCTTATCCAATTTGAGTGAGGTTTTCGGGATTGGAAAGATCTCTGAGTCTACTTTCCAACGAGACCAACATCTTGAAAATCCAGTGGGTATACAGTGAGATAATCAAGTCGCATACAGCAGTGGTCAGACAGTCGGGGTTCTGAATTTTCTGACCTTTCAGTATTACGGGCCAGATTGCTCTCAATTGGTAATTCGGTTTTGCATGAAATTTTACTGGGATGTAGATATTTCAGATATCTTTCCATAGAGTGTAAATTTGCAAAATTCCGATAAAGTATGAGTGAGATATGTTGTCTGCAAGATAGGTCAATCTGACAGTTTGTTGGGTTTCGTCTGTGATAGTCTGTATTTCGAGGGGCATAGATTTTGATCTATAAATTTTTTTTTTGATGAAACTTGTGTCATTGAAAAGATCTTTGAATCTAGTTTCTATAATGACTAAGAACACAGAAAACAAAAAAGTATAGAAAAAGTTATTGCCAGTTTACCAGAAAGTGTTCAGGCTGTCAGAAAATTTCTGGATGAACTTTGGACGCACCCTTTCGTGTGGGGCGATCCATTTGGAGTTGGAACGACCCGTTCCAACAGAGTTTGGTTTAGAAATGAGTTTAAAGATGAATATTAAGATATAATCAGACATGATGGTTCTCCATTGTTAATTAAAGCTTGTAGATTACATAACTATTATGGAATTCTATAAAATAGTCACAGTTTGTCATAAATACTAATTTTGTAAAGATGGTTGGCATTTTTGGTTAAGATTGATTAGTCAATGATGATATGCTTGAATATACTATAGTAATAAAGTATTGATGTAGTCCACAGACCATCATACTATCTGGTATTCTGTTAGTATTGACGTTACAAGCATATATTGATTAAACAAACTTGAAGAACTATACATGTGGTATAGTAATACACAAATTGTATTTATAAAGGATATGGCAGTAATTGTGCATATGATAATTATTTAGATATAGATAATTATAGTTAGATGATCTATGAAAAATTACTAAACCCTAACTGTTATATAATCTAATTACCAGTGAATTAGGGTTTCAGACGCAAATTGAAACGGACCGTTCTGGCCCTAGAACGGACCGTTCCAGATTAAATTTGCATAAAGTTTCTGTTTGCATTACTCAAACACATTGGAACAGATTGTCTAGTTTTAGGACGAACTGTTCTGAATGAAGTTGCATGAGGATACGTCTGGGTATTGACAGATTCAAACTGGGACAAACCGCCAGGTTCTGAAATGGATTGTCTGAAAAAGTTTGAATAAAGTTTTGTCTGATATTATTGTTAGATTAATTAGACAAATAAATTGATTAAGGATCAATTAATTAAGAAAGTTAGATAACTATGCTAGTTATTAAGCATATACACATATATTAGTTATCTAACTATAATATATTATGTCCAGTTGGATTAATATATGTTAATTAGTTGAAGAGTAGCCACAGCATCTTCAATTACATTAAGGTATATATATTATATAGTGCATTTATAAATCACATTAGGAAGAAAGGACATAGTTTGTGTCTAGTGATGAATATATATATTAATATATTAAGGAGTAGCCACAGCATCCTTAGTTGGATTAAAGTTATGTATATATAAAGTTTATAAAATCACATTTGGATTAAACAGACACAAGATTGTAATAGATTAAGTTAACGAAGTTAGTATCGTCCCACAGGACTATTGACCTAGTTAACTTAATATATTAGGATATAATAGTTAAATTATGAATACTTAATTTGCCCACAGAGATTAAGGATAGGAATATAATTAACTAGTTATATCATAAAGTATGAAGAATCAAATCATAGTATTTAGACTGTGTAAGAAATTGATTCATAAAGTTGTAATGTTTAATTACATAAAGAGTTATAGCATGATATTTAGCCCACAGGTAATATTATGCAGGAAGACTCATAAAGATATATCACTTAGTTTGCATTGGTAAATTAAAGTATAAAGTTCAGTCTCAATATAAAGATAAGCATGTATCAGTTCTACTTTCATAAAGATAGCAGATTCCTTTTAGAAATGATAAGTATCAAAGTTCCTGGGTTGAGGATAATAGTTATAAGATCTAGAAGGATATTGTTCTCCTTCATTAAAATTGTAAGAATATTAAATTTATCAACCAGTAGGATCCACTTTTGAGGTTGAACTTATGAACATAAGTTATAATGAACAGTGGGAGCAGTTTAACTGCTTGTGTTTCATGTTTATAAAGAATAAGTTCTTTCAATGTATAGTGATTTGGTTGATATGCATATTAATGTAAAGTTCTTACATAAGACATTAGATGAGTAGTTGGCCTTTTAGGTTAAAGCTAATGTAATAATACTCATCATAAAAGTTTATCTTTTAGGCTTATTATCATTATAGGTGCGAGAGCACATAATGAAAATGAGGAATATAGTTGTTCAACAAAAGAGTCTATTTGATATTTCTGAGTCATTACTTGTATATTTTATTTTGAACACTTGTCCAGTTTAATATAGTCTTATCGAGATTTCCTATAAGGTTATAACACTTATAAAGATAAATGGTCAGTTTGGTGTTTTTGACCATATGTGTTTAATGGGAGAATAGACATATTATGGATAAAGTTGAGAGTGTTCATATGGTTGAGATATGATTAACAAGTAAGAAAATGACTAGCTGGCATCAAGTGTATAGCTTGCATTCATCTCTTTAATTGATGATTACTCACAATATATGTATCTCTACATACTTATAAGGTTTTAAGGTGGAAATAGAGAAACAATACAGTAAGCAAATAAAAGATTGTGAGATCAGAAAATGGTAAAGAGATTAGAAATATGAAATATGACTAGGATATGAATCTAGAAATATTAAGTTCTAGAGAATGTTCAGATTAGTGGGAGTGATCAGTTTTAGGTCGTACAAAAACTCCCTCTAATTCATAATTGGATATATTATTAAGGATCAACAAATATTGATAATCCAATTATTGACATTCGTTAACCGACATATAATACAATAATAGATCAAGTTGAATATTTAATATTCAATATCAAGGTGATCTAATACAGAATTAGGTTGGTTATCCTAGTAATATTATGTAGTTTATCTACGAGACTCTTATAAAAGTATTGTTGTTGAATAAAATTCTGATATTTTCCAAGATAATGAATTGCAGTGAGTCCATATTATGGTATAATGCCAAGTAAAATCGGTAAGAGTCAATGTTGTGCAATGAAGTCTGAAATTTGATTAAGTTACTTATGATTTAAACCTATTGGTTGTAATGGATTTTTTAAAAACCAAAAGGATTCATAAGTAAACATAAAGGAGTACCAAATTAGACTTGTCACCAATTGATTCATTTAGGAGTAGTGAATTACATGAAGGTTTTCTCACATGTATTAAAGAAGATTCACTTCATATGATTATGGCATTAATAACTCATTCTGGTTTCGAGTTACATCAGATGGATATAAATGTTGCAATTGTTAATGGTGATCTAAGGAGATGGTTATATTAAATAATCATAAAATTTCTTCTTTAGAGGTAATAAGTATTTAGTTAACAAGTTAAAGTATTCTATATAAGAATTAAAACAAGTATTTCACTAATGGTATTAATAGTTTCATAAGGTTATTTCTTCATACAGTTTGAAGAAATATAAGATGAACTATTGCATATATCAGGAGATCAGTGGGAGTTGATTTTATCTACTTGTTTTATATATAGATAATGTTCTACTTGTAACTAATGATAAAATATGATTATATAAGGTGAATAATTTCTTTCTAAAATATTGATATGAAGGATATGGGTGAAGTTTTGTTTGTGATAGAAATAAAAGCCCATGTAGATAGGAATCAAGATATTCTTGATCTATCTCAACAAGCATATATCAATAAGATATTAGAAAGATTCCAGAAGGAATGATATTCACCGCGTCCAGTACCTATTAATATAGGTGATAGATTCATTTTGAATCAGTATCCTCAGTATAACTCAGAAATGGAACAAATAGTAAATACTTCAAGTATTTAGGCAATTTGAAAGCATAAAGTATGATCAGGTTTGTGCACAAGAACTGACATAGCTTTTGCCATTTAAATATTTGGACTGATATCATAATAATTAGGGAATAGACCACAGTTAAATTGCTAAGAAAGTAATGATATATCTTAAGGTACTTAAAATAGTGTGCTTATGTCTCAACAGACTGATAAGTTGAAGTTATTTTGGTACACAAACTAGTTGTGTCGATTCTAGTAATCGAATTAAGGATACATGTTAACTAGTGGAATTGTGTTATAAGGAAATGTCTAACTGACATTATTCGTTAGTTCAACATAAAGTATAGTTTGTTGTGTGTTTTGAGATTACCCTCGATGGTGTTTGAAGAGTTTTATTGTGAGACTTAGAGTCATTGATTTTATATCTAAGTCATTAAGGATTCTGTATGATAATTCTGTTGCAGTCTTTCTAGTCAAGAATAATAAAGGTAAAGGTCGAGTTATTGACATTAAGTATTTGACTTTGAAAGAGCACATTAAGAAGAATTAAGTGGTTATTAAAGGTGTTCATACAGAATAGAAGCTGACCGATTCTTTGAATAAATACTGCAGCTAAAGGAATTCAAAGATCATGTAGCGGGTATATATAGGAATTGATCCTATGGTTAATATTAATCGTACGATTGTGTATAAACTCTTCATAAAAGTATAGATGTTTTCTCGTGTTGATTGTGCGCACATATATGAAATATATTTGATCATAAGGTTGAGAATTACATCATAAAGATTGACTTGGAATAAACGTTGGGTTTATTCATAAAGGAATTCAAAATCGCATAAAAGGTTGAATTATTAGTTGTGTAGCATATTGTAATTGTAGAAAGTAATATTCGCATTTACTAGTAGTTTAAAACGCTAGTAACGATAAGATGACTTACTGCTACAATTCATGTGTTATATTTCTAATATTTAACATAAAGTAAACAGAAGGTATTTAATATGCAAAGGATGCAAGTTCAAGTGGGAGAATGTAGTATTCTGTAAGTTAGAACGAAATAGATACAGTGCACTTAGACAGAATACTGTGAACATCGCACCCTTTCTAAAACGTTGCAATTTGCATCTTCTGAGCGATTTGAACCCTTATATATACTCTTCTGTGATGGCAGAGAGAATAGTGAGTATCTCTTTCAGATCTAAACAGAATTTAGACAAGTGAGAGAGAGCATAAGGTTTTCTTGAGGGAACGAGTCAAGGCCGACCAACCCCTGTTAAACACCATCAGTTGGGACGTTCATATCGGCTTTGTAGTGATTCTCTCACTGCAGAACGTGGAGAAGATCAGAGACTAAGGAGACGCGCTTGGTTTGCGGGTTTTCAAGTTCATCCGCTCAACACTCGATTTCAATCAGCGATGGCACGAGGTATTTTACGATTCTGGGTTATTTCCGCATTCTAGAATTGTTGTAGCACTTACAATTTGATCATAATAATCTATGTTTAAGATCTTTATATGGTCTAAAACATAATTCAGGCCATAGTTATTAATAATTATTGGACTATACACAGAAAATATGCATCTAATGTACAAATAATGATTATTGTGAGCATCATTTGTACATGTTAAGCAATTTTGAATTCATTATTAGTCATTTAGTCGCAATAATTTATGTTTGAGCACTTTATATGGTCTAAAATATAATTCAGATCTTAGTTATATAGAAATATTAGATAATACACAGAAAATATGCATCTAATTTGCAAATAATGATTGTTCTGGGTATCATTTGAGCATTTTAAGCAAATTCATTCTAATTCATTTGATAACAATAATCTATGTTTAAGCTCTTTATATGGTCTAGAATTTAAAAAGATATTGGATTGTACACAGAAAATATGCATCTAATGTGCAAGTAATGATTATTCTGATCATCTTTTGAGATTTTAAGCAATTTTAATTAATTCTAAGTATTGATCACAATAATCTATGTTTAAGCTCTTTATTTGGTCTAGAAAATAATTGAGATCTCAGTTATTGGAAAATATAGGATTATACATAGAAAATTTGCATTTATAATGTGCAAATAATGATTATTCTGAGCATCATTTGAGGATTTTATATGATTTTGATTTAATTCTTAGTCATTTGACCGAAATAATATATTGAAGCTCTTTATATGTCCGTAATATACACAGAAAATGTGCATCAAATGTACAAACAATGCATACGCTGAGCATCATTTAAAAATTTTAAGCGATTTTGGATTCATTATATGTCATTTGATCACAATAATCTATATTTAAGCTCTTTATATGGTCTTGAATATAATTCAGATCTAAATTATTAAGGATATTGAACTATACACAAAAAATACAGATCTAATGTGAAAAAAATTGATTAATTTGAGTATCATTTGTGCATTTTAAGCGATTTTGAAATAATTTGATAACAATAATCTATGTTTAAACTCTTTATATGGTCTAAAATATAATTCAGATCTTAGTTATTTAAAAATATTGGATGATACAATGATAATATGCATCTAATGAGCAAATAACAATCATTTGGAGCTTCGTTTGAACATTTTAAGCAATTTTGTATTCATTCGATATCATTTGTTCACAATAACCTATATTTAAGCTCTTTTACAGTACAAAATACTCAGATCTTAGTTATTTGAGCATTTTAAGCGATTTTGCATTCATTCTTAGAAATTTGATCGCAGTAATTTATGTTTAAACTTTTTATACGGTTTAGAATATAATTCAGATCGTAGTTATTAAAAAATATAGGATTACACACAGAAAATATGCATCTAATATGGAAATAATGCTATGAGCATCATTTAAAAACTTTAAGAAATTTTGCATTAATTCTAAGTCCAATGACCACAATAATCTATATTTAAGCTCTCTATAGGGTCTGGGATTTAATTCAGATCTTAGTTATAAAAAATATTGGATTATACACATAAAATATGCATATAATGTGCAATTAATGATTATTAGGAGCATCATTTGAGTATTTTAAGATATTTTGAATTCATTCTAAGTCATTTGAGCATTTTAAGCGAGTTTGAATTCATTGTAAACTATTTGATCATAATAATCTATGTTTAAACTCTTTATATGGTCTAAAACATAATTCAGATCATAGTTATTAATAAGTATTGGATTATACACAGAACATATGCATCAAATGTGCAAATAATGATTATTCTGAGCTTCATTTTAGCATTTTAAGCAATTTTTAATTCATTCGATATCATTTATTCACAGTAATGTACATTTAAGCTTTTTAAACAGTATAAAATATAATTCAGATCTTAGTTATTAAAAAAATTTCGGATTATACATAGAAAAGATGTGTTTAATATGCAAACAATGATTATTCTGAGCATGATTTGAGCGTTTTTAGCGATTTTGAATCCATTCTAACAAATTTAATCCCATTAACTTATGTTTAAGCTCTTTATACGGTATAGAATATAATTCAGCTCTTAGGAATTAAAAATATAGGATTACTCACAGAAAATATGCATCTAATGTGGAAATAATGCTTACTCTGAGCGTCATTTACAAACTTTAAGCAATTTTTCATTAATTCTAAGTCATTTGATCACAATAATTTATATTTAAGTTCTTTATAGGGTCTGGGATTTAATTCAGATCTTAGTTATGAAAAAATATTGGATTATACACATAAAATATGCATATAATGTGCAATTAATGATTATTAGGAGCATCATTTGAGTATTTTAAGATATTTTGAATTCATTCTAAGTCATTTGAGCATTTTAAGCGAGTTTGAATTCATTGTAAACTATTTGATCATAATAATCTATGTTTAAACTCCTTATATGGTCTAAAGTATAATTCAGATCATAGTTATTAATAAGTATTGGATTATACACAGAAAATATGCATCAAATGTGCAAATAATGATTATTCTGAGCTTCATTTTAGCATTTTAAGCAATTTTTAATTCATTCGATATTATTTATTCACAGTAATGTACATTTAAGCTCTTTAAACAGTATAAAATATAATTCAGATCTTAGTTATTATAAATATTTCGGATTATACATAGAAAAGATGTGTTTAATATGCAAACAATGATTATTCTGAGCATGATTTGAGCATTTTTAGCGATTTTGAATCCATTCTAACAAATTTAATCGCATTAATTTATGTTTGAGCTCTTTATATGGTATAGAATATAATTCAGCTCTTAGTAATTAAAAATATAGGATTACTCACAGAAAATATGCATCTAATGTGGAAATAATGCTTACTCTGAGCGTCATTTACAAACTTTAAGCAATTTTGCATTAATTCTAAGTCATTTGATCACAATAATTTATATTTAAGTTCTTTATAGGGTCTGAGATTTAATTCAGATCTTAGTTATTAAAAAATATTGGATTACACACAGAAAATATGCATCTAATGTTCAATTAATAATTATTCGGAGCATCATTTGAGTATTTTAAGCTATTTTGAATTCATTCTAAGTCTTTTGATCACGATAATTTACATTTAAGCTCTTTATATGGTCTAAAATATAATTCAAATCTTAGTTATTAGAAAAATGTTTACAAAGAAAATATGCATCTAAATTGCAAACAATGATATTCTGGTCGTCATCTGAACATTTTAATCGAGTTTGAATTCATTGTAACTCATTTGATCATAATAATCTATGTTTATTTATATGGTCTAGAACATAATTAAGATCATAGTTATTAATAAATATTGGATTATGCACTGAAAATATGCATCTAAAGTGCAAATAATGATTATCTTGAGCATCATTTCAGCATTTTAAGCTATTTTCAATTTATTCTAAGACATTTTAAATAACTCAGATCTGAATTATATTTTAGAAATAATGGATGATACACGGATAATATGCATCTAATGTGCAAGTAATAAATATTCTGAGCTTTATTTGAGTGTTTCGAGCAACTTTGTATTCATTCGATATCATTTATTCACAATAACTATATTTAAGCTCTTTATACTGTTAAAAATATAATTCATATGTTAGTTATTAAAATATTTTGCAATATACGCAGAAAAGATGCGTCTAATTTGCAAATAATGATTGTTCTGAGCATTATTTGAGCATTTTAAGCCATTTTGAATTCATTCTAACAAATTTGATCGCAGTGATTTATCTTTAAGCTCTTTATACGGTCCAGAGTATAATCAGATCGTAATTATTAAAAAATATAGGATTACGCACAGAAAATTCATATTTAATGTGGAACTAATGGTTATTCTGAGCATCATTTCAAAACTTTAAGCAATTTTGTATTAATTCTAAGTCATTTGACCACGATAATCCATATTTAAGCTCGCTCTTTATATGGTCTACAATATAATTCAGATCTTGGTTATTAAAAAATACTGGATTATACACAGAAAATATGCATCTAATTTGTAAATAATGATTATTCTGAACATCATTTGAGCATTCAAGCGATTTTGATTTCATTCTAAATCATTTGATAACAATAATCTATGTTTCAGCTCTTTACATGGTCTAGAATTTAATTCAGATCTTAGATATTAAAAACTATTGGACTATACACAGAAAAATATGCATCCAATTTGCAAATAATGATTATTCTGGTCATCATTTGAGCATCTAATTTGAATATATTGCATTACACACAGAAAATATGCATCTAATGTTGAAATAATGTGTATTCTGAGCATCATTTGACCATAATTCAGATCATAGTTATTATTAAGTATTGGATTATACATGGAAAATATGTATCTAATGTGAAAATAATAATTATTCTCATCTTCATTTGTGCTTTTTTTTTAGCAATTTTGTATTAATTTGATATCATTTATTCACAATAATCTATATTTAAGCTCTCTAAAATGTATTAAATATAATTCAGATCATTGTTATAAAAAAAACTTGGATTATATACAAAAAAGATGCATTAATGTGCAAATAATGATTATCCTTAGCGTCATTTGAACATTTTATACGAATTTGAATTTATTCTAAGAAATTCGATCACAATAATTTATGTTTAACCTATTTATATGGTCTATTGTATAATTCAGATATAGTTATTGAAAAATATTATTTTACGCACCGAAAATATGCATCTAATGTTGAAATAATGCGTATTTTGAGCATCATTTGACAATTTTTAGCAATTTTGCATTCATTCTAAGTCATTTGACCACAATAATCTATATAATTCAGATCTAGAACATAATTCATTCTAAGTCATTTGACCAGAAATTGCTAATAATCTATATTTATTAAAAAATGTATATTTAATTAGATCACAATAATCTATATTTCAAGCAATTGCGTTCATTATTGTGATCAAAATACTTTAAATGAATCCAGAATCGCTTGAAATTCCCAAATGATACACAGAATAAGCTTTATTTGCAATTTGTATGCGTATTTTCAAAGTATAATGCAACATTTTGAATAAGTAAGACATGAATTATATTCTACTATATGAATAGTTTAAATATATCTTATTGTGATCAAATGACTTAGAATGAATGAAGAATTGCTTGAAATGCTCAAATGAAGCTAAAAGATATGCACTATTGTCAAATTATATGCGTAAAAATAATATATCTTATTTTCAAACTATGTATAATCCAATCTTTTTAATAAGCAAGATTTGTAACATATTCTAGACTGTTAAAGAGATTAAATATAGATTATTGTGATCGAATCACTTTAAATGAATTCAGAATTGCTTGAAATTCCCAAATGATACACAGAATAAGCTTCATTTGCAATTTATATGTGTATTTTCAATGTATAATGCAACATTTTAAAGAAGTAAGACCTGAATTATATAATATACTATATAAAGAGCTTAAACATTGATTATTCTGTTCAAATAACTTAGAATTAACGCAGATGCGCTTGAAATACTCAAATGATGCTCAAAATATACATTATTTGCATATTATATGCGTAATTACTATGTTTAATCCAATTTTTTTATAAGTAAGATTTTAATCATATGCTAGATCGTATATAGAGATTAAATATAGATTATTCTGATCAAATTACTTTGAACGATTCTAGAATCATTTGAAAGTCCCAAACGATACACATGATAAGCTTTATTTGCAATTTATATATGTATTTTTAACGTATAATGCAATATTTCGAATAAGTAAGACCTGAATTATATTCTAGACTATATAAAGAGGCTAAATATGGATTACTGTGATCAAATGACTTAGAATGAACGGAGAATCACCTGAAAGGCTCTAATGATGCTAAGAATCTGCACTATTTGAGCATTACATGCAAAATTACTATGTATAATCCAATATTATTTATTAAGTAAGATCTTAATATTATTCTGGACCGTATAAAGCGTATATATAGATAATTTTGATCAAATTATTTTAAACAAATACAGAATCGTTTGAAATTCCCAAAAGATACATGTTATAGTCTTTGAACGGTCAATCAGAACTATTTTAGAGTCTTAAACGATCAATCAGAACTATTTAGTTCGTCCTTCCTAACAAAATCTTGCTACCAAATAAATTTTATAGTCTTTAAAAATATTTTAACTAATTTTTTTAGATTTTTTCTAAAAATTCTTATTTAAATTGTTATGTAACCTACAAATAGAAATATTAATCAGAAAAATAGCTAGAAAATCTGAAAAGTATATATTTTGATTTGTGACAAGATTTTTAGAGGAGGGTTTCAGTGTCCACTTTCTTGTATGCCCCAAATGTACCTAAACTCACATTATTATTATTATTTTTTTAAATTCAAACATCAAATCTAAATAGTTGATTTTGTTCAATTCAACGAGCGATGCATTTCTATATAAATTTTTGAGCTCATTTGATACTGATCAAGAGATTTAATAATGAACGAATCTTGTTAAGTATGATAGATTAATTTTAATATGTTCATGTTTTTGCGTCTTGATCAAGTATCAAATGAACTAAAAAATTTATAAAATTTCTATAGAAACACATCGCTTGTAATTTGAACAAGATCAACGATTTGGATTCGACTTTTAAACTTTAACAATAAAATGAGTTTGAGGACATTTGGGCACACAAAATATTAGCACTAGAACCCTCCTCGAATTTTAATATGAATAAAAAATTAAAACTCAGCCATCTCAGACTTACATTTTAAGAAAACGAGTACAACGTAAACATAAAGTAACTTATTCTGAAAAAGCATTTCAAGCAAATATGGAGAACATGATCTATTGGACAAGAAACCATTCCATAACCCCTAAACCTTTTACGCCTACAGTATTTTGAAATCCATCTTTAAGACCTCAGCATTTGTTTTGTATTAATTAGGTGTGTGTACTATGCCGATTTTATATAGATTAAAACTACAATATCAAGATTCAACTACCTTCCCCCACCCCCAAAATATATATATATATAAAGTCAAACATTTAATGAGGTTTCTCGTTATAAAAAACCAGTCTTCGTATCTCGTACATCATATTTAATCCCCATTACAAAGTTTTTATATTGTAGCTCCTATGTGGTACCAGGTATCCAACGAGCATCATACGAGTATCTAACAACCTTTTATTGATTGAAAAATCACTAGGAGCTATAGATTAAGTAAATATGTTTTTAACTAGAGTTCTTCTAGAAACTGTCTTGGTAAAAAAAAAAATATTAGTATCCAAATTATTATGTCAAAGATTGATTATGCAACATTGATCGCCCCAAATAATCATTGAATTAATTTAAATGAATTTCTGATTCTTTGATCTGGTCAACACATAATTAGAATGAACATAATCTCTCCGTTGTTCTCTCCTTTGCGTCATTTATGACCGGATCCATATATGATGTTTTTCTCTTGACAAAGTTACTTGCGTGTCAATATAAAACAGCCAAGTTATCTAACATTTCTTATAATGATTTATTGAAGACCTTTCATGCGGACTTAATGTGGAACTCCTATTTTGAATTAAATATTTTGAAACAGAAAAAAAAGGAATTTGCGTTTCGTCTTTCTGATATTTTCTACTTCATACAACAGCTGAATAAATACAGATGTATATGGTGTTCTTGTGAGAGTTTGTTAATAGCAAAGTTACAATTTAAGATCATAAAGAGAGTTCATATTTTTTTTTTTAGAATTCATTGAAATAACTTTGAATAATAAATTTGATTCGTTAATTGTAATTTATTTGACTAGTGGAGTTTTAACATTTCATTTATTTATTTTATCTTTTTGGACTTCTTTATTATAAAATCGAGATGTTGAACAATAAACTACTTTGATGAATTAATTTTTTACGTCTTAACTATAAATTAATTCTAATTCCTTGCCATACTTGTCAGCAGAACTAGTTATCAACTTACCATTGAATCATTGACAATTAGGTGACATAATATGACTTTTTTGCAGTACATGAAGCCGAACACAACAAGTCGATGACATCTAATATCATTTTAATTTTAATAACTATACTAACAGATATTAACTGGGTTTACAACTTTACATAATATTTCAAAACGAAATATTTATTTTCATTAACTAGTCAACTAGATTAGAATAAAAAAATCTGAATTCTGAAATTAATATGATAGTTCAATGATAAATACATATCTTATATTTTTACTGATGTTAAATACTTAAATTTATGCTGACTCTAGTCGGCGAGTTTTAACACGGAAGAGATCCGGACTAACTGTTAAAAAATTAAAATTAAAAAAAAAAACACAGCAACAAGCGTGGTATATTCCCCAAAGTTTCCAGTTTCCACTGGTTATCCAAGAACCTCGCTTCTCCTTTCGTTGACAGTTGACCTTTCTTACTAATTTGCATACTCGAATAGACAAAGTCAAACTTCGTATCCCCAGTCCACCTCCCAATCGCCATTCACATTATTAATTCCCTCAAACAATTGTCACAACCGCACTTTGACAAACCCAACTCTAACTAATACTCTCTCTCTCTCTCTCTTTCTCAGAATTGAGAAGTCAGAGATGTCACTTCCATGGCCAATCATCTCTTCATTTCTCTTAATTCTCACTTCTTTCTCTCTAACTTACTCTCAGCAGCCATACGAAGGCATTCACACCACCGACTGCACCAACACACACAACTCCTCCTCTCTCTTGGGATACTTCTGCAATGGCAACTCCACTTCCTGCACCTCCTACCTCACCTTTCACCCTACTCCACCTTACAACACCGCAGCCGCCATAGCTTCTCTCCTTAACATAGACGCTTCTCTTCTCTCTCAGTCCAATTTCAATTCGAATTCTTTGGTGGTCATACCTGTTACTTGTTCTTGCTCTGGGGCTTATTATCAACTTAATACGACTTACACGGTTCAATCTGGTGATATCGCTTTGTTCATAGCAAACAATACTTTTCAGGTATATTAATTGGTTTTGATGCTCCAGTTTTACTAGCAAAAGAAACAGCAGAAAATTTGAACCCTTTTGAATTAATTTTAATTACCAGCAACAGCAAGGCAGCAACTAAATGATGACCCAACTTTTCTTTGATTCAAGTGTCCCAATTGAATATACTTATTAATAAGTGGCTATGGTACAAGCTGCAATTTGTTACCAGGGTCGCTAATTTGGGTCCTTAATTAATACCAATATCAGTAGAAAACAAGATAATCATGACCTCTTGTTCAAGTGTAAAAGTCGAATTTATGTTATTTGGTTGAAAAAATTGGAAGTTTTAAATAATAGTTTACTAATGTATATTATTAAATTGTTGGTCATGTAGCTCAACTTTGTGAGAGCTCCTCCTACTAGACCCATGCACCATCAAAATCTGTAAACAATCCTAAGGCACTGCCAAATTTTACACTAAAAATTTATTGCAGAAACCAATAGAATAAACTGACTGGTCAATGACTTCTCTAGCCTTGAGTGATAGAATATAAACATATAGAATTTACATAAGGAGGTACAAAAAGTTTACACTACCTAATTCGATGGTGTTCTATGATTATTTCTGATTCTGATATATATCTCCAGGCACTCTCCACATGCCAAGCAATTATAAACCAAAACCTCCCAAATGCTTCTTCCCAGTTAGCTGTAGGACAAAAATTAACGGTCCCACTAAGATGTGCCTGTCCGACAACTCAGCAGTACAACTCTGGTATCAGATATTTGCTCTCATACCTTGTCAGTTATGGCGAATTCGTTAGCACGATCGCACAAACATTTGGCATGGATGCTGGCAGCATAGATGATGCAAATGAGCTATCTGCGGATGACACTATATACCCTTTTACTACATTACTCATACCCTTCAAGACCAAGCCCAATTTTACCCAAATTTCTGTGCTCACACCACCTCCACCTCCACCCCTAGCACCAGCTTCTCCTCCTCCTAATGATAAGTCGAACCATGTTGGCGTATATGCTGGAATTGCTGCTGCAGTAATTGTTTTCCTCTTGGTTGCTGCTGTGTTAGTTTTTGTTTTTTCAAAGAAAAGAAGGTCAAAGGAAAGGAAGGGTAAGGAAAATAAGGTTTCAGTTGTCTCCAATAATCTTGAATCCAAACCAAATAAGAAGAATGATATCCCATTAGAAATTTTGAAGGGTATTTCAGGCATAGGGTCTTTCCTGAAAGTTTATACGTTCCAAGAATTGCAATCAGCCACTAATAATTTTAGTTTAGAGAACCAAATTGGGGGTTCAGTTTACCGAGGTGCCTTTCAAGGGGACTTAGCTGCAGTCAAAAGATTTGATAGAGACATGTCCATGGAGATAGATATGCTTAAACAGATCAACCATTTTAACTTGATTAGAATGAGTGGTGTATCTTTCAACGAAGGTTATTGGTATTTGGTATGTGAATATGCTGAAAATGGGTCTCTGAGTGATTGGATCTGGTGCAAAAATGGGTCGGGTGTTTTGAACTGGGGACAGAGAATGCAAATTTCGCTAGATATTGCAAGTGGGCTTAACTACCTACATTCTTTCACTCAACCTGCCTATGTACACATGGATATCCATACGAGTGGTATTCTTTTGGATTCCAATCACAGAGCCAAAATTTCAAATCTGACTAATGCAAGACCCGCTAAAGGTAGAGAAGGGGAGTTTACAATGACACAGCATGTAGCTGGGATGCAGGGGTATCTGGCACCAGAATACCTCGAGCATGGATTGGTATCACCTAAAATTGATGTATATGCATTTGGTATTGTGCTATTAGAAATTTTTACTGGGAAAGAAAATGGCATTGTCTTTGACGAGTTTGACGAAATGGTTAAGGGAGAAAATTTGGAAGGGAATGTTAAAGGGTTTTTTGACCCATTAATGGAGGCTAATTTTTCAATTGATTCTGCAGTCTTATTGGTTGAATTGATAAAAAGGTGCATTGAAAAGGATCCATCCAATCGTCCAAGCATGGGAGAGGTTGTGCAGTATCTGGCAAGAATGTCTGATATGTCAACAAGCTGGTATAGTTCATATGATACTGGAAGTTTCAGCAGTGAAAAGGTTTTACTAATGAAAGAGGAATAACACGTTTGGTTAGTAGTAGTGCCATTCCTAATTTGTATGGGATTTTTTTTTTTTTTTTTGGCTATATAGAATGAATAATAACAGCAAATTTTATTTTTGTTTTAGTTGTTCTTTTTTCATGGGGAACTTTCATATGTATTGTTGCCTCCATTTTTTTTAAAAAAAATAGGGTGAGTTATTTAAATGCAATGCAGGATTGTGTATAGCGACAAAATTTTTTCCAATAAAGAATTTGTACTTAAAAAATTTCTTTACCAGATGGATATTGGCTCTTTTATCGCATTATTTTTGCTTGACATAAAATATGTACTCTTAGTACAAGATTAATAATAAAAATAGAAAAGCCTACATTTTGTGTAGCACATTCATACTACGTCAAACCGATCTGTAATGTGCAATAAATAATCTAAAGTTTCATAAGTTTTAGTTCTGGCTGACTGGCTGTTGCTGGGTTTGCTTGTTTGATACTTTGATCATAATAGCTTGTGGAAGAGAGTGGTAATGTAGTATTGGACCTCCTAAGATCGATGGGCTTTCAAGCGTTTTTTGCATTTTACTTAACCAGGAGAAGCACAGCCCGTTGTCAAGGCTGCAACATTTTTGAATTAACTGCTTTTATTAGGGAGTGCGATGATATTTTAAAACTCTAAAAATGATGAAAAGAGCGGAAATGTCAAACTTCTCTTTTCACTAGACGTTAGTATGTAACTGCGTTGTGGGCTTGTGGCTAGGCGCCAGTACTGATCCGGTGATCCCATGAACATCGTTTGCTAACTGAATAACTGATCCGCAAAATCAAACTGAATTCAACCTCACTGATGCTATGACCAAATGGATTGGATAAAAATATAACTTAGTCGACCAAGTAATTTTGATTTTCTACCAAGTTTGGAATAACTATTGTGCTCTACTTATGACCTATTAAACCCGTTTCAATACTGCTCCTGTCTACTGCCACATTTGGTATTGATTTTAAATACTCAATTTGTTTTCTGACCGAAACCGGTATTGATTTTCCCTTTTTATTTTGAGGTGGAAAATTAGTTGCGCACATCAGGCTATTTGTTGTTGCCTGATGCTTGTTTGGTTTCTGTTGTGTTGAGGTTAGTGGAAATTATTGAGTAAAGATACCATATTGGAAGATGAGAAAAGAAGAGAAATTTCAAAATGTATTCTCATCCATCAAACTGAGTTCTGTGCAATTACAAGCAAAAACTCAGTAACAAACTAGCTACAACTAATTCTCCTAACTAATTCTTCTGATCATGTCCAGTTTCCTGTTGACTGGATGCATCTATTTCTTCATCTTCGGTCACTTTTCTAGGTTTTACTTCAAACTCTGGATCTGGTGCCAATTTGGCACTGATCTGAAATGGTAATACATGGTTATAGTATTAATTACTGTTGTGACTAGATTGGTGGTACCGGGTTCATATCAGTCGTAATTACTCTTCTTGCCTGTTATTCTTGTTAGCGTGATCTGGTTGTTAGATGAGGGAGTGCATCAGTTAAGTATTTGCTTAGGCCAAACCGCTGGTTTTGGGATGAGGTGAAGATACTGCTCTGTATCGATATGAAGTTGGGCCTTTTTCTTAAGTTTTGAATAGAACCGATGCCAAACTTGATTTTTGCGTGGTAATACTTGAGTTGAGCCGTGTTTTAAGACCTTAGAACTTGGTACCAGCCAGGTACCATATCTTGATTGTTACGGGTTCAGCCGTTCAGAATTATGACCTTTTCATGAGAAATTTCAGGTTTAAGGTACCTAAGTAGAAACTTTGCTGATATATGGATTAACAGGAAAGTTAGAAATTTTTATTGAGTCGAGGGGTTAATTGAAAAACCCTAGGCCTACTGGGTTTGGAACTTTGGATTGTAGACTCTGGATCTATAATATGCCGTTGGGTTCGGATTCAAACCGAAAGGTGTACAGCCTTCAGCCTATACCCGACTGTTGGAATGTTCTGTTTTCCTTGCCTTTGAGCCAGATCTGTACCGACTAAGCCTCTATGTTGGCCTTTCTTTTTCTTGTTCCTTGATGACAATATTGACAAAGGCATAAAATTAATTCATTTGCTTGAGCACTAAAGGGCATTTTTACCACAATAATTTTGCCATGTCCGACGAGATTCTACTACCGACAGATGTGCAATGTACATCTGGAGATCTGATAATAGAATTGAACAGGAACAATGTTAAATATGAACGGATTTTAAATCACATTAAAAAAAAAATGTAGATGTTAGATTTATTTCGGGAATTACTTACGGTAATCAAAATCGCACTACAATCAAGCAATCAGGAGGCGCTGGCTCCTTCCATTCTTGACACGTGGTTTATTTCCATCTATCAGCACGTGCTAATCACATGCGCTGGTTATTTTGAAATAAAATCTAGATCTAAACCGATCTTTCTCTCCGTATAAATCTCTCTCTTTCCGAAAAATCTCTATTGTTCTTTCTCAAACAAACTTTCTCTCTCAACTATTAGATCTGATCTCTCTCTTATTCCAGATCGCACTTTCTTTTTCTCTTTCGTGATTGCACTTTCTCTTTATTTCTCAATCGTTGATTTTGTGCGATTTCCAGCGATCAAGCTACCTTACGACGATTTCTGGTGATCAATTCGACTGTGCGGCTCTTTATTTCATCAATTTTCGAAGTTTAGGTAATTCTGCTTCATTTTTCCTTTATTTTTTTATTTTTATGTTTGTTTGGATCTGAAACTGCCGATTTGGATCTGGATTTATTTTTTATATTTCCTCTTCCTTTCTCCTTTGTATTTTTTGTTTACGTATCCTTTTGGAACAACTTTGATCGATCATTATTTTTCAATTGTTTTTAGTACTGATGTATAAAATCAATAGATGAATGAATTTTTCATTGTAATTATGCTTCCTTTCTGCTTTGTCTTATGTTTATTTGTAACAACTGATCTATTATTGATCTAGATCTGGATTACAACGATGAATTTGTATTGAAAATGTTGATCGATTATCTTTTTTCTGTTACTTTTAACTAGATCTACATTACAACAATTAATTTTTGTTTAGAACATTGATCGATCATCTTTTTGTTCTTGTGTTTATCTAGATCTGCATGGCAAAGAATGATTTATGAATAAGGGAGTAAGTTATTTGAATAAGAGTGTATTATCAGTGACATGGGAGTATTTATAAATGTGCTAGTGTGTTAGCAGTTTGATGATATCTTTAACAAGGGAGTAACTTATTTAAATAAGGGAGTATATTAGGATAATAGAGGGAGTATTTTTTTTTTTTTTGATGTGATATTGTATTAGCAGCTTAGTATCTTGGTATTCTCTAACCAATGGAGTAAGTTATTTAAATACGGGAGTATATTATCAGTGACAGGGAGTGTATTTGTGAATGAACTAATGTGTTAGCAGTTTAATGGTATTTTTAACAATGGAGTAACTTATTTAAATGAGGGAGTATATTAGCATTACAGAGGGAGTATTTTTTTAGATGTAGAAGTGTATTTTAATAATTTGGTGGTATTTTTAACTAGGGAGTAACTTATTTAAACGAGGGAGTATATTATCATGGGAGAAGGAGTATTTTTTGGATGTGTTAGTGTATTACAACAATTTGATGATATTTCTTACAAGGGGAGTAACTTATTTTAAATAAGAGAGTATATTATCGTTGATAGGGAATTATTTATGAATGTGCTAGTGTGTTAGCAGTTTGATAATATCTTTAACAATAAAGTAACTTATTTAAATAAGGGAGTATATTAACATGACAGAGGAATATTTTCTTTTGATGTGGTACTGTATCTTGGTATTTTGTAACTATGGGAGTAAGTTATTTGAATAAGGGAGTATATTATTAGTCACAGGGGAGTATTTCTGAATGTGCTAATGCGTTAGTAGTTTAATAGTATTTTTAATAAGAGAGTAACTTATTTAAATGAGGGAGTATATTATTATGATAAAGTGAGTATTTTTTTTTGATGTGGTAGTGTATTACAACAATTTGATTGTATTTTTTAACAAGGGATTAACTTATTTAAATAAGATAGAATATTAGCATCGCAAAGGGAGTATTCATTGAATGTTTAAATTTTATTCATTTTTTATGTCAAGGAAGTAAGTTATTTGAAGAATTAGTGATTATATTTGCATTACAGGGGAGTATTTTTTTTATTAATATGATTTTTAATAAATTGTTCTTGTTGTTTTTACAGATTGATATTGAAGGTGACAACATTGTGGCTGGTTGCAACTTGCAACTTGCAGCTTGATAGCTCTAATGAGATTGAATTTGTGTCACATATAGTGTAACCTCGCGTTTTATTGGATATGTACTCATTTTGGTGAAGTTTTGTTGGTATTAGTAATGTGTTTATTTATTTCTTGTTGTTTTAGATTGGAACATAATTTAATTTTTTTTGGCTTATTATGATTATGGTT
Source organism: Rhynchospora tenuis (assembly GCA_027725995.1). Classification (NCBI taxonomy): domain Eukaryota; kingdom Viridiplantae; phylum Streptophyta; class Magnoliopsida; order Poales; family Cyperaceae; genus Rhynchospora; species Rhynchospora tenuis. Next base: position 16,961,558 of record CM050888.1, on the reverse strand, counting down.
TTAGATGGGAACAACTTATTATGGATGTATTGAATATATTTTCCAAAATATTTGTGCTTTGTTATGTTTATTTGAATGTTATAAATGCCTACAAATATAATCGACTTTCTAACATTTTATTTAATCCCTTATTGAGAAATATATACTCCCCAATTAAATGTGTATATTTTTATAAATAGAGTGCACTCATTACTGTTCCAATTATTTATTATTGTTTGTATAAATACATATTCCCTAATTTTGTAAATTTACTTCGTAATTAACAATTATATACTCCCCTCAGCACTAATTTCCCAATTAAATACTTTATAAAACAATTGCTGACGCCAAAAAATGAAAAATGTTGTTGATCGCGGAAAAAACACGTGCTGAAGTCGGAAAAATGTGTGGTGACGTCATTAGATAGCCAGACAATCGCGAGAAGCACGATAAAGGCTTGGTGACGTCAGCGGAAAGCATGTATCACGTGTAGTGCTTTGTTCTTTTTATTGTTTCCATTTTTGGTAGCAGGATAATTACTATTTTAGTCCACTGATTGCTTGATTGTCTTAGGGGTTGATTGCACTTATCAGCCCTGATTTATTTCTGTTCCCTGTTAGCCGACTCACTATATTAACAATTATGACCGAACTTTTCATAAATCCATTGTCGTCTAGTCCGGTTAGGATACCTGGCTTTCACCCAGGCGACCCGGGTTCAAATCCCGGCAATGGAAATACCTTTTTGGTTTGTCCTGTCGTTTATTTAAGAAATTCAAGTATATTCATATCAATAAGTCCATTTTAAAAAAAAAATCAATAATTTTAAAAAATTAGTGTATCTATAAAGTTTTAACTTAGGAAAAAGTATAATGTAAATTATTTGTATCCTCGAATATACAAAAAGTGTGTCAAGTAATATAACTCGTAAATATAATAAAATAAAATACTAATGCAAGAAAGCAAATATAATATCCGTAAAATATGACATTAGTTGTGTATTATTCGTAATTCGAAATATATATTTAAGGGGACCTTTTTAATAAATTCTATTCTTTTCTTGTTTCGCCCCCGTCAGGGGCTGTTCGTAATATCTTCAAAATAAACTAATTCTATGCAAAGTTCTTTCTTAATACTTTCGCTGAACTCTGGCGTTGTGATCCCTGGCTGCGCCGCCATGGATGTTGCCCCTAGTACAGTCTCCGGTTATCTGGACCCCACCTACTGGTATCTTCACTCCTACTTGTTGTCTATGCCATTTTTTCCACTATGGTCCCTGTTCTTTTCATTAATTAAACCTGAGTCCTTTCAGGGAAGAGAGATTCTCGTCAGAGGAGCACTATGAATGGCTCAAGGATTACTCTCACTTTCGCCACCTCCTTACTCCTCTCCTCTCTCCTTCTCTCTCTGTCCGTCCTCTCTCTCTCTAGCACCTCTTGTACCAGTAATAACATATAATTGTATGAAGTTATGGAGAGTATTATTTATTATAGGTATTGGAGTTGGGTTGTGGGAACTCCCGGCTTAGTGAAGAGCTCAGACAAGAAGGGGTTGCTGACATCACCTGCATTGATCTTGCATCAGCAGCTGTTGAGAGGATGAAGAGCCGCTTGTCTGAGAAGGGCATTTCTGGTAGTATATCCTAAAAACTGACAATTTAGATGCTAAATTTTGGTATGATACCAGTTAGTTCAGCTGTTGGGGTTGTAACATTTATAAAAGTGATGTTAGCCTCCTTACCAATTATTCCAGTATCCAAACACTGCAAAATCTGTATTCTGGTACGAACCTTGCTGCCCTGGTACCAGACTGTTTCCGTATTGAGAATAGAATGTTTCAAGTTATGGCTATTTAAAACACTATCTGATCCTGGTACATAACATGTGTGCCCTAGTGTTGAAATCTGAAATAATGCCCTAGATATATACTAAACAGAAATACTGAAAATTGTTGGTAGGAATCAAGGTTTTGGTGGCTGACATGCTTGACTTGCCATTCCAGCCTGAAACTTTTGACCTTGTAATTGAGAAAGGAACCATGGTATGCACCTTCTTACCCTTTCAATTTTTTCTGTCTGATTAATTTGTGATTCAAAATATAGGCTTGCACTTTTGACCTTGTAATTGAGAAAGGAACCACGTGATTAAGTTTTCTTTTGCTGATGGTATAATAAAGGCGAGTTTATATCTGGTTCAATAAAGTGTTTCTGTTATGAAGGATGTTTTGTTTGTGGATTGTGGTGATCCCTGGAACCCTAATCCCACAAATGTAAGCAAAGTTATGAAGATGCTTGAAGGCATTCACAAGGTTTTGAAACAAGATGGAGTATACATCTCTATCTCCTTTGGCCAGGTGAAGTTCGCTCTTTTTACTTTTTTTTTTCCTTATCTTTCTTATGATATAATTTTATTAATGTGTGGCATGTATTGTCTCAGCCACACTTTCGCCGGAAATTTTTTGAGGTCCCAAATTTTACGTGGTCAGTGGAATACGATAAATTTGGAGATGGCTTCCATTACTTCTTTTACATTCTCAAGAAGGTTTGTCTTACATTTGTGCAATAACTCTATCAAATGTGTAACGATCTATTTTGGGTCTTATATGTGTTTATCCAGTTGTAATTACCACTGTTAATTGAATAAATTAATGCCTCTATACAAAGTTGAGTCCAAAAATCTAGGCCGAAGATGCCGAAGATGTATACCCACTAATTTTTCGCCAATTGGATCTTTTCTTGTTTGAATTTTAAGCCTGATGCATTGGGTAATTTTCAATGACATTAATTACTTCCCTTAAACATGTGTTTGTTCTGTTATTGAAATTTGAAAACTGAAAATGACAAATCTACCTCACCCCGTAATAAAACTCGTATTCTTCTTTCTTTTCACCTTCAATGATTGCGCCATAATTCAACTATGAACGGAGGACCTTCTCCCCCATAAACCCCATCCTGCAAAAGGAAAAAAGAAAATGGGATGTTAAGATAATATGAAATCTCAAACTCTCACTATTGAGCAAATGTTTACCAAATATATTTCTTGGGACATTGAATTTGGATGATCTTTTCACTTCGTATATATGTACCCAATAGTTGCTGAAATTGGTACGTTCCAAACTGACCCTAGCATGGTCTCGGTATTGTTCCTCATTATGGTAGATCTCACCAAAATTGTAAATTGCGGTTCCTTCTGTTCTGATCTGAACAAGCATCACAATTTCAATCAATTAAGAACATTTATTTTAGAAGGTGGTAAATTTTACCAGCTGTTTCATTTGTTCATTAAGCACCCTATACAAAGAGTCAAACCCATTAATGTCACCTCTACCTGTTGTATAAAAGGATTTTGGACAAAAGATAAACTCCACTTGTTTGCTGAATTCAACCAACTATCAGGAGGAATGGAGTTTTAATGGTAAATTCACGAAAGAACTGGACAAGTGGATGTCTAATGTAATACCATACCCAAATTCACAAAAAAAAAAGGTCACAACTGTTACACTGTAGGCAAGTGTGACACATCTATGGTAATTCTTACCCTTGCCATGTGATTATCTTAAACTGTCAGAGGAGGAAGTACTCGTAAAAATGTTGAATCTTAAATGACTAGCAAGTTATATTGAATTATGATTCAGTTATTTATTTCTAATTGCCAGGGAAAGAGGTCCTTAGACTACGAGAAGAATCAAAATATACCATCAGAGATGCCATCTATAAATTTATTCCAAGAGGAGTTAGAGGGTGAGGACTTTCTTTTTCGTATGGTGGAAGATTTGTAGACTGTTTTCTTAATTGTAAATCGAAAATTATAAGAGAAATTATGACGTCTTTGCCTCCTTTTTATTTGCCAGAATATAATTATTCTTTTTAGTGAAGATGTATTGATGCGTAATTGAGTAGTGGTAGACTGGTAGGAAAAAACGATTACTTGTTTGAGAAACAACAAAAGGAACAAGCTGTTACAACTCCGGATTTTGATACGGTACAAAGTGTACCCAGAATCATGATCCGCTTGACTATTCAATCCACAACACGGACGGAGACGCGGAGTATTGAGTAACTTTGTAAAGAATCTATATCTATTTATAAATATATACTATTTATAAATGCATCTAAAAAAAATCATAACAATTTCACTAAAGGGTTCAAACATGTGTTAACATCAATTATAAATCATTGATCTATAAAAGATCCGACCCTTTAACATGAAAGAGTCAGGTCGTGTTTAAATAATTTATTTTAGAAAAGATATCCACTTATCGTTGGAATATTGAACCAAACATTTTTATTGCATACTATTATTTTGTTGCTTTATTTGCCCACATATCGGGGACATTTTTGCTAGTTTTCATAAATGCGGCTTGTAGTCTTTGGATATTAACATAGGCACGTTGCATTGTAGGCCCAGGATAGAACTGCCATGACAAACCCACCCGTGTAAAGCAATTTTTCTTTTGCAATGTTAGATTATAAGCCCACCATAAAACTACCATACCATGACATGTTGTATAAAAAAAAATTATTTTCTTTCGTCTTCTTAACGTTACCTCCTACGCAGTACGAGTACATTGTACCATACAGCCTGATACAGCATTATAGACGGAAGCTGCAACTGTTGGCAGATAAATTTTGCTACTAGTCGCAATTATTTACAAAGAAAGGCTTTAAGTGTTCCCAAAAAATACTCAATTTGAACATAAATGAAACAGTGGGCTTGTCATGCAGGCTGTAGGCATCACAAATTCTATCTTGTAATAAGCTAAAAACACGAATAAATAATATATAGAAAGACGCAACAAAATTATTAAGCCCAAACAGAAGGTTTTGCTCCCATTACAACACCTGAAACAATTAAATCCTACCATAATCTTGGAAGTGCGAAATTTAATACCAGTTATGCACCCTCTTTCAGAAAGAAATCAATGACAACGTGTTATGAAATGAGACACAGAATGTGGATTTATGAACAATGAGCTTTTCTTATTGATTGTTGTTATTTTTTCTTCATTTTACATAATTGAGTACATGGATATATATAGAAGCACAAGAGTGTACCGTTATCCTACCGTTGGAAATTCCTAACGTTACAATTGTACAATTTTACCATTTTACCCCTAACTACTTTTGTTATTTTTAACACTCCCCCTCAAACTTGGATTATAGATATCTATTAATCCAAGTTTGCTAACTATATCTTCAAACACCTTTGGAATGAGTCCTTTTGTGAAGATGTCAGCTAATTGGTCTTCACTCTTCACATAAGGAGTCTCAATTTCCTTCGCTTGAACCTTTTCCCTTATGTAGTGACAATCAACTTCGATATGTTTCGTCCTTTCATGAAACACCGGATTTGAAGCAATATATCTCGCCGAGTTGTTGTCACAAAACATCTTCATCGGACTATGTATTGGAATATGCAAGTGTTTGAGTACTTGTTTAATCCAAGTGAGCTCGCTTGCGGTTGATGCCATGGCTCGATACTCCGCTTCCGCACTAGATCGCGCCACAACATTTTGTTTCTTGCTTTTCCATGTGACTAAATTTCCGCCTACAAACGTGCAATAGCCAGTTGTCGATTTTCTATCGAAACTCCCGGCCCAGTCTGCATCGGAATAGCCACACACATCGTTAGATTTATTATTTTTCATCCATATACCCTTTCCGGGTGAATTTTTCAAATATCTCAAAATCCTATCAATTGCATCTAAATGAGATTTTCTTGGTGCATGCATAAATTTACTAACTTGGCTTACCGCATAAGATATGTCCGGTCTAGTTACCGTTAGATATATCAATTTTCCTACGAGACGTTGGAATTGGTTAATGTTTTCCAACGGGTCACCATCTTCGGGATTTAGTTTGGTATTACTATCAAAAGGGGTAGAGGCCGGCTTAGATCCTAATTTACCGGTTTCTTTTAAGAGGTCTAAGGTATATTTTCTTTGACAAATAAATAAACCTTTGGTAGAATGAGCTATTTCAATGCCTAAAAAATACTTAAGAATACCTAGATCTTTTATTTCAAATTTTTCTCTCAATTGTTTTTTCACATAATTAATATTTTCTAAATTATTTCCGGTAACAATTATGTCATCTACATATACAAGAACAACGGTAGTATCATTATTTTCATGTTTTGAAAAAAGTGACATATCGGAATGGCTTACTTTAAAACCGCAAGAAATTAAATAATGAGATAATTTTCCATACCATGCCCTTGGAGATTGTTTAAGTCCATAAATGGATTTCTTTAACCTACAAACAAGGTTAGTGTTTTTTTCTTTTGCATGACCCGGTGGTAGAGTCATGTAAACTTCTTCTTCAAGAGTTCCTTGAAGAAACGCATTTTTCACATCCATTTGATATAGTTTCCAACCATTATTAACCGCTATTGAAAGTAAAATTCTAACGGTATTCATTTTTGCTACGGGAGCAAAGGTCTCTTGGTAATCAATGCCATAGGTTTGGGTGTAGCCCTTGGCAACCAACCTAGCTTTATATCGTTCTATGGTGCCATCACTATTGTATTTGATTTTATAAACCCATTTGCATCCAACTGGTTTTTTATTTTTTGGTAATGGTACTATTGTCCAAGTTTTATTTTTTTCTAAGGCTTGAAGTTCTTCTTTCATAGCCTTGCACCATACCGGTTGGCTTATGGCTTCTTCGAAATTTTTAGGTTCTTCATTTTGAGATATAGCACTTAAAAAAGCACGATGGTTATTGGTTATTTTATCATATGAAACATGATTTTTGATTGGATATTGAACCTCATAGATTACAAAATCTTGTAACCTTGCCGGTGGTTGAGTGGAGCGTGTGGACCTTCGTAATGGAACCTCTTGCTCCGCACTCGCACTTTCTTCCTCTTCTTCTTCTTCTTCTTCAATACTTGTGTTTTCTTCTTCTTCGGCTTCACTTTGAGTGTTGTTGCCGATTTCGTTTTGGTCATGTTCCTCCTGTTGTTCATTTCCTACAAATACTTTCTCAATGCCTTGATTAGAAATTATGGGAAGAACAAAGTCATTTGTGGAAATATGGTCATCAAGCTCTTTGTTATTATATTGAAAATATGACTCATTTTCAAAAAAAGTAACATCTCTTGAAATATAAAATTTATGATTTTTTGGGTCATAACATTTATAACCTTTTTTTGTTGAAGAATATCCTAAGAAAATAGTTTTAATAGAAGTATAGTCTAACTTATCTAATTTATTTGTATGAACATAACAAACACATCCAAAAACTCTTAAGTGATTAATATTAATTTTTCTTTGGTAAAGAACTTCTAAGGGACTTTTATAATTCAAAACAACACTTGGTAACCTATTTATTAAATATGTGGCGGTAAGAACGGCATCCGACCAATAAATTTTAGGGACATTATTTTGAAAAAGAAGAGACCTAGTTACTTCAAGTAAATGACGATTTTTTCTTTCGGAAACTCCATTTTGCTGGGGTGTATAAACACAAGTAGTTTGATGTAAAATACCTTTTTGTTTGAAAAAATTATAAAAATTTTGATTTACATATTCCGATCCATTATCGGTTCTAAAAATTTTGATTCTAGTATTATATTGATTTTCGACCATATTCGAAAACTCTTCAAATTTAGAAAAAACTTCACTTTTTTGTTTTAGTAAATATAACCAAGTCACACGTGTAAAATCATCTATAAATATAACAAAATACTTGAAACCATTAAAAGAGTTAACGGGAGCGGGTCCCCAAACGTCGGAGTGGATCAAATCAAAAGGTTTATTACTTTTACTTTTTGAAGAGTAAAAAGGAAGTTTTGTGTGTTTAGAAAATTGACACACTTCGCAATTACTACAATCTAAATTTTTAAAATCAAAGAGACATTTTAAAACTTTATCGGAAGGATGCCCAATTCTTTTATGCCAAAGATTGCTTAAAAAATCTTTCTTAATATGAAAATTAGTTTTTTGATAATTTAAAACATAAAGACTATTTTCTAAAAAACCTTCACCAATAATCTTCTTAGTTTTCAAATCTCGAAACAAAACATTTTGAGAAGAAAATTTAATTTCACAATCTATTTCTCTTGAAAGTTTTCCAATAGATAATAAATTCGAGGTGCAATCTTTTACGTGCAAAACATTTTTAATTTCTTTAGAAAAAAGCTTGATAGAACCATAACCACAAATTTTCATTTTTTCACCATTTGCAACAAATACAAATTCTTGATTTTTGGATCGTTGATAATTATATAAAATATTTTTATTTCCAGTCATGTGATCGGTTGCACCTGAGTCTAAAATCCACCTATCATCATCATAATTTTTTGTTAGGTTCAACATTTTGAGTCCTAAATTGGTACATTTATAAGAACCATCATGAATTATTTGGTCTCCAGTGCCCATTTGATTTTTAACGGTGGCAAAATGATTAACATTTAAATCAACCATTGCTTCATTGGTCTCTGTAACCAAATTTTTGTAAGGAACATTAAGCTCACCATGTTTTAATTTACTGGACTCGATCAAGTGATGAGAGGAATTATTAATATTCTGGGCCTTACCAAGCCCATCTGAATAATTATTAAAAATGGGACCTTTGCGACTTAGAAGGGATAGGATAGCCTCAATTAAATCCAGACGTGCTTTGGTTGTACTTCTCGAATCTGAGCCGTCCAGATGCATAGCTGAATCTATTTGGTTTTTCTTTTCCTTCTCCCCCTTTCGTGAGCCCCTCTTTTCCTCTCTTCTATTGCCATGGCCGCCGCGTCGGCTTCTTGCCTCTTCCTTGACTGGACGAAGATACGGGTGCAGAAACCAACAAATATCCCTCGTATGACCGGTTTTCTTGCAATTATTGCACCGGTCAGTGTTGTTGGCTCCCCGCTCTACTCCGTCTCGGCTGAGATTAGGGTTCCGATTTGCTATTTTATTGGCGGCCATCGCCTGATTGTCTTTCTTCTCTTCGTGTGACTGAGTGCCGCAATGCTTTATGGCCTCTATGATTGATAGAGAAGTTGGTCTAGAGTTGCAAGAGTTTTGGTGTTGATCAGAATCCAGCTTGTTATCCAAGCCGATTATGGACTGGTTCTTTTCGCCTTTCATGGCAACCAGGTCAGTCGATTTTGTTGGATTTGGTTTTGTCGATTTGTCACTGTCGGACAACGACACTATTTGTGCCCATGAGAGGCTATATCTGTTGGTTTCTATTTGTGTGGGATTCAATCTCTTTGATTCCGGCATCTTGTCGGAATTGGTAATTTGTTTTGCAGAAGCTTTCATGGATTCAATCGCTCTGATACCATGTTATGAAATGAGACACAGAATGTGGATTTATGAACAATGAGCTTTTCTTATTGATTGTTGTTATTTTTTCTTCATTTTACATAATTGAGTACATGGATATATATAGAAGCACAAGAGTGTACCGTTATCCTACCGTTGGAAATTCCTAACGTTACAATTGTACAATTTTACCATTTTACCCCTAACTACTTTTGTTATTTTTAACACGTGAAACCGTTGTACATAGTAAACAACAAACTAGCTTAACATCAACAGAAAAATAATCAATACTACTTCACAACTTCCTACACTCTAAACAAGCAATTAAAAGTTAACAACATATCAACCGAATCCAACAAAGATAAACAAGTATAGATAGAATTAAGATACAAAGATGCTACATATTGGAGCAACATTGCTCACATATCAAACTGGACAAGTGCCATGGCTCCTGGAGTGGTGGGTTCTGCAACAGAAGTTGGCATGTACTGGTACCAGTCCTTGGCACAGAAAATAGCCTCAAGTGTGTCAGGCCGCATGGAGCTCCTGTAGTCATCGAGAATTCTGTTTGCACTTCCTGCACCAAAGACTGACAACCCAGTCCCACCACCAGCCATTGCCATAGGTATTGCCAGAATATCACGAGCAAGTTTAGAGAGTGTGGGGTACTTGAACGAATTCATCTTCCACCAAGTCAAGATGTTGAAATCATTTGTGCGGGGCTGAAGCATTTCTTCAAGGTACTGCTCTAACTCAGGTTTTTTGGGCTGGTTTACTGCCATCTCAGATAGGTAGATGTCAAAATCCAAGAGTCCATCTCCAGTAGAGGCTATTGGGGCTGCAGGCTGGATGTCATCCCTTGCGTTGCTCTCATCTTCCATCTGTATGCTAACATTGTTATTCACCTCTATATCCTCAGTCTGTATAGTGACATTATTATTCATCTCTATTTCACCCTCAGCAGGGGCTTCACTGGCATCCACCTCCATCTTCACAGCCATGTCGTCCACTTGAGCTTCCTTTGGCTGGTCACCACCATTTTCATGTCCCTCGACTCCATTTTCAGCATTGCTAACAACATTATTATTTTCAGAGGTAATATCGGCCTCAATGTGCTCACCAGGATCAGCAACATCCTGCTGCTGTTGTTCAACATAAGCTGGGGTCAGCGGAAGAGGCTGGGCCACATACTCATTATAAAGCTCCATCAGTGCATCCTCCACCATTTTCACATATCTTGGGCCCTCTTCATTGCCATAGATCCTCTTAAAACTAAAATCAACAAGCTTCATCTTGTAGCGCGGGTCCATCACCACAGCTATGGCCAGAATAAGGCTACAATCCCTCCAGTATTTTTCAAACTTGTCATACATCTCTTTTGTTATGCTGCTCACCACTGGATCCTTGCTCTGCACCGAACCTTTCAATTCCAGTTGGATCTTCCATGCCTCGTGGTAGAATATATTTGAGGTGGGTTCCTCCGTGTTGTTCACAGTGTTTGCTGAGTCATAAAGCAACTTCAGATACACACAAGCCACCTCCACTTTCCTCCAATCCTCAGCCGATGGTGCCTCATTATAGTTATCATCACATGTTTCGAGCAAATTAAAGGCCTGCTTATATTCCAAGGCAGCACAAAGCATGGAGTAGGTTGTGTTCCACTGAGTAGTGGTGTCAAGTGAAAGAGTTTTTGTACTCGGGATTTCAAGCTGCAATGCAATTTCAGCAAACTTCTCTTCACGCGATGGTGATGCCTTTATAAACTTCACACTCTCGCGGATGTTGTAAATGATGCCATGGATAGATGCGATCACATCCTGGGCAACATTATTCAGCACGTGTGCATAGCAGCGGACAACAAAAAGCTGCCCCTTGAGCAAGAGAGCATCCTTGTTTGACAGGTGGTCCCGTAGGTTTGCACTGTAGATATCATGCGAGGAGCAGTTGTTGTCGAGTGTGATGGTGAAAAGCTTTGACTTGAGGTTCCAGTCAGAAAGGCTGACTTCAATGGCCTCACTAAGGGCATTTTCCGAATGTGGGGAGGTAACCATCAGATAGTTGAGCATCCTACGGTGCAGCTTCCAGTCGCTATCTATGAACTGCCCATGCAGTCCAACATAACCCAGAGTCTGACTGGTAGTCCATAGGCTGATAGCCAGGCTAATACGGCCAGGAATAGAGCCAAACACCTGCATCAGGTTGTGTTTTTCCTTGTGATAAAGCGACAGAACCTCTGATTCGACTGAAGTCGCATCATGAACCTGAAACCTCGGCTGGAGACTCTCCACAAAGGCAAGAAAAGCTGGCTGCTCAACAACATGCAGGGGATAGTCATGTAGCACAACCATCTTAGCAAGGTTGCTCAGGCTGAGGTTGTGATCAAAAGTAGCCCCACTAAAGCCAGAGACACGGTACCTCCTCTTGGCTGGCCGTTCACCAGGAGTGGACTCTGGAGTCTGGGTAGCAGCTTGGGGTCCACCAGAGTTGAGTAGGTACTGGTGCTCACGGTCGGTGGTCTTAAGCATGGGGCAGGAGCCAAGGGTGATGTGGCGCTTAAGGTGGCTAGTGCCGGCAACCTTTGACCCATCGCTGTATGCAAATGTCTGCTTGCAGAGGTTGCAACATGCACGCTTCATCCTGCCGGGTCCATTGACCACTGTGAAATGTTGCCATACTAGGGATTTCTTTTTTCTTCCCCTGGTTGCAGTTGGAGTCGGCTCTGGCTCTTCTTCTTGCTCATGTTCAACCTCCTGCTCCTGTTCATGTTCATGTTCATGCTCATGCAGATGTTCTTGCTCAATGTCTTCAGCTAGAACCAGCTGGTTGTGCTGCTCAGGATCCATCAACTCAGACATGATGATCAGCTCTTGTTATAGTCTGTTGAACAATGAGTATGTAAGTAGATGAACAAAAATCCAAGGAACAGACAGGAAAAGAAATGTATCATAGTACTATGTCTGATATGTTCTGAGAAAGTTCCTCTCATTCCTAAATAAACCAGTAATGATACCACGATAATGGTACCAACTATACTTATAAATGCTGCTCTAGCTAGGCCAAAACTACAGCATTCAAGCAAACACAATTCATTAACAGAAACTTGATGCTTTATTAAAAAAAAAAAAATGAAATGACACTAAATGAACTTTGACTCATAATGGTAAAGGTCGATACCAGAACAACAAAACAGGAACATTAAGGCCATACTGATATAGTAGCTACCCAAGAAGTACTTCTAGAAATTTGTTTATTGCAATCAACATTAGTACTAGTCAAAGTACTAGTCACAGCACTAGTTGCAAATGCAAATCATCCATATAGTCCATGTTGTCCCGAAAACCTTCAATTAAACTTAAACTGTATGTATCCGACATGCAAAATGCAATAATACAACTCACTTGAAGATGCAGATTGAAGTAGTTATAATAAAAAGCGCTTCTGAACAAAAGAAATAAGAGACTCAACATAAGAAATGGGCATAAAGCCAAGAAAAGCATATAACATTGCTCTTACCTATGTTTGGACTTCCTTTCAAGTGTATAGGCAGATACTTCCGACAAATACAAATAAATTTACAATTGAAGTTTCAAGAGTGCAACACAAACCTTTCTAGATATCAGATGTTCCCTTGTTTTAAACAGAATTTCTAAGTATCAGTTTGAACCTACAATTTTTTTTACATGAAGGCAAGTATCAATTAGAATTGAAGAAAGTTCCAATCATCTTTAATTTACTACAAAACACTACGAAGATTCCAATTTACATAACAAACTAAACTATATTAGAACAAAGAAACCAACTTATACAACAAACCAAGATAAAAATACGACAAGAAATCGATGCAAATAACGAAGAAGGACGACTCTAATTTTCCTATGACACGTGGATTGCACTCAGGGTGCTCGTAGAGAATACATAATTGGGCTTGGGCTACATCGATAGAGAATACACAAGAAGAAACCCACCACTGTAACTCCATGGAGAGCATCCATGGGCTTTTCTTTCCGTTCTCCTTTTATTTGGGTCTCGACACTCGTAAAATCCACATGTCAGGTCACAATTGGTCGTAAAACCCCAGATCCCAAAGGAGAGAGTCTAATTCGAGCAATTAAACACCCCATACAAACCTTAAGAGAGAGTGGAGAGAGAGAGAGAGAGAGAGAAAACAGAACAAAAAGAGAAAGAGAGAGAGAGAGAGAGAGGGAGGGAGAGAAGAGATTGGTACCGGAGGCGGGAGAGGCGGATCGAGCCGAGCCGGATGGATGGATCGAAACCCTAGATTTGGGCTGGAGATGGGTCGTAGCCCGAGGTGAAAAGGAAACCCTAGATATGGTATCGTCGAGGAGAGAGAGAGAGAGGAGAGAGGATAGAGAGAGAGTGGAGAGAGAGAGGCGGCGCAGATTTGAGTCGGGTTTGGGCTGGGAGCCCGGTCCACTAAGCGCCTTATATGTTGTTGACTGAGGTCTGAGGAGTCGGTTTGGGAGGTTTGTTAGGGTTTCCCGAATTTTGAATTGGATGCCTCCAGTGGGCCAGCCTCTTTTATTAACTTATTGCCATTTGCGGATTTAATTGGATGCGTCCAGGGATGACTGCACCGGATCCTATGCTTGTTTTGGTCTTGAATCGGTCCATGACTTCGGGTCCGGTGGGCTACGTGTGCATCTTTTAACTTTAGCCTTCTACTTTCTGTGAACGCATAGAGGCATTGAATTTTTGTAGAAGAAATTGTGTTTGGATATATTTAGCCAACAGTTTTTGGACCACAGCTCAACGACGTCTTTATATTAATTAATAAAATTATAAATTTAGGAAACTTAGATTTTGGTCTTATAATTGTTTTGTAAATTTGCTTTTATACTTTCTATAGGAAATAAAATACAAACATACTTGTAAGTATCTCTATATCTGTCCCCAAAAAGTGATGGGAACTTACTATTATAATAAGTAGGGTGCACTATTAGGTAAACTTGGGTACTTCGAATTAAGATCAAAAGAAATACCTACTAAAATAATAATTGAGTTGTTTAATTTTGATTGGATCGTCTAGATCGAATAAATTATAGCTTGCTATCGATGCATTTTATTTTATTTTTTCAAATGACGATGCATTTTAGTTAGCAAATGTGACATTACTTGGAATACTCAAATATTTTTAATAACTCCAGAGATAAATTAGTTTCAATAGTGGATCGGAATTTACAAAAAAAAAAATGATTTGACAATTTTAAGTACTAATTTTACAAATTGAATTTCTCGCATTTCTCTCATTCCAGATTAGCCAATAACTTGTCATGCCAAAAAAAAAAAACATCATTGTAATTATATAATAATTTTATTAATAGTGATAAAAATGAGTAATTTCAGTGAACCATGAAGAATATTTCAATATTCATATCCACCACTATAGATCACCAGACGTCGAAGACAAAAAGTAAAATCTAACGGATGAAAAATGAAACTTAGCATTTGAAGAGCCTTACAAACTCAATTTTCTTTTATGGGATATATATATATATTTTTTTTTGAATAACAGATTCCCAAGAAGGGGATCCTTGCATTAGAATTAACTAAATGCGGCATACAAAGTATGAAGTCATAATTGACTTCCAAAATAACAGTAACAACAAACATAAAATGCCCCTTAAGGGGGACTTCTACCAGACAAGCAAACACAGCAATCTAGCTAATACAACTGAGCAACAAAAAATAAAACTAAACTAAAACAAAAACTAATTGTGCTCCTCAGTCTCATTGTCATTAGCCTCCACTGCCATTTCATCTCCAGCAACACTAGCTTGTTGAAACTCAAGCTCCATACCAGTCCTTGTGCCTGTCCAGAAAAGAAATAAACTAAATACTGACAAACATAAAGAGATGGCAGTAGAACCGGCCTTGTCTGTAAAAATACGGCTATTCCTTTCCTTTTACACAACCCAAACAAAACAGGCTAAAAAAGTTTGAAACGCAGTTCTTTGTTGTTTAGCCAGAGAGCAACTATAATCCCAAATCAATTCAATCTGACTATCAATAACTGTAACTCCCCATTTATTAAAAGAGTTAAACAATAACCAAAAGGTACTAATAAAATGACAAGTCACAAAGAGATGATTAGTAGTTTCCCTATTATCACAAAAAGTACAAATAGTGTCCCCCTGCCATCCCCTATCTGAGAGCTTGTCTTTGGTAAGAATACGGTGATTAACTGTCATCCACAAAAATAGTTTAACCTTTAGAGGAATCTTCAGTGCCCACACAGAGAGATGTAAGGGTGTTTTAATACCCCCAGAACAACAAAATCTATACATTGATTTCACTGTAAACACTCCTGTATTATCCCAATGCCAGACTAACTTATCTTGCTCTAACAAAAAGTTGCAATTACTAAGTATTTCTAACAATTGTACTTTTTCAGCCCTAAGACTACTAGGAGCTCCTCTAGTTAGAAAAAACTGAAAATTACCCCTATTCCAAACTTTTTTGACAGAAACATCAGGCCTCTTAGTTTTCTTAAACATTTCAGGAAACTGTCTAGCTAAACTTATGTCCCCCAGCCAAATATCTTTCCAAAATTAATCCTAGCCCCATCCCCCAACTGTTTGGTAGAAGCAACTCTAATGATATCCAGATCTCTGTTGATACTTTTCCAAAAAGGAGAAGCCAGTTGAGTGACTTTCTGGTCATACTTAAAAAGAAGTAAATTTTTCCAAATACCCTTGGTAAGAGGAGAATCTAAATGCCACCTCCATTTGGCTAATAGAGCTCTATTCATGTTCTCCAAATTTAACACCCCCCAACCTCCTTCTTCCTTAGGCCTACACACCAACTTCTAACTAACCAAAGCCGTTTTCTTGTAGCCCCAGAGAAAAGTTCTCCTAATTCTATCTATTCTTTGTATTACCCAGAGAGGTAATTTAAAGAAGGACATATAATACATTGGAATAGCAGATAACACAGAGTTCAAAAGAAATCAATCTACCACCTAAAGATAACAAATTTCCTTTCCACTTAGAGAGTTTCTGATGAACCTTATCTATAAGAATAAACCAATCTGCCCGATTAGGAGATCTCCAATGTAAAGGTAATCCTAAAAATTTTATAGGTAAGGAACCCACCTTACAATTTAAACTACTAGCTAACCTATCAGTAACAACCTGAGTAAGATTTAATGGAATCATCTCAGATTTAGCAAAATTAACCTTAAGACCAGAGAGCATCTCAAACCCCTTAAGAGTCCATTGCAACTCATCTAACATGGTTGCATCTGGTTGCAAGAACAGAAGGGTATCATCAGCATACTGCAAGTGCAGTAACTGATGCCCTGAGGGAAGGGGGGACCCAACCCTCTGAAATGACCCAGACTAATTCCTTTATGCAAAAGTTTAGAAAGCACATCAGTAATCAAAATGAAAAGGTAAGGTGATAGAGGATCACCTTGTCTCACCCCCCTTTTACAATGAAAGAAAGAACCATTGTCCTCATTGATTTTAATAGAAACCATCCCCCCATTAAGCACTGCAGCTATCCAACTCACCCAAGTCTCACTGAAACCCCTCTGCCTAAGAATTGTAAATAAGAAATCCCAATTTAAATAATCAAACGCCTTTGCAAAATCAAGTTTAAGTAGAACCCCACTACTTTTATGATTATGGACCCAATGCAAAACTTCATGAGCTGAAACTATGCCATCAAGAATAGATCTACCTTTAACAAAAGCAGTTTGGTTTCTATCGATAAGCTTATCCACAACTGGAGCTAATCTAATAGCAAGAACCTTGGTAAAAATCTTATAACTACAATTAAGAAGCCCAATGGGCCTAAAATCAGTAATTTTAAGAGCCTCCTCTACCTTAGGAACCAAACAAATAATAGCTCGATTCAACTTATCAATATCAAAACTCAACTGATGAAAAGAATTGAAAGCAGCCACTAAATCCCCTTTTATTATGTTCCAAAATTTTTGGTAAAAACTAATAGGGAAACCATCTGGCCCTGGTGCTTTATCAGCAGCCATAGAAGTAACTGCTAAATGAATTTCCTCTTCAGTAAAAGGTGTAGTTAGGGAAAAATTATCTTCATCGGAAACAGAATCATCTATACCCCAAAAACCTTCAGATAACAAACTCAAAATATTATCTCCCATATTATGTTCTACCCCAAACAAAGCCCTGAAATGATCCAAAGCATGATAATGAATAGTAGAAAGATCCCTAACTTCCTCCCCATCAATGATTAAATGAGAAATATGTTTTTTAGCTCTTCTTTTATGGGATATAAATGATTACAGCAAAGAATTCTTCATTGTAATTTTTTTTTTTTTTTTTTTTGAAACAATAAGGTGATCGTTGTTAAGTGGATTTTGAGGTCTTATTGGGCTGGTCGGGTTAAGTAATTGGTCAGCTAAGTTTCAGACTTCCTTCTTTTTTTTCAGAAATTTTGGGAGCTCATTGGCAGCACATACCAAATGCCAATTGCCAAAGCAACTTTCAATCATTGACCTCCTAAAAGAAAAACGAACATTGGGTCGGGAATTCTTGTAGGTTGGAAGGGTTTTCTCGTTTGGGTTAGATAGTCAGATCAGATCGTGCCAACTTTTAATCCGTTTAGAGCCCAATTGCACATGTGATATCAGGGCAGCATAACGTCCATAACGATCACGCAAATCATCCTTTGTGTTGATCGTTGCGTGCTATCAGACGAAAATTTTTGTCATTTCGTATTTCGTTTCTTCATATAACGCAACAAAAGTTTGTTGCGTTAATCGTTTTATTCAAATCAATGATTAAAACGGTTTTAAATGTTTTAACCGTTTTTTTTTCCTATTTTTATAACAGAGCCAATAATAAACAATTATGAGTCATAGGAAAAATCTCAAAATAACCTATAATAAATATAACTCATAATACACTACAGTTATTACATCCTTGCAAATTACATCTCTATTACTTCTCTTCTCTTCTCTGAATACTTCTCAATTGTTGTTGCCGTAAGTGATTATGTTTATTCAGCATATTTGCTATCCTCATCTCGATCCCACTTTGAAATTTGCTCATGTAGTCCGAATCGAGATAAAAATAAATATGGACTCGTACATTTCTCGGGTGCAAATATTAAACCTAAGGGGCCCATAGGTGTTACTTGGCGGTCTGATATTAGTGCTATTACAACTGCCCTCTAGTGGTAAGATAAGACGCACCATTAAAATGTTCATAAATGCACCCCTCAAAGGTTGTTGGGACCGTGAAAATAGATAAATGAAGCTTCGTCAACCCAAAATGTTTTCTTCTTGCGATGCTCGATGAATCACGCAAACAAATATTCTGAGAGAAATTATAGTCATCAATTGTCAAAATACATACACTTTTTATTTTAACAAGTTTTACGTCGCATTCTATTTTTAATGTATATTAGTATATATTATATTATTTTGATTAATTTTTTGTGACAATGTACGACTAGAATATAATTTAGTGTATTTGATAACTTTTTGTTTCTTTTATAATCTAGATATATAGATGCTATCTAGAAAGTATTTTGATAATTTATATGTATGATAAAATCATTCTTTTTTTTTTATAAGATATGTCTAATAATTACCTCCCATACCCATTAGATCTTTGCCTTTTAAACTCAATATAATTTACTATGAGATCACTATAAATGGTATGGCCATGAAAAAATGCTCATAATGCTCCCAATTACATTTTAAGACGTTGGTACTTGAATTCGCTTGTCAACAACATCGTATTTATTCGCATTTTTTTTTCATTAAGGTTGTGAACTTTGCATAGATTTTTTTTTTGGTTTTTTAAATGCATTTATTTATTAACACCTAGTACACAAAGTTATAAGAAAATGATTTATTGACCTCCTAACTTATTAATTCGGCCGCAGGAATTTATGTTAAGATTTATTTTGAAAAACATAAATATTTTCTTTATAAATGTCATGATTAAATCTGAAGATATTTGATATAATTTAGTTGTGATATAAAATCACTGCATAATTATATTAATAAAACTTGAATTCACTTAAGGCCCTGATCACAATCCTTTTTTTTTTTTAATGTAGGATTTCAATTCATTTCATTTCATTGGAAAATTCTTGATAACGATGAGCGGATTTGGTGTCATTTGGTTGGATTCCTATGTAATTAGGTTAATGAAATCCTATGAAATCTTACGAAATCAATTTAAATGAAATGAACTGAAATGAAATCCCGAGTAAAAATCATTATGTAACTGATCAATGCATGATCGGTATTTGTAATTTAATCTCTATAATATGGACTTGGCTACAGTGTCCAACAAGACACAATACGACACGCTACATCATGTCATTTTTATTCATTTTTATTGGAATAAAGTTATCGATGTGGTATAATACATTAATACATAACACATGTTAAATATGAATATGACACGATTCTAAAAGTAAAGAAAAAAATAAGTGTTGTTTCTTGACTTTCCAAATAGCTCACATAATATTTTAAATGAATAATCGTTGATTGTGCATTGTCTTACAGGTGCAAATTGGATTAGGATAACATAGCGGTGAAAAAAATATCCATCCGTTTCTATACAAGTCCCATACCGTGTTAAATTGCCACCATGGTACTAAAGAACTGCACTTGAATTGGCTTACACTAAGAAACCCACTCTTCTTCAAACTCTTAGATCACACATGGAGGTTTACACAATAAAGGTGGAGGAGGCTACACCGGCCAATGGCGACAAGCCATCTGCGGGCCCGGTTTACAGGAGCATTTACGCGAAAGATGGGCTCTTGCAACTCCCTAATGAGATGGACTCACCATGGGACTTGTTTAGGTCAATTTTGTTAATTCCCTTACTTTCAATATGACAATGCTTTGTTGTTACTGTTAATGACATGATGTTTTCGGCTTAGAAGGCTGAAAACAGCCTCTTTTATATCCAAGCGAACATTAATGTTAGTAAAATAATGCAATAGCAGCTTGTATGATCAAAATGAGACATCCATATGAACAAATTGTTCTTAAGAAATTTTAAGTGTCAGAGAAGCTCTCTAGTTCCACCAATTTTGCACGTGTTATTTTTTTTCTTTTTTTCTGAAGTTAAACCAATTTTACTTATTGTAAGTACTATATTTCAGTATTCTGATTGGGCTTTTTTGAGTGGTATGATGGATCTATTTACCCAAATTTTTTATTCCAGTGAAGCAGTTAAGAAGTATCCTCAAAATCCAATGCTGGGCCGCCGTCAAGTTAACGATGGCAAGGTATTTTTTAAGTGTATTAGAGGACCAAAATGGTACCACATCTGGTACCGGATGAGAAATTTATTTAATGAATAAACATTGACTTAGCCTGCCCCAGTGCTTCTCATCATTATAATAATTATTTGCTCGATTTATTTGAATTTGATTGATAGGCTGGTTGCTATATGTGGCAAACATATCAGCAAGTATATGATGTGGTTATGAACATAGGATCTGCTCTCCGGAGGCGCGGCATTAACCTAGTAAGCAGAATTAAATCTTGTTCAAAATAGCCCATTTTTAAACGCTTGAATTTATGCACATATATCCGACTAAAAATAAGAATAAAAGCCACTGCTGAAAATAAAACTGTTTTTGTTGAAAAATATTAAGTATGTCAAAAGAAAACAATTTTTAATCTGAACTTTATTATTTAATTTTGTTTTCTTGTTAGGGAGATCGATGTGGAATATTTGGACCTAACTGTCCCGAATGGGTCATGGCCATGGAGGTATTTTTGGATAATTACACTATAGCTGCACCTTTTTTTTTCCCCAAAATGTTTTCCATTATCCACCTAAACATTTGACTATCACAATTAATAAGTGAAGGCTCTCAACCAACCTAACCATTTCTTTGATTCTGTCAAATAGCATTGTAATAACTGTCAATATACTTTTGTTATATTATTTTGCTAAATATAAATTATTGGCATATGTTCACACATATTTTGACATTGTGGCGAACTGCCTTAAAATATTTGGGTGGTTAATTTAATAAAGAAAGAGTACATAGAAGAATGCACGACAGACAACAGTAGTTTCATGAACCTTAGTAGGAATGTTAGCTCGGCATGACCTTTGACATGTAAAAATAATTATAAATTTCTGGCAAGCGTAACTTCGGAATTTTGGAAGTAAATTAGTGTTATTATTTTGCAGGCATGTAACAGCCAAGGGATTTGCTATGTGCCATTGTATGATACGCTGGGTAAGTATCCCATACGTGACAGGACATGATGGATTTGACTGCTCTATTACCAATTTTCATTTTGACATCGAAAAGGAAAAACAAACAAAACTAAAGAATGTAATTTTAGAAATTTAGACTTGAACTGAGTGGGCTTGTGTTGAGACCAGTAAAAATTTCCTGAGCTGAGCCAACCTAATATTTCAATTCAACAGGTGCAAATGCAGTTGAATTTATCATCAATCATGCTGAAATGTCCATTGCCTTTGTGCATGAAAGCAAGATAACTTCTGTAAGCTTTTGTTTTACTAATATTTTTCTTTGAAAAAACAACTTAGTTGCATTTTCTCCATGAACTTTTAATTAATATACCACTCTGTCCAATTAATGTACAGTTAGATTAATCCTTTTCTATCGATCTTGTGATTTTCAGCTCTGGAAGTGCCTTTCAAAATGCCGAATACATCTTAAATGTACCTTTCTCTTTCACTTAAATATGATATGTGCACTAATTAACACACAAAATAAATTTTCTGTTTTTAATTTGTACATGAGCTAGATTTCTTTTCTTTTCTTTTTTTTCTCCTTTTGACTCTCATAGTGGGAAAATTAAAATTTTACGTTTGACTCCTCACTGAAATATCCCTTCAGTAATGGCATGTAAACAAATGCACCTTACCACCTTCAGGCTTGGTAGTTAGTATGCATGATAGATCAGCTTTGTTTAAACCTATATTATGATTAGCATTGTTTTTCTGCAGGGTAAAATAATTTTGAATGCATAAGATGCTTGATAAGGCATGACATGTAATATCCCAAGCTTTATTTTTATATAAGACTCTAATATATGACAAACTAAATTTCAGCCATCGTTAGCTTTGGAGGAATGACAAAGGAGCAGAAAAAAGAAGCTGAAAATTGCGGCATTTCCTGCTTTTCCTGGCAGGAGTTCATTTCCTTGGTTAGTCCATCTTCTTAATATTTCACAAGTAAATGTCAATTTTAAAGCATGGTCTTGGTATATCTCTTTAACCAAACTGTTGGTTCTGTTTGTGAATGGTCAACACGCTCAAGTTAGCTCAACTAGATTATTTAAGCCTCAATTGACCTCAAAAGCATAATTTTGTCCCGATTATACCTTAATCTCCCAAAGAAGTGGTAACAGAAGATGTGATTCGTTCGATATCGTGTTAAATGTGCAGGGAAATGCTGATTTGGGGCTTCCAACAAAGAATAAAGATGATATATGCACAATTATGTATACCAGTGGTACAACTGGCGACCCAAAAGGTGTAATACTCACAAATAAAGCGCTTGTAGCTGAAGTGCTCACATATGAGCACCTATTTCGAGAAACAGACAAAGTGGTAATTCCTGTACATGCGTGCTAGAAATAACTTTTACTTATTCTGCCTGCAAATAAAATTGGCCACAAAGAAGCCCCTTCATGACAAATAGTACATTTGAACAATAAAATTGTGCTTCATGACAAATAGTAGGTTTTCCTGAATTTCTAGTCAAATGAATAACATAGGTTTTGGACTCCTAGTTGTGTTGAGAAAAACAAATTCTTGTGAGCAATAAAATCGTCTCAGAATGGTATCATCAAGTTAAATGCAGAATAAAAGTACTTGTAATAGATAACACAAAATGTATCAAATTGTTTTTAACTATTATGTTATATTATTATCACTGACAATTTAAATGACTAGGCTTTTTTCTTTATTTGAAAACTATAACACTTTTTATAAATAGGTGACTGAAGAAGACTCTTATTTTTCATTCTTGCCACTAGCCCACATATTTGATCAGATAATGGAGAATTATTGCATTTACAAGGGTGCCTCTATTGGATTCTGGCAAGGGGTAATTCATAGCTCTCTAATTCTATGAATTGACTCTATTAATTGTCCTTTTTCTTATAAAGGGAGTAATACATTTGAACTCAAAACTTGAAAAGCTCTTTTTTTCAAAAAAAAAAAAATATATGATAGGATATCAGATACTTGATGGACGATATACAAGAGATGAAACCTACAGTCTTTTGTGGTGTCCCCAGGGTTTATGACCGTATCTACACTGGTACATCGGCACTTATCATCTTTTGCATTACCATTTGATTTGCAACATCTCAGGTCTCACAAACTATTTTTACCCTAAATATAAGGTATACAGCAGAAAATAGCATCTGGAGGCTTATTGGCTCGGAAACTATTTGAATATGCTTATGACTAGTAAGTAATAAAATACATTTAAGTTTTAGTTTTCAATGCTGAAAGAATAAACAATATACAACTGATTTCCTATTGTGACTTACAATGCTTCATTGGAATTGTTTTGTTTCTTGGGTCTGGTGAGGCTTTTCATGCTTGGCACATTTGATGTGAAGTTAAAAATGAACTAACCTGGGTTAGTTATATGCTGCTCTTGCAAAACATAATTTGAAAATAATAATTGATTAGTTCAAAACTATGTTATATTTAGACTGCATTACAGATTTGGAGTTTTAGTTGAGGTTACCTTTGGTTAACTGCAATATTATCCATACTGGTAACCATATTAACTGGCACATGAATGGCAGAAAATGTTATCCTTGCCAAGCACTACTAATAGCATTGAAAAAAAAATTTGCTACCAGCAAGCTGGGAAATATGAAGAAGGGACTGAAGCAACATGAAGCATCACCCTTTTTCGACAATCTGGTCTTTAACAAGGTAACTTTTCTTCAATGTATAATTATATTTTGCTAAAGTTCAATGACCACTCTGGAATATCTCCCGCTATTACAGATCAGGCAAGGTTTAGGAGGGAGAGCACGAATCATGATATCTGGTGCTGCACCATTGCCAAGACATGTCGAAGAATTCATGAGGGTCACAAGTGGAAGCATGTTCGTACAAGGATATGGTATAATTATATTTCAACTATCTCTTCTAGAAAGTAACAAAAAAACGATCAGACAAAAATTTCCTTCCAATAAAGATATAAAAATGTCATGAAAGCTGAACCATATCTCTAAATGTGCCAGCCTGATAAAACCTCTCATATTGTTCGCACAGTATAATATATAGCTCAGAATAATCCTAGCGGGCCTCCAATTTATTATGCACGTCCTTTCTTAAGATACATCCTATGGTTAAAATTTAAAGTTGAGGGATTTTACATTTTTAATCTTTATTCAAAAAAGAGGAACTTCCACATACTTTATAAAAAGATGGAAAGAAATAGTTTGCATTAACATTAAATGTATAGATCTTTAGCTGAGATGAATTTCCATTAAAAAAAAATAGTCAATTTGATACTCCTAGAAGAAATGATTTTTCTACCTTCAAGATGTTCCCTATGACTAAAGGGGTTTAGTGGAACAAAAGACGCAAATTATATCCGGAATAGATTACAGTACATCTATACCAGAAACTGATACACCGGCAGTTTTGAGGAATTTGCATTAGTTTGTTGGCCAAAACCATTTATCAAAATTCAATTCGTTTGTGCTTTGAGTAGGTTTGACAGAAAGTACAGCTGGGTGCTTCACATCAATTGCAAACAAACTCTCCATGATGGGTACAGTTGGTGTACCAGTCACAACAATCGAAGCACGACTTGAATCAGTGCCTGAAATGGGCTATGATGCACTCTCTGCTGTGCCACGTGGAGAGATTTGCCTCAGGGGCACAACGTTGTTTTCAGGATACCACAAGAGGCCTGACCTCAACAATGAAGTGATAATAGATGGATGGTTTCACACAGGTTGGTTAAACAAACCAATATAGTTTACTAGAGAGAAGTTTATAATTACCAGTAGTGAAATTCAGCAAATGACTATAATCACGGAAACTTTTACTTTAAAATTTGGTATTTTTTAAATGGCAATTATTATGGATACTTTTATTGAAAAGAGAGCAATGCAGCTTAGGCTGCATTTTCAACTTACATTTGACATTTGTTTTTGGTGATTATAGAAAAAGGTTGCAAAGAAAATTGCAACCTGTGCTCTTTTATTGGCTACCAGTATCACAGACCGATTTCAGAGATTATTGGCTAGTTATGACTTTTAGCATATTCTCTTAGCTCTTCTTCAGTTATACACGACAATATAACATATTTTTGAATCCATAAACTATCTCAGTTGGATAGTTCTCAGTTCTTCTTCAGTTAGCCATGTCTGTTAACTGATGACATGGATAAAGACACTTGATGTCCCTCTTTGATTTTATCTTTTTTTTTTAAGTTTTTAATAATATCTTGCAATATAGGTGATATTGGAGAATGGCAACCGGATGGTACAATGAAGATAATAGACAGGAAGAAGAATATATTTAAATTGTCTCAGGGAGAGTATGTAGCAGTTGAGGTCTTAGAAAGTACCTACACCCAATGCCCTCTTGTAACAGCGGTAAAATGTTTTAGAGTACTTAAGAAATCTACAACAAACCAAGTATTCTGGTTTATGATATGCTTACCTTTGTCATACACAAGATTTCAAAAATTCATCTCCATTTGGAGTTCTTATTTTCAGCTTATGAATAACGACATTTAATCGTTGTATATTTATAATTAATCTTGTATTTTTTTTTTTTTTTGCCAAATCAAACTTCCTGCCTTACAAAAGAAAGCTAACCACTTTTTACCACTATGTCAGATCTGGGTCTACGGAAACAGTTTCGAGTCATTTCTGGTTGGTGTGGTGGTGCCAGAAAGAAAAGCACTTGAAAATTGGGCTCTCTTTAATAATGTATCAGGCAGCTTTGAAGAATTATGCAATTACCCGAAAGCCAAAAATTATGTTCTAGAAGAAATCAATAACACGGGTCGTAAATTTGGGGTATGAATTAATTTATGAATTCAAATGAGAATAAACTAAAGTTTAGGGGAACTTTTCCTCTATCCTTCTGCAATAACCTCAAATTGTCTGTGTTGCACTTCTTCAGACAAACTGCAAAAAAAGTGTGGGGAAATCTCTCATTCACTTCTCATTTTGTGCTCTAGCAGCAAAATACACTACTAGTTTTAATAAAACGAGCAACAGGGAGGTTATTTTGGTCATTTTTACAACACAGGAAAGTCCACAAGATTAATTCTCTTTTTGTTAGTACAGGGACTTCCAAAGATAAAACACTAGGGGATTTGAGAAAAGTATTACACAATAAAATACATCTTAGAGAGGAAAGCTGGCATCTGGTTGAGATTTAATGTAATACTTCATAATTTTGCAAATGCAGTTAAAAGGTTTTGAGATGCTAAAAGCAATCATTCTTGATCCAATACCATTCAGCATAGAGAGAGATCTCATTACTCCGACCTTTAAGCTGAAGCGACAGCAACTTCTCAAGTATTACAAGGTTAGCACAAAGTTTCTTCTTTTTATTTAATGAAAAACCATAGAGGTAAGTACCAGTTCTGTACCAGTTGGCTCCCAGATCAATAAGGGAGTTTAATACCATTCGGCTTTGTATAACTAAAATGGGAAGCTTTCAATAATTCATCTTAAGCAATTTGAGCCCCTGAAGTAGGAAAAAAATACTTATCAAGCTAAGTACAACTCAAACTGCATTAATCTCGCAATTTCATTGGTTCCTTACTGTACAAACACGGGCAAACTGCCATCAAGCAACACAAAACGAACAGAGGTTATTAATCAAACCCACAATCACAACACAAGGAGACAACAAATAGCAGTCTGAAAAACGCACACCATGAAAAAAAAAAAGAAATCAAAGCATGTAAAAATTGAGGTGTTAAAATTCAAGTTTTGTGCAATAGCCACCAAAAAGGTAATATCTCTTCTGGATGTTGATGCTGAACCAGCCGAATATGAACACGTTAACCAAGTTTCAAAAATCTTTGTTATTGTTTATTTGCTTTGGTGTATAAAACAAATCCTCTTTCTATCAAATTTCTGAACATCTCAGGAGCGAATCGATGCTATGTATGATGAAGTAAAGGGAGCCACATTTTGATCTCTCTTTGAATTGACGAATAATGAGCTCGTTTACTGCAAATTTGGCTGCTACATAGTTGAGCTATTGTATTTTTATATTTTAATTAAGTATAAGTGAATGTGTAATGTACCTGTTCAAATAACCCAGAACTTGACATGAACAATTGGAGAGGCTAGTAAATAAGTCTTTAAGTTTCGATACACACAATGATGACTTACAGAATTAAAAACCTGGATTTAAAATAAGCCTGAATTTTAGGATAGAATTCAAAATTGGAACAAGAGAGGAATGCCAGTGCAGTCCACAACTATAAATCTCAAGTCAATAATGAAACTTGTCAATCTTTTAAATTTGCTTAATTTTATAAAAACTTTTGAGGATGTACCGAATCTTTTTCTGGAAATATGGCCTCATACCGATAGCTGAAATTAGGAAACAATCTATGTCCTATGGGTACACTTCAGTTAGGCATTTCATCAATCACCTCTTCTGCAGTGGTTTTAACCCAGCCATGATTACAAATTACATCTACCGACATAATAATTTCACAAACGACCACATACAAGATTGAGCTTTGTTCCAATATGTTGAAATTCAAAAATCTATACAATATTATCATTCCAGCACAAAACTATTTACACCAAATTTGGGAAACACCTCCTTTCTCACAACCAAACGATTCAACTAAATAAAAAAACCAATTACACACTCAGATCGGCGCAATGCGATTCATAAGCAACCAAACTGCACTCTCGGACAAACAATTCGGATCACTATTGCTCTCAGTTTCCCCTGATAAAGTTTGTTTCTTCCTAAACGAGAAAATTTCGCTGAGAGACTGCCTCTGGGATCCACTGTCAGAGGTGGTGGTGGTGATGGTCGATCTCTCCTCCGATCTCTCTCGAATCCTTGCAAACTCGCATGTCCATATATCGATTAGGCTAGACATGGATAGGGTTTCCAACACACTCTCTGTTTCTTTGCTTTGATTTAATTGTGGGAATAGTAGCTTCAATGGCTTGTTCAGGGAACAAAGAACTTGATGGATGTTTATAGAGAATTATTGCGTCTGATTTTATGTGGTTCCTCTCGTTGTAGCAACTCGTGCAGCTAAAAGCTTGCTGAATTTTGTTAGGCAATAGGCACACAGAAAGGTTTCAAATTTTTTGAAAAAGTTCTTAAACACGTGTTAAAAGGAAGTCATTTTCTCCTGTATGTGGAAATGTAACTAGAATGACAATTGATGATGATTCCAGGATCCTTTAAATAATTCATCTTACAGGATTTTAATTTGTTTTTATAACAATAATTCTTAGGGTATACTCACAATCATAATTGTAAATAGAAAGCACACGGATAGCTACTCAAGTAGTTTCACACAAGAACTGAGGTAATATGGATAAGGATGCATTGAATCAGGATCCAATCAGCAAAAGTGAACCAGGGATGGGGTCCACGGAATTTGCTTTTTTAATAATTATCAGTGCGTTGATTGTAAGTATCTTGTGGGCATGTAGGCCCACTGGTCAGAAAAACAGTGAGCAACTGAGCCCCTGGATTGTTGGCACCTTGTGGGCATTTAGATGGATCCGGGATTCGATCCTATCCAACCATTATCGGAATTCAAATATTTATTTATTAAGTAAGAACTTAATCCAAAAGTTCCAAATCCAACACATGCATGACGGAATATGGTGAACATTTATCTATTTTTTTCCAAATCCAAAAGGAATTCGGATCGAGTCTTGATTGTGTGTAATCATATTATTTTGTAGATTAATTTTGCATTAAACCATGACATTTTATGTATACTGCACGATTGCAGGTTGGAATGATTCAAATAGAATTTGAATAGTATATGGATAATTCTATCATGAATAATATTTTTTTTACATGGGACGAAATCTAAACATATCCATGACAGAATTACCCACAAATTATTATAATTTTGTTATCCGATTGTGATGTCTTCAAATCCAATATAATTCAAGTTGATTTTTTTTTTTTTAAAAAAAAACGTATGTTTCAACACATATTTTTTTCCCCCGAAAAGTAGATACAAAACGTACAATTAATTAATTTGAATTAGTTTTACGATTTTTTTTTCAAATTGCAATGCACTTTTTATTTAAAGAGTAAAAAGAATTACCTTTTGGATTAAGACCTTTTGTCTCGAGATCGAATGATTTGCCTTTTAAAATTATCATCAGGATATTATTAACAATGACAAATAGAATCTGCTGCAATTGATTAGACAGAAACCAGTGTTTGTCATGCATAAGACATACATTTGATTTTAATTTTTTTTTAAATTCATATGGTCTGACTAACTTATTGATCTTAAATGAGCAATTACTCCCAATATAAATTTGAAAAAAAAAACGTGAAAGATTACTCCGAATAAAAAAAAATTGGGAATGTTTATTATGCATCGAAATTAAACTTTTCTCTTAAATTTTATACATAATTCATTCTTTATTTTTGCAAAACAAAAGAGAAAATATACACTAAGCGTAAAAAAAATATAAATATTTTCACCAGATGAGAAGCTTGAGTATTATCTTTTCTTCTTTCAAAAATTTAAATAAAATATTGTTGCGATGAAAGTTTTCAATAAAATATCCTTGAGTCTGTTAAACTTTGCTCTTACTGCATCATCTTTCATTTTTTCCCCGTCATTTATTTTATACATTTCTATTATGAAAACTAAATATTGGGAATTTGAAATTGTTAAAGTATGAAAATTGCAAAGCAAGAGGAAAAGGAAAAAAATGAGGATCAAGTTCATGGAACCAAATAATGAGTTTGTTAATAAAATATACAAATAAAAAAGTTTACCTTTTAAAACGAAAGAGGGGATGCATAATGAATGCAGGTCTAGATTGTTGTTCCATTAAAATTCATTAAATTGAACCCTTACTGCGTAGAATATATAAAATTATTAATTAATGGAAGAAACATCAGCTTTCTTTAATACAATTTAACGATAGATTAACCCTATTTTGGATTGCTTTCTGTCTAATTAAACCAACTTAATTATCAATTTTTCGGGCATTTAATTGAGAACGTCAAAAAACTGATAAATCAAAGAAGCTACAACATGCCACTAAGTGCCACTAACGGTGTTTCGAAAGTAAATTCGACATTAAGAATTAATTTCACAAGTAAATGGGGTAACAAAGTAACTCTTAACTTGAGTATTTAAGATTCTTTAGGAGTTTTTGTACTTTTAGTCGTCGAAAAACATCCTACAAATACCCCACCCTACACTATATTGACATACTAAAATGTGGGAGAACAAGTGAAAATGGAAATAAAAATTGTTGCTGTTTGTATCCTTGTCATGTTCGCTCTCCCCACAGGTATTTCAAATTTGTACTGTTTTTTTGCTGTGAATTTATTTTATAAAATTATAACTCATTTAACACTTGAGGCTTACCGCATGAAAATTTTGTGCAATTTTCAATCAAGTCAGGTCAGTGTAAAATTTGCATTCGCTGAAACAATTTAAATGACAATGGAGTTCCAAAAAGCATTTCTAAAAAAAAAACAATGGAGTTGCAAAACATTTGAAAATCATAGAAAATAGTTTAGAACTTCGCTATTGCATACTTGTTTAATTATAACTGTATTTTTCTTAATTCTGAATGGTAGTTAATTACTACTAGCTTAGTAAGGTTTGTCAGTTGTATGTAAAAAAGAAAAAAAAAACAATTAGAAGTATGAAAAAGAAACATAAAGCGTCTGCATTAGATCTAAATCACAAAGTTTTTTTTTTTTGAGATAAGTGGGAAAATCCCACCACTTTTCCATTTCACTGAAAAAGCATCACAATACAAGCAAAAATCACAAAGTTTTAATTATATGCAGGGATTGAAGGATCATCAAAATGTACTCAACAGAATATGTATGATGGATATTATCATTTGTGGTTTTGTCTCGATTTTTTTTGTCATTGGTGGTGTGTGACCAAAAAAAAGTTCTATTTTGGAAGATGTCTCGATGGGACCTCAAAATTCTTTGGACCTTATGAAAAGGGTTGCTGGTGCGCGCACGAAAATTGCGTGAAAAGGCTATAAAGAAAAATAAATTGCGTATCATGGTTAATACCTTATCGTCGATTTGATAAAGATGTTCAAATGAAATTATATATATGTAAAGCCGAGTTTGTTCTGGATATGAAATTATTAAGATATTATACATCAAGAATTTATTGTATTATTTAATTTTTTAAAAAAATTAAAATCTAATTTTCAAATGAGATTTCAATGTAAATGATGTAACGAGATGTTCGAATCATTCGTATGGAATTCCAAATTTCAGTGCTCGTCAAATGTGTTTATGTTTTGAAATATTTTTGTTTTTCAAGTTCTGAAATAAAGTATCCTTAATATTACAATTTTCAATAAAATGGCATGATGGAAGTTCACAATGCTCAAATTCTATCTTCCGGCCCATCACGAGATTTCTCACAGCTTCTTTTAGTACATTGAAGTAGAGTTTTCTATCTTCATTCTAGTTAAAAAATTTGCTTCGCAAAATCCTTTTCGATTTCAAATTTTCAATCGATTCAAATCCTCCCAATTTTTTTTTTATTCCAGTCAAAGAGTATTTATTTAATTTTTAAATCATTAAAAAATAAAAATATCATGGAAAGAGGAAAAAATTGTCAAGATATGCACCAGCGCACTGGTTCAAAAGATTCGTGCAGACCAAGAATTGAAGTGCCAGATTAGTTAAGGATTTATGCGCTATTTTAAAGATATGTTTAGTAGATGTCGATTTTTGTTATATTTAGAAAGATTATGTAATGTATAGGAAATAGTTTATTAGGATAGTGAAGATTGTTTCTATGTTTTATCTGTACAGAGTTGTATAAGGAGGCACATGAGCAAGTTGTAAAAACCAAGTTTTTCAATACAGAATTATTCTCAAAGCTAATCCAAAGTTTCTCAAAATTTCTCTAAAGTTTGTAAAAAATAAACAAGGATTTTTAATTTTTTGGAACGTAACATTAAATTCGTAGGTGTTTTAGGAGAATGACTACGGTACACCTAAAGCACAAATTATGCGGTACTTTAGAGTCGTTTTTCAAGATTCGAAATTCAAATGTCCAATCCAAACAGTACAATATGTTCTTCATTGAAATATCCTTAAAAACAAATTTTTACATTTTTTGAAAGTTCTTTACATATTTTACAAAATCGCTAATCTAAAAATGACAGACATTCATAAGTTTCTCCATTCAGATTCAATTCTCTAGCGTGTGCTTAATTTTCTTTAAAAAACTTCATACCTAAAAGTGTGCTGGTAAAGTATCTTATTTTTATAGAAAGACTCATTATTTTTTTATTTTTATTATTTCTTCAATCTCTTTATGTATCATAAATTTCATAATTTCAATTTTTTTTATTAAATTAACGCCTGATCTGATTCGAACCTCCAAAAAATATAAAATTTTTTATAAAAAAATTTATCTCCCCTAAAAATTAAACAAGACTTAGATTTTAATTTTAAAATAAAAATTTAAAAGTAATGTTATAATATTTATAGCACCAGAAAAAAATGAGATCTTACATTTGTCTGTACTGCTCGCCATAAGTTGGAACTAGATTATTAATCCGCAGAAAGATACTTACAATTTTCAATGTGGAATGCCACATTTCCCTTATAAGGGCACTTTTGGCATGGGTGAGGTTAGTGGGTTTAGTGGTGTAAGGTTAGTACTTTTTGGAATTTTCGAGGTACTTTTTGGAATTTCGAGGTAGAATAGTGAGGGGATGAGATTTTCGAGGTAGCTCCAACTAACCCCAAAAACCCCTCTAACCCCTCTAAACTCTCATGCCAAACGCACCCTAAAAGAGTCATATAGTTTCTCTCAACAACAAGCGCCACAAATAAATTAGAAATCTCTTGTTAAAAAAACAACTTGATTACAGTACAGAAGACAAAAACACTTATTTAATTACACATTTCCTTTCATTTTCCCATATCATTTCTCCTCTCTCTCAATACAGATTATAAATATTTCACAGGTTTCCGAATATTCTACGGGCTGAAGCAATCGACCATCATCGAAACTGCGGCCTCAGAGAAGAGGGTTCGAGGCGGCCGGTGCTTGATCCTCAGAGCCTGGCTAAGAAAAACAGGGTACTCTTCTGATTTCACATGCTCTGTTTCGAGTTTCTGGCTTGCTGGAAACACCGAGTGGCTCTTCTCGCGCAGTTTCTCCATATTGGTATTGAACATGTCGACTAGGCTTGACATGGCGATTCAAATAGGAGGTCTGAATTTGAATGTGGTGATGAAGATGATTTGTTTTTGACTGAAGACTTCTTTTTGTGAGTTTGTAGTGAAGTGATGAAGTGTTGAAGATGTATATATAGAGGAAGAGGTCTAATATTTTATATTGTTTGAAAAGTACTTGTGCGCCAATAGCAGCAAACCTTATCTGGTTCCAAAACAATGGGTTGGAGACTTGGAACCGGACTACGGAGCGCACGGTAATATATATAAACCTGGGCTGGTTTCTCCCTTTTTTGTAATCCCATCCTCTTCATTTCATTCTCTAAAATGGATACATCCATTTTTAATATATTTATTTTTCATATTTTGTTTGTTTGTTCTCCCTTGGGTTGAACATTTAACATTTCAAATTTTCCTTTTTGTCTGGTGTTTGAAATTTATTTGGAACAGATTCAAAGGTTGGAAAATCATCATTTACGACATTGATTGACAGATAATTTTCAGACCCAAAATGTAAAACAACATCAAGTTTTAATTAATTAATTTGTGCATTTTTTATGTGACGCATTAGAGAATAATTTAGAACTTATGATTTTAAACATTGTACTTTCGATATTATTCCGTAAAAAAAATTGAAGCGATACATCACCGTTACCAAATATATATTAACACTTCAGTCAGGCATTTCATCAAGCACCTCTTGTGCAGTGATTCCACGGCACAATTACAAAACATAAACATGAAATGTGAAAGTTTTTTAATCTTCAAACGGTGCCAGTGCTTTATGTTAAGACCTCAATTTCTGAAGTTCAAACATTGCAGCTAAATCACTAAGTGTGATCTCTGTATTTAAATTTTGTCGAAAAAATCAACACATTTTTTCCTTTTTCGTTAGTTAAAGGAAAACTATTTTTATAATTATTTTTTAACTGTCAATTAGTCTTTTCTCTATTTTAAACATAACAAAAAAAATTAAGAAAATATACAATCGACTTTCAATGATATTTCAATATATGGATCGCACAAGCTGTTTAAATCAAACATTTGTATATCGAAATTTTAATTTTTATGTTAAATTTAATATGTAATTAGTAGAATGGTAGGCCCAAAACTATTTTCTCACTAGTTGCGAGTTGCGACAAAACATTTCATCTTTAATTCTCTCAGACAAAGGACTGTCCCTGTTTTGTAATAAACGTACGTCATGAGTAAAAGTTATTAAGTGCGGTTCCATAAAAAAGGATACTGACAACCGGGAAAACCAAGCACCTTGTTTCGAAATTGGAAAACCAAGCACTCAAAATGATACCTGATCCATATGGATGTGGGGTATTCTGTGCCTCGTGCAACATAAATATTATGTGGCGACTGATGCTATGAAAGCTGCGCGAGTATTTTTAATTCTGAAACTCAAAAGTATTTATTCTTTTATAATCTGATAAAACTGAATAAAAAAAATATCACAAACATATCCGTTTTGAACAGAGGTCAAATAATTTAAGGTAAATTCAGTGGACTAACTTTTTTAGATGGGCCGAAATCCAATTAAATCGTTTTTTCTTAAGTTATGGTTATGACTTGTGATTGATCGGTGCTCAAACTCGGTTGAGAATAATTTAGTTATTAATATGGAGAAGACCCCTTTTTTTAATTAGTAGAAGGTCAAATGCATAATTTTTAAACAAAATATGGAGATCAAAACATTATATGTGAAAGAAGCAAATTCTTATCGGATGTAGTGATAAATATAGAAATCAATTAATCCCAGGAGGCGGACTCCAAGCAACACCAAATGAAACGCAAGAGTGTGCAAAAACTGTACAGAAAGAGCACGATGTTTTCATAAAGATGTTGAAAATACTTGTATTAGAACATTAACACGAGATCATGTTGAATGATTTGGATCAATTATTTTCGATTATTTTAAATCAGATCCAGAAATTTTGATCCGTAAGATCTTTTGTGATGCATCTCACTCTATATATATACATACACTGACGCAATATTATGGTTGAATTTATTTATATAATACAAATGCCTTTACTTTAAGTTAAATTTTTTTTTTTTTAAATTCCGAGAACACAAGCCTCGCGCAATTTGCTTGTTTTAATGTATCAACTTTGTGCTGGACAACAATTTGGCATTCGTTGAGTTGTCTCTCCACAGATATTTTTTTATACTTATTTAATTTTCTTGTAAAACATCAGTTATCAGGCTTTAATCTGAGGTCCCTATTTTGAAATAAACGATTGGGATTTATTGAAATGCGTTAATAAAATCTATACAATTGAACATGCGCAAGATCTTTCATGTAATAAGAAAAGTAGATTATGTGAACGTGGAAGTCCATCACAAATGGACAGGACTATGCCATTACTTTAGAGATAACATGTTCAATTCTTGCTAGACACAAAAGAGAGATAAATTCTATGGCGGAGCTAGAATTTAAAGTTAGGGGGAGGGCTGATGTCACACCCCGAATTGAGGGAGTGATGTCTCCTCCGCCACGAGAACAGTTTTCGGTTCCCGTAAGGCTAACAGACAGACAGACTATTTTTTTTTCTTTTTCATTTTCTTGATTTCGGTCCAGAATTCACACAACATCACATATAAGCACACCAAAGTATTTCACATTATTTCAAGCTTGTTTTACATAAGTAGTTTCAACAAAAAGTAAAGCAAACCACACCAAACTTCTACCAATCCCGACTTATTTATTTCCTAAGGACTGGTTCTCTCAAGCTCGCTCTATATATATATGTATATATAGTACAAACCAAATAAGAAAAACCACTCATCCGCACCGTAAAACTTCCACCACAAACCCAAGAAAAGACTATCAAAGCTGACACCGCTCACACCGAAAAAGACACCATACAAGACAACACCAGACGGAACATACACACTCGGACCCCCCTCCCAACAAAAAGAGAAGCTAACGGTCAGAACGTTTCCTCTTCGTGGGAGTTAGCCTCCGGCTCTGGCTCAACCTCAACCTCGGACGCTGGAGACGCAGGAGGCATCTCAAAATATAAATAAGCCAGTACCTCGGGCAATTCATCTAAGCAAATATACAAGACAGCTTCACAATTCAAACTCGGGATCCGCACCGCAAACTGAAGATAACTACACACCAAAGTTGCTATGGTACTACGCCTAACTCCGTTACGTCGCTCATGGAACCCCCAATCATTGAGGACACATGCAAAACAAAGCACAGAGTGAGATACAATCTCAGTGCGGGTTTTAGTTCCAGTATGCGGATCTAAGTACGAACCGTGTAACGGAATTTACACCCACTAAAATAATATATAATTTTCAACAACTAGAATATCATTTTTAGAAATTTCAGTACCGTGGGTACCAGACGAAAGGGTCCGATGACCGGCATACTGCATCATGAATATGCACAGAAACAAATCAAGCATAATTATTTCACAGAAATCGTATTCACTCAAGTTCTTGTCGGCCGGTCAGATTCAGAAAGAACTTTTCCCAAAACCATAGGTCCAACCCTAGGTACAGATTTCAGAGGGAATTTCCAGAAATAATAGCGCCAAAATCCTGGCCGGGTAGGTGGCCAAACCATACTCCGGAGAGTGACACAATTTAATTTCATATTTATGCTATGCAGACTGAATAAGAATGGTCCGATTTAATTCCAAGTCAGATTCTTTGATTCCAAATAAGACTATGCAATATAATCAATTTACGGAAACCATTCCAGTCTCTTGAGATTCTGACGATCCAAAAAGTTAACAATTGGATGACCAAGTCAAATTCATTTCCTAATCAAACGAACAATTTGATTCAACATGAATTTTGTCCATTTTGGGTTTCTTAACAACTAAATAAATTAAATGCATATTTTTTCAACATGCTATGCATAAATTTAAAGATACCGATATCCGAGTTTGAACAAAGAAACCGTGTAATCCGCACCTTGTGGCTTACTGCTCCCGAGGTGTTTCAGGGTCCGTGCCTGTTTATAAACCACAGATCAAGTATCGTTAATATTTATTTAACGGATTTTCTTAAATCTGAGTCTGGTTCCTAACATTAACCATGACTGTTATAGCTTGGTTCCAAGTCCTTTATTTAAGCAATTTTATTGATTTTATTTTAGTTACTTCTCTAATCATCCGAAATTATGTTTAACATTTATTTCCTCATATTGAGAATTAACATTAAAAACAGAGTACAGAATCAATAGACATAATTTAGGAAATAGTTAAACACAATTAAAAACAAAATCAGAAAATATAAATCAGAATTATTTTATTTTAGCGGGATCAGAAAGTCTGGTTTATTTGTCACTGTATCTGTTCATTGAACGCGCAGACTGTTATCATCATTTCCCTAATAAAGCCACAAATTAATATTAGACTAAGGTTAGTCCAAATCAAGCTCAACAGAATCCGTCATTAGCATACAAATATTAAATTCTAATTAAATCTGAAAATCTAATC
This sequence comes from Rhynchospora tenuis, assembly GCA_027725995.1. NCBI lineage: Eukaryota > Viridiplantae > Streptophyta > Magnoliopsida > Poales > Cyperaceae > Rhynchospora > Rhynchospora tenuis. The sequence continues at coordinate 16,923,458 of CM050888.1, read as the reverse complement.
ATAATTAGTCAACAAATCAGCCCAATTTACAATTTATTTTTTCCGAAATAAATTAAGCCCACAGAAAAATCCAGCCCGAAATTATTTTCCTTTATTTTTTTTCTCGGCCCAGCAAATTCAGCCCGCAAAACAAGCCCAAAAACCAACTCAGCTCAACCCAGTCAACTGGCTCGGTTGACTGAGCCATTTCAGTAACGAGTCCGACAAAACAAAAATCCAACCCGATCCAATAAGCCACCACTTTCTCATTTAAGCCCACAGAAATTTATAAAGTCCTTCAATTTTTCATTTTAGCCCACAGTTTTCCTTATAACTCTTCTCTGTTACAAGTAAGCCCCTCAAATCTTTCACGTTAGCCCTCAGAAAATTATTTTTCTTGCAAATTTATCCCTGGGCCTCGTTAACCATACCAGAATAGTACCAGATCGCCAAATCTTGTACCGGTAACTGGTACCAACTTTCCAATAATCCCAAATAATCATTTTATGCATCTTATATGCAAGCTATATGCTTATAAACCCTCATATGCCTCAGTTTACACTATATGCACCTGAAAATGCATATGTTTATATACACAAGAACATATGTCCATGATTTTCCTTCACTGCCAGCACTCAAACATGCATAAATGCATCTCATATTCAGTATTGTTTCATTCCAGCCATCAACTAGCATGCTTTCATGCGTCTTAAACTCAAATATGAGGAATACTAAGCTAACAGCCCATATAACTCATGACATAACTATATAAGCTATGTAATTATGACAGATAACACAAACATGCATCTGTTTGACCCAAAAATATTGTGCCAAAAGACCTAAAATAATAACCCGTTTTTATAACAAATAAATGCAAGAAACCCAAAAATACTTGAAAAATATCAAACAAACTCCAAAAATTCCCAAAAAATACCTAAAAATCCCTTAAGATTTATGATGAATTATCATGATTTCAAAATTCCAAAAATTCCAACAGAAACTCCATTTTACAAAGAAACCCCCAAAACTCCACAAAATTACCAAAAATAAATCCATGAGAAATTCTCCAAAACTGTTTAAACCATTAAATTCTTCATATTTTTCTGAACTTACGCACAAAATTTCATCCAAAAATACCCAAGGGAAGGTCCCCAGATGATTTATTTTGATTTGGCAGCAATTAATAGACAGAAATTTAAATGAAATACTGAGAAATTCCCAGGAAAATCCATAGATTTAGCGCGTCCAATCCATTGGAGATGATCCCAGGTGGTGGGGTGTGTCGCTGCCCCATCTAAATTTACCACGTCGTGTGGAAATTTCGGGTGCACCCGTTCCCTGTGAACCATGCACACAAGTGAATTAGACGAGAATTGGCTTACGAAAGATCAAGTCCATCTATTGCTCTGTCCCTCATTAAATATGACATGTGGGGTCCATTTGTCAGGACCTTCTTCTTCACCTAAGTAAAAAGAAGAAGAGGCTGTCGATTTTCACCGTGAAAGCCGGGTAAAATGGAGAAGATAGGCGACGTGGCTTCTTCTCTGGCCACAGACGCAAAACCGGAGTCTCTCGCCTATGGTTTTCCAAAACCATACCCTAAGCGCAGCCAATTCTCAGCTAATGGATTAAAATCAGAGAATGGAAATCAAACCAGGCTTGAGAAATGATGCCCTAACTTTTCGCCTATATAAACTCCAAATTGAAGCAGAAATAGGGGGGAAGAGCAGCCACCAACGAGGAATAGGGTTTAGTTATTTCCATTCGTTCTCAATTAGTTTAGTAAGGAGTGTGTTGCGAGAGGCATTTGATCAAACATTCGGGAAATTGTAGGGGAAGGTAGAATTAAGTAACTTCTGTTTGTAGGAGAATGAAAGAAATCATTTTTAAGTGCTAATTGTGTGTGGTTCTTCTTCCTCCATCTTTATCTCGGCCACCAAATAATGGTGTGCTCAAGTACGTGCATTGGAGCTCCTTTGAGTCATGGTCTGAAGCTTAGCTCGGTCATGACCATAGGATGGTTATTGGAGATGTCACATGAAGGTTTAGAGCTTAGCTCTTCGCTTCATGTGATGCTCTCGTGTTTCACATGAAACTAGCCATGGCTGCCACTAGAGGGCTTGTAGCTTAGCTCAATACTCTAGTGATAGCTTTAACTTGACTTGGCATGGGTCCTTAGCCTAGCTTTGGTCCAGCCATGTTCAAAAGAATAAAAAAAAATGCAAAAACAATAAAAATAGTGAATTAAAGGCATGTTACCCCTAACCAGTCCCTCTTTCTATTAATTTTAGTATTTGAATGAGTAATATGACATGAATTTTAGGTTATTATCTCACTGTCATAGCAAAAGATGCATAAATGTACATAGGTATGCAAATCTGGACAGAAATTACATCAACTAAGAAAGTATTTGGTAAAAATGATTAAAGTTGCTTTCTACTTGTATTGAATACTTTATTTAAGCTTGTTAGAACCTCTGTAAATGGTTTTATAGCATCTGGACAAGTGAGATTGAAAGTCGCTCAAAACGGTAGCTTAATCACATAAAAATAAAAAGTGAAAAGTTGAGAAAAGAGCTAAAGGACTTGTTCTTACTCCCTGCGATGAATTGAGGATATGAAACAAACCTAAATTGACTTAAATTGAACATCAAAATAAGTTTATGTGCTGTAAATCCACTTACATGCAAGTTGGAAGTTAAATAAAAATGCACAAAATAGCACTCTCTGCCATATGCTTCATACATTAAATTACAACGTTCTAAATCAAAGTGGAGGCTTGAACATGATGAACTCGATCCCCTGAAACTCTCCATGTGGTAGCTGGCATGAAAGGATGGCTTTGTGGCCCTCACAGTGAAGACCCAAATCGGACCAAATTGAGGTCAGAGCACCTCAGTCGAGTGCACCACTCCTCAGGCTCCTCCATGCTCAATTGACCTCATAATAATCTTACATGAATACCCACGAGCGTATAAAACCTCATTCTGGTAGAAGAAGGTGGCCAAGAAGCTCCAAGCGCCGTTAATGGAGGCCAAAGCTTCCTCAGGTCCCACACGACAACACACGCCATCTCAGTAAGAATTGAACCCATCAACCTCTTCTCCCCATTCCCACGATTCTATTTCACCTAATCTCGACTGAAACGGCGGCCTGTGGCGCCGCAATTTCGCCGACGAATAACCGAGGACCTATCTGCAAAAAAAGCCATCACTGGCGGAGGGAGAAGGTTTCGAATTCGCGATTCCGCTTGATTTTCTGTGGCGATAAACATGTGGCAGCTCACATTACTCGCTACACGGAATTCGGGAGACAGTCAGCGCCAATCTGGCCCAGTCAACGTCCACGTGGCCCAATCACAATTTTCCAAATTAATCCAAATTTCAAAAATTCACTAAAAATAGTAAATAACTCAGAAAAATTCAAATAAAATATCCATAAAATCCTAAAAATCTGTAGAAACTAGATTTACTGATATTTTGCTATGAAATCATGTCAATTTGTGCCTCTTTTGTATTTTCAAAGTATTTTCTAATTTAAATTGAATTTTATAAATTGTTAAAAACTTCAAAAATTCACCAAAATTAGTAGGAAATTCAGAAAAATCCAAATAAAGTATCCAAAAATTTCTAAAAATCTAAATAAAGCAAATCCAATGTTATTTTCTATTTAATTTTGATAAAATCAAGAGTTTCGTATTTTTGAAGTGTTTTATTATAAAAAAAATAAATAAATAAATTAGATAAACTCCAAAAAAAAATTGCAAGATCTCTTAATAAATCTTCTAAGTTAAATTTATAAATAATTTCGTTATTAAAAAATAATTTTCTTATCAATTATTTTCTTTAATGAGTTTTAAATTCCAAATCTCAAGTAAAAAAATCAATTAAAACTAAAATTAGGAATACATTGAAATATATAATCAAATTAGAGTTAAAAATCTAATTCAAATAAAAAAATCAATAATTCAAATTTAGGATCAAAGAAAAATAAATTAAATTTCAAATTTCAAGAATTTCTCCAAAAGACATAAAAAATGACATCTTAAACTTTAAATATTAAATCTTTGAAGCAAATAAATAAAAATAAAATAAAATAATAATCAAATAAAAAAATCAAGATGAATCCAAATTAAATTCATCAAATGAAAAATCCAAAAGTAAATAAAATAAAATAAAAGAATAAAATAATAATAATAATAATAAGTAATAAAGATTTAAAAATAAAAATATATATATAAAATTAAAATAAAATTCAAACTCCCTTAATAAAAAGAAAATATAATATTTTAAATAAATGATTTTAGCTTTAGATATCCATGTAGCAAACCACTGATATTATTTTTTTGTAAATTAGCTATTTCCTTAAATAATTTAATTAAGCTAATTTAGAAGTCAGATAATCATGGCAAATATACCAATAAACTCTATAAATTAAATTGAACATTTCCATGTTCTCAGATCAGAAAATCCCGCAACTTTTACTGTTGCAACTATTTATTTGGTTTAATTTCTTGATTATACTGTCAATTAAATAATTAATTCAGACAGATAAGGACTTGGTTCACCATACTACAGTCACTATTGTTATAGCTGAAGAAATCTGGTAAGTGCTAATGAGAGAGGTGGGGAACGGAGCGCTAAAGCCGTGCAAATTGTTGGAACATTTATAGAAAACTCAAAATTCATTATCCTCTTGATAATCTAATTTATTATCATTTCCCTGAATATGTCCCATTGATTTGTCAATTTGATTAAATCAATTAATATGTCCTTTGATTATTTACTTTAATATGTTACCGACATTGTAAATAAATGAGTCTGTATAGATCTTTGCACATTTTGGCAGTACAGTTGGCATTAGCCGACATTAATCTCCTCGACAACTTTTCATTACTTAATTCCTTTATGCCTGTATATTATAGCCCTCTGATTATTCGGAAATAAGAGAGAAATTAAAAAGGTTCCTTTACACACTCCTTATTGCTCGCAACAAATTACTCTGCCAATTAATTTGTTGCTCATCCGATTAACCTATATATTATCCTCTGATCTTCCGATTATGGGTAATTTTCTCCAAGATCAAATCCACTTCTATAATACTATTGATCAATATAATCTCTGATTTCTTCCAATGATTATCGCTGGATATTGAAGGAGTGATCCATCACTTCTCTCATGGACGTAGCCCTAAAGAGAAGAACACCTTAGGACAGAGTTCACTCGCCCGGGTAAACTTGTTTCAATCTATTTTATTTTATTTATTTAAAGATCTGTTAAATATTGATTTATCTCAATTTTATCCTTAATCACAATTCGGTATTTTGAAACATTTGCTCTAACACAAATTGTTGTAGATTCTTGGATGTGACCTGCCGAGGCGGAGCCGTATGGGCCATAGGGGTTACTTTGCATACGAGTTTAGTGAATTGATTCATAGATACGAGAGAAAAATATTGAAGTGGGGTAATTTTTCGAGCTGTATGCACAATGCTATAATTTGTTAGAAGAAAAACAGTATTAAATGTATAGTTCCGACACCTTTTAAGACATAGTATGATTGTATTTCAGTTTGAAATTTATGATTAAAATTTTCATATGTGAGAAAAAAAAATGAAGGAACGTTTAATTATGCTTCGATGAATCACGTTGTTTTATAACATTTTAGAGTTAATTCATATTTAATTAAGAGAATAAAAATCAATAATTTCTTTTCAATTGTTCTATTGACTGAATTTCTTTAACCATGCAAATTTTGTACAAATTCAACGGCTTCAACTAACAAAAGGCCCAAAATAATTGTAGGGGCTTTACTTCGTTCTGACCTTAACAAATCTAACAGCCCAAGAATATTTGATCCAGAAATTTTGGTGGTTATGCCAATTTCGCGTAGCATTACAAAAATTAAATTCGACACGTAAGTAACCATAAGGATGCCTTATATTGCTCTGAAAAAAAAAATGAATTCAATCTACTTTTTATTCGATTTTGCACCAGCAGCATTATTTTTAAAGAATGCACATCTTTCTTTTCCTTCCCTGATGCCTTGGACTTGGACGCCGCTCAACACATCACATCACTTCCTTATCGGTAATTCAACATACAAATGTTATTATATGCATATATTGCCCCCAGGGCCAGACTGCCAGAAACATGCGATCTCTGGAGTTGGTTGCTGTACTAGGAGTAGGACCTTCCCACCATTGTAGTGCGGTATGCGTAAGGCAGCGACCGGCCTAACTTTCTTTTATTATTATTTTTGAATTGAATACACTACTTTGTCTTGTCTTTCATATTTGTTAATTTATTATTTCTTTTTCTTTTTGTGAAAAAAGAAAAGCCCAATGAGGGAAATCCACTATCACAAAGTAAAGCTACAAAATACTTTTGTCTTTTCTATTGACTTGAATGAAACATTGAAACCAAACTGTCACTCTATATTATTATTTTTTTGTTTCAACCACCCAATTATGCACGAACCTTGCTCAATATATAATACATTAGATCATCCTTTATTAGTTCCATCTTAGCCCACCTTTCTATTAATTCATGCAAGAACCTTGTTCCAATCTTTGATCACACTTCTATCCAAAGCCCAAATTAACTTTACCACTCTTTATATCTGTCGTTCCTCTTGATCCACTCTTCATTTGTTAACTTGCAATGGATTTCCTCGTCAAGGCAATATTTGCTGTCCTTTCTTCCTGCGTAGGGATTGTTTCAAAGAATATAGCATATCCCTTTAAGGTCTCTGGCAATGTGAAGGCCTTAGAGTCAGCCACCAGCCAGCTTGAGGCAGTACAAGCTGATGTGCGGACTAAAATTAACAATGCTGAATTGCATGGTGTGAAGCAAAATAATCAGGTAGAGGAGTGGTCTGGCAAGGTGAAAGAAGTAACAGGAGATGTAGTTGTGATCAAAAGTAGGTACGAGGAGCGATGTCGATGTCTCGGGACCCAGTCTTTCAATTGCTGGTCCAACTACTGGATCAGTAGAGACGCTGCCAAAAAGCTTGTGGATGTACAAAATCTGCTTGATAGAGGAGGTAAGTTTGAGGATGTTGCCACTAAACTTCCACCTCAGGTCCAGGAATTTTCAGTTGGATCGGAGGTGGGGTCCAAAGAAGAAGGTGCCCTACAAGAAATACTCAGGTACATTGACAGGTATGATATTATTGGGATTTGGGGCATGGGTGGAGTGGGTAAGACCCGTCTTCTTCAACTAGTTCATAACCACTATAAAAGCAACTCTGCTTTTGATGTTGTGATTTTTGTCACAGCTTCAAGAGAATGTTCTGTTGAAAAATTACAAGCAGAGTTATGTGAGAAATATGGTTTTGGTCGAGGAACCAATGTAGAATCTCAGGCTATAATCATATCAAATTACCTAAGCAATCGTAACTTTCTTATCCTATTAGATGACGTATGGGAACAAATTGATTTGCAAAGAGTTGGCATCCCATCTGCTCTCGGTTTAGTTAACCAATTCCAAAGAAAGATTGTTATAACAACACGGTTATACGGGGTATGTGGTTTGATGGATGTGCAAAAACATCACAAGGTGGTTGGTCTTGATTTTAACAATGCACTCCGTCTATTTTATCAAAAGGTTGGGTATGAGACCATCAATTCCAATCCTTTGATAAAATCTCTGGCAGCAGAGGTTGTCCATGAGTTGGATGGTTTGCCCCTAGCTCTTATAACAATTGGACGATCGATGCATGCTAAAAAGGATCCCGGGGAATGGAAAGATGTAATTGATCTATTACAGAAGTCTCGTATGAATGAAATTGAGATAACTCGTGAAGAAGAAACCATTTACTACAAATTAAAATATAGCTACGATAGCTTAGAAAATAACGAGTTAAGGGATTGTTTTCTTGCTTGTTCTTTATGGCCCGAGGATCATTCCATACAGAAGACCGAGCTAATAGAGAGTTGGATAGGGCTAGGGCTGCTGAATGTATATGATGCCCGGAATATTTATAACCCTGGTTATACTATCATTGGAAAGTTGTTATCAGCCTCTTTGTTAGAGGAAAGCATAGTAGATAGTGTGAAAATGCATGATGTTATTCGTGATATGGCCCTATGGTTAGCACATGACTTTGGTAAGACGAGAGATAAATGGATTGTGCGCGAAGGTGTTGGAGTTGGTGAAGTACTACACAAAAAAGACGGTTGGCCTCAGGTAGAGCGGGTAACACTATTTACAAATAGGTCCCAAATTTTAGTAACCCAATCCATTCCTAGCGATGCAAACAAGCTCCAATTTCTAAATATTCGTAAATATGGAAAGTATTACAGTGTGGAAACATTAGTTAACAATTTGGGATCCTTTTGCAATCTAACATTTCTAAATCTATCTTATTGCAAATTGACCTCTTTTCCACAAGGTATATGTAAGTTAGTGAACCTTAGACATCTTAACTTATCCCGCAACGAGATTAGCTCCGTACCAGAGGAGTTGAAGCTCGTCAAAAATCTCAGAATCCTATTATTATCAAATAATACTATCGACTCATTTCCTAAGGGTGTTATATCTGAACTAAAAGAGCTTCTGATAATAGATTTATTTGAAAATAAAATTAACAGGGAGCACATGCTATGGTTGATAAAGGAGTTCGGAAGTTTAGGCAATATAAGGTCTCTGGGAATCACATTGCCAGATGCAATCCTTTTTTGGTATCTTCTGAAGTTTACTAACTTGCCCATCAGATATCTAGAGTTGGATTATAGTGTAAATATTAATGAGACTGATACCCTCTTGATGCCCAGTAGTTTTATTGGGAATAGTAGAGTACAAAATAATTTGTACCAGCTTGTGCTTAGAGTGATGTCGGTCAGCAAAATAGAAATTAAGAGTGATTCTGAAAACTCATGCTGTGGCCTCAATTATCTAGAAAATCTAAAAATTGATGGAATGCAATTGTTGGAAGAGATTATTTGGCAAAACATTGCTCCGAAGGATCTATTCTTACGACTCTGTGTTTTGTCCATATCATATTGTTGGAAATTGAAAGATGTGTCCTGGACTCTTCACCTACCATGTCTTCGTTATTTTTGGTTGAAAAGCTGCGAGAACATAATTCAATTGGATGAGCACTTTGATTTGGCTAATGGTGGAACCAAAGAAAGGAGAGCACAAAACTTGTCTCCCACTTTTCCTTCTCTTGCATACCTATCCCTAGACAACTTACCTGAGCTTCAAATTATCTGTGACCAATCAATAATGTTCCCTAATCTGAGATACATCCATATAAAATCTTGTTCAAAGATAAAAAAACTTCCTTTCCGGTCAAACACCATCCCCAGAAATTTAAAATCTATTTCTCTATCAATGGAATTTTGGGACAACCTAGAGTGGGAAGACGACAACCTCAAACAAGTCCTTGGACGATATATAGAACCTTTACATTGAAATGAAATTGAATTCAAGGGACATCACGTTCGGAAGACATACTTTGTTAAAAGCACTAATTTTTTCAATGGCGATGGCCAATGTGGCTAGGCGACTGCATCTACTACACATTAACCATTTACAGTGGTAAGTAGCCTAGCTGCTTCCCTTTTTTTCTTTTTTATTAAGCTTTGTGATCTAATTATTCTTCTTCATTTTTTTCTAGGTATTGAACTTTTTGGTATTGAAATTACTTTGTAAAAAAGATCACTGCTGACAAGATATTATTATTCATTTTGGCAATTCCTACCTGCTGCCACCCTCGATTTGAGCCTCTGTGATTTTTTTCCTTTTTCTTTTAGTTTTAGGTTGTTAAGCATCTTAAAGAGAAAGCAGAAGCCTGTGCGATTCAATATCCAACGATCTTTAAATTATCTTTGGTCTTATTTTGCTATCGAATTGTAAGCATCTCTCTCCTGTACTATTTCATCATCAAATTTTTAGTTCATCAGGTACACCATCAAGAATATTTTGTGGTCTATCTGGAACAAATTGTCTCATGGCTGTGCTCATTGTCGTTTTTCTCTTTAGAAAATTAACTAGCATTGAACAACTATCATATTAGTATATTTTTAGTAATAATTGGTTTAGGGTTAACATTTCACAAACAAGACTAAATGGTGCTAGTTGATAGGTAAACGTATGTACATTTTTCCGATGAAGATTTCCTTTCATGGTTCTGATGTCATATCAATTTTGTTTTATTTTCAATATCATTATTTCCTGTCTCAAATTCTATATACCATTAATTATCTAGTGCTGTTGTGATGCTGATTCAAATCTGTGAATGAAGAACTAAGCTGCATGTACAACACTGGTTCTACTTGTCAATCATCAAGCAAAATCATCTTGGTAGTAAAAAAAATGAAAGGTCATACCTCTTAAGTTTTCATTTCTGAAATTCCAACAACTTTTATTGATATTAATTACAATATGTTAAGATAATAATGTCTGAGGGTATTTTTGGAAAATCTTTTCTGTTTGACTCATTATAATAGTGTTGGATTTGATATCGCTTGATTGTTTTCATTTCTGACTGTTCCAACAACTTTTATTGATATTGATTACAATATGTTAAGATAATATTGTCTGAGGGTATTTTTGGAACATCTTTTCTGTTTGACTCATTATAATAGTGTTAGATTTGATATCGCTTGATTGATCTTTATGCAAATGATAGTGTCATGTAAAATGTTCTCTATTGTTTATGAGCACATGTGATCATTATTATTTTGTGGCTTGTTCCTCTTATCTATTATATTTTGATTATTACTGTCTTGGCACAATTAGATTCACAATGTGTAGCTGTAGCTATTGTTCCATTGGACAATTGGTATTTCTGCATTCTGATGCACATTTTTTAATTAAACTTCCATTTTCCAGCTTCATATTGTAGTTTCTAATCTGAGCCTCTAATGGTTTGCTCTATTTATGCATTCTGTCGAATAGTAGATGGAAGCAGTCCTTTGTGTATAATTGCATTGATACTGTCATGTCTTGTACATCAAATAAACAATGCATTCTGAGTTTCTGACCTATTATGTCAGATCAGAGCACCTAGGTCAAAACTGATGTTTGAGGCATGCATAAAAATTTTCAGAGGTCGTCCACTGATATGGCTGCCGACTGCATGCGTCTTGGATGAGATGATGTAGATCGACCCAAAAATTGTTATTTGTGTAAGCATGTGGTTTTGCTTCTGATGGATGCTTGGGGTGAGTCCGGGGAGGAATTTCCATGCCTGACAATGCATGAAAAGGCATACAAGGTACTTAATTGATGTTGATCTTTTTTCTTCTTTGAGGGGCTTAGTTCTTTGAATTGTTGGAAAAGAAACAATTTTGACTTTATTTTAATTATCACTTATTTTAAAAACTTAGCCATAAATACAAGAAATGACCAGGGTGCCATTTCTAGCCTACCCTACTTGTTTGGGATAAAAAGGCTCTGAACTGAATCAATTATTACTTATTTCAGTTATACTGGTTGTGTTCAGTACCAGAGGCGATGGTGCATTACACATTTTTTATGGTGTCTAATTGTACAAAGGAGGCTTAATTTTAAGTGCAGACTTCATGTTATGGGTTAAAAAAGACGGAGGAAACAATTATGCAAAATTGAATGCTTTGCAAATTTGGTGTTATGCCTATCTTATGTACTAGAAAGCATTGTTAATGGTTTTACATTTATCCTTTCTTCATTAATTTGAAATTACTCCAACTGCAATTTCAGTTTCAGAAAGATCCCAATAGTAGGATCTTTACTGCATGTGCTTCCAATAAATTTCCTTTTTGACTATAGGAAACATTAGAGAAAATGTTTAATTAACATTGTAATGGGACCTGGTTTTCAATTCTCACCAGTTGTATCATAAACTGACTTTCAGTCATATCCTTGCATTAAAAGATTCAGCCTCTATCCCAGCTCAAGCTCTTAAAACAATACTTGCGTCTGACTTCATATTTTGTTTGGATGAATATGACTTGACGAAGACAGTAGAGAGAGATCTCAGACGATCTGGAAACCCAGATATGCATCATCAGTTTTAGGAGCTGACAAGGTACGTACTTCCACTTTTCTGTAATTACCTTGTGGGACAAAATTTGCAAATTATACCCTGATGTCAATATGATTGTAGAACAAAGCTATTTCTTTTTCATTGCATCGGTGTTCATTCTGTTGGAAAACTCAAAGCTAACATCTTGCAGAATAACTCTGCTTGCATTGCATAAAAACTCTCCCTCGTCATAATTTGCAAAAGATACCCTATTTCGTTGTAAAATTGAAGCCACTTTCTTTGAATACAAACTTGCCATTAATAATTTGCAGAAGAAAAATTATGTTTTGGTTGCAAAGTTTGAAGCTAAGCTCTCCCGTTGGGTTGTCTTTTGTGTTTCAGAACTTCACCTTACTAAAGAGAATAAGATATTGCTTCACCTTTCAAGTAATATTAAGTGTGTACAAATACAAATGTTGAGAAAATAAATTAAAATTCATAAATTTATAATAGTATTTTTGTCAATTTATGGCATTTACTCATGAAATCAGCTTATAGTGGTACTATGTAACGTAATATCGTTGGATTGTTTTCAGAAAATGATGAGAAACCCCACTGAGTTCTCTTTCCAACCCTTTTTTGGCAACTTCCATAAACCGGGAATATTTCTCTCTTCTTGTTCTGTAAAAAATTAATTCCAGATTTGGGTGCCATGTATTGGGCTTCTACTGTGAAGACTAGATGATGTCAACAGGTATAAATACTATGAGGTTTCATGGCTAGCTAAACTGACAAGGGTGACGTTTTATATATGACAGCTGGTATGATTCAAAGGTTAACAATGTTTTTATCATCTCTAAAGTTTGTAGATTTCTCAGCAAGTAAATCCTCTTTTCTGTTAATGCACTGATTCCTTTGGTTGGTTTGTTTTAGGCTCACATGGTTGTGACCTGTGTGACATGCCCATAACAAGCACTTGATCAAAAGCAATCCTCTATCTTGATCAATTTTGGCAGGCAGGGACCTATAGGACGCTTGCTTTTTTGTTTTTTTGTTTTTTTTGTTTTGTTTTTTTTTTTTTTTTTGCGCTGAAATTTGATATTTTACTGCCTACTAGCTTTTATCTGAATTCATCTAATTAATTATTTGCTTCAATTTCTGTACGTGCCCTCATAATATCAGCAAGCAAAACATCTTTTCTGATTTTCTGTATGATTTGCTTTAAGAATTAAATATTGTGAACTGTGGCATCCCAATAACTAGGACTGAAACAAACCTTTAATTTGATCAATTTTGGCAGGCAGGGTCGTGATGAACCCAATCAGAATGGAACTTTAAGTCTATTTTTTATGTTAGTTTATCTCACAAGAAACGAAAGAGAAAAACTTAAGCACTGAAAACAAAAGGATAGAGCTTCTTGTAATGAAGTAGTCAAATAGAAGCATGCCAAGGAGTTTGACTATCCTGGGATTTACATGCCGCACCATGATCAAATTTTAGCTAGGCAACCTCAAACTATAATAGCGAGCATTGAGCGACATAGAAACACAATGAAGCAAAGCTCCCAACATCAATTCATTTTTTTTTTCACTTGATTTCACTGAGAAAACTGTTGTCAATCGTCAGAAAGCTACCATCTGTTGTCAATTTCACCCCCCTAATTGTTAGTCAAAATACGAAATTATAAGTTTTAAAACCCATCATTGCCCAAAATGGAATCTACTATCAAGCTAAATTGCAGATTGTAAGGTGCAAAGTACATAACACCTCGTCCTCATTTAACCAATTTATGCTCATGCTTTACCACATTGCACCTCTCCATTTTCTTTCTGAAACCAAAGATGTTTTGGCAGGCTATCTTCATCATTAGTAGCACTGCTCTCATCTGGACTGACCGCTATTATCATGCTCTCCTCATTTTTCTCTGATTTAATTTCAGGTTTTGGCTGGTTTTTGTTTGCAGCTTTTGTGTTATCTGACATAGAAGCTCCAGTTTCAGAACAAGGTCCCTTGCTGAAGTTTCCTGGCTTGCGGCGGGTTTGGATCAGATAATGTGTAATTGATTTGTACCCAAGATTTACAATCTACAGAAATTGAGAGGGATTTCGACAAAAATTAGCATCTTAACTATAGGAAGCTTTTCAATTGACTCCTAGAAAAAGAATTTCTTTGTAAATATCACATCCCTTTAAAAAGATTTTAAAGATTAGTTCATCTCTATCCCAACAAAACCTCAACTCATTCAAATGACCCTCGTAAAACCTAAATATCATGAATACCCCAATACAAAAATCACCAATGCATCACAAGTCTCCAGCTCATACTTATTCCAACTAGGATGTCAATTATTCTAAGACATTGATTCTTTCTCTAATATATCAAGACAACCAAGCAAGTTATTACCTTTACAGGATACAGTAAATGAGTTGAAGGAAACAGTGCTAATATTCTACTAATTTACAGAGATACATGTGCTAATTTGATAGTCTTCAAGAAGCATTCATGACATCAGTGTTTTGCACAGTCATATGTTGAGGTACACGAGCATTTGTTAATGTTTAAATATACAAGCAACTTTATCCTCTCCCTCAATTTGCGAAAAGTGAAATGAGAGTAACTTCGTGATCTTAAAAGATTAGATCTACCTTTGCATTAGGGTGGAGTGCATGTTTGGAGGCATGTGTAATAATACTACATCTCCCATTTTTCCTTTGGTACATATACTCCTGGGTGCAAAGGACCAAATTGCTTTGATGAAAAAAGGAAAGTAAGTTACCTTTCTATAGTTATATCCAAAGGCATACCATCCTTTCTTATTCCGACAACACCTGCAATTGCAAATTCCCCTACAAGCCGGACAAATCCAGTCTGGGTTCTTAATTGCTTCTAGAACATTTTCGCCATATCTATATGTCATCAACAAGAGAGTACATTTAAAATATAAATAAGCCAATTTTAAAACTAGGAAGATTACAAGTGAAATGAAGGTGATAGAATGACCTAAATTAAACTACAGTAAATCAGCATGCTAGTAAGCTACTCTTAACTCAACAGGCTCCAAAAAAGTTGCTCACCTCATGTAAAGACAATCTCCACATAATTGACCTTGCTCAAGCTGACATTTGGAACAGCTGGTATGGTAACCCGTGGTCTTCTTACTGAATTTTAAAAAAAGTTTAAACAAACAAAAGTCCTCTTAGTTAAGTCAATATCAATTAGGGCTAGACTAAACACCAATTGCACAGTAATGCCAAAAGAGATTGAATTATCCTTAATCCATAGTGTAACCAAATTGCCAATTAACATCGATTGCGCACAATGTTGTAACAACGAGGACTAAATTTTCACAGTTAGATGGTAAACATGGCAATAATAAGGACCAGAGAAAGAATACAAAACGAAAAACTAACAAACAGGATTGCAATCTTTAGAATGAAGTAAAACAAAATCAAAGATGTGAGTTTTTAAAATTACAGAAAGCACGAGTGCCTTTCTTGTTTCCACTTCTTACAGGTGTCACATTAACATGGCAAAATTTTCCCCAGAGGGAGACTATATTAAGCATCAATTCTGTAACAAAAACTCATGGCAGGTACTCCAAGTTCATTTACTTTACACTTTTGAGTCATCACACCCTCCAAAGAATACCACATTAAAATAAGGAAACATCTGTACCCGCATTGGTGACAAATTTTCCCATTGGCATCATATATACGCTTCCCATCTTTGTCATAGTTATCCACAAATAGAGTCCAAGGCACCTTGCATGAACCAAGCAGTTTCTCATGCTCTTCAGTGTAGAACTCCTCTCCACTACCTTCTTCAATCGACTTTCTAATGGCTTTGGCCAGATCATGGGTTTTCTTGCTGCAGCCTACTGTGTAGTCGACTGGTGCCACATATCGCAACCTATTATACAATGAAAAATATTGTGTTATATATAAGTGATTATGGCAGCTATAATAAGCATCATCAAAGAGTCTCCAACATGTCTTTTTAATATTTTCCTAATTTGGACAAATATATCTATCCTAATCTTATAGACCTTTTACATTACTATTCTGGTATACCTCTTTCATTATACCTACAAATTCAGGAGTTCCTTTTAGGCCAGAATTATCAGCCTCCAGCTAAAGTCCATACAAGATAATTCATATGTATTTTCATATGATACTGATATCATATAAGTTTATAATATTACCTTTTTAAATAACTTATTAATTTTTTTCAGCATGGTGTCAGTTAAAAGGAAATTACCGAAAAAAAAATAAAATCGAGCTATTCCTGCACATTTACCTCTTCTATTATTATTCCTATTTACTACATTTCTCAAGAATTTCCTGTAAAAACTCTTAAACCCACCACAATAATAACGAAATTGAAGCAAACAAACCTAGACGAACGCCTAGGAGGCAACGAAGGGTTTGGATCAACCTTCTTCTTCGACCCATCACTCGGCACAGGAAACTGCCTCCTCTTTTGTGTGCCGAAAGCAATTCTGACACCACGAGAGAGATTGTGGAGGCCAAGCTTCTGCATTCTTTCCAAGTTTGCCCTGATCCTTTCCTCTCTGTACCTTGCGTAATCCACTGTAGCTTCCTCCATCGACTCCGATTTCATCAATGGCGGTGACCTCGCTCTCTTCGCGCGCACAGCCTCAGTCGCCTTTTGCGGTGTATCAGGGTTTAGAGGCGCGATTTCGACCTCCGATTCTGATTTCATTTCTTTCGCCATTGTTGCTCTCAAAAAAAAAAAATGAAAAATCTCTTCTTGCACCTTGAAAAATTAAAAAGGTGCTGTAATGTACAAATAGAGAGTACACTGTGGGCACCACATTTCAGTAACTTCCTCACATGAGGGCCGCCTGACCGCCTGGCGCCTGAATAATAAACCAATGCGCTTTTAAGTTTTCACCTTGTGTACTGAGTAGTAGAGATTATATCCGGTTCCGATCAATCGTCTGAAACGAACAAATAAATAATTCGGTGGACTGGTTCTAATTTTCTCCGGAATTGCTCAGGTCACTCGCATGTTTGCAAAACACTCCAACTTTTGGAGTGAAAAGAGCAAAATACCCTTAAGTCCGGGAACTTGATATGTAAAAAGCTGAGATTACCTTGATTAGAACTTGGTTCTTAGCTGAGCAACTTTTTTTTTTTTCTAGATAAATTTCAACAAAAGTTGTCCAGTTGGAAAGGGAATTTTCTTTCATATGGGGGTAAAATTACCTTGATTAGAAGTGTTCTATCATCTATAGCAATTTATATGATGTCAGTATATAAGTTACCAGTTGGTATTCGAAAAAAGATAGATAGAATCCGATCTCAGTTTCTTTGGGATGCTTCTGGTCAAAAACGATATCATTTGGTTAAATGGGATACAATATGTAGGAGTTATGAACATGGGGGATTAGGTATAAAAAATTTGTGTCTCATGAACCAAGTGTTACTGGCAAAATGGTACTGGAGACTTAGGGATCATAAGACTTGTGGTTGGTGGAAACAGATGATTCAAATGAAATATGGTATTTTTGGATTAGACAATAATAAATCACACTTTTGGGAGAAAGTATTGGAATTGAGGCAACTGATAGATATCAATAGTACATATGAGGTTAAGAATGGACATAATATAAGGTTCTGGAAAGATAAATGGCATGAAGATTCCATATTAAAAATAGAATATTACTCTTTATATCAAGTTTGTGAAGATCCAGATATTACAGTGTTCCAAGTAATGCATATGGATGGACTTAAATTCAAAAGACAATTAAGTAGAGTACAACTTAGGGATTTAGAAAATTTATATCATAAAATGAATAGTTATTCTCTTTGTTTAGATGAGTCAGATAAATTGAATTGGAATCAAACCAAAGATGGAAGATTTTCTGTTAAACACCTTTATAATTGGATGGAATTTGGAGGAATACAATGTTCCAAGAATTTTATTTGGACATTAAAATTGCCTTTAAAAATTCAAATGTTCCTTTGGATTCTCAGCAAAAGAAAAATCTTGACTAGAGATAACTTGGTTCTTAGAGGATGGGAAGGCAATCCAACTTGTTGTTATTGCTCTCATTTAGAAACTATTGACCATTTGATGTTTAGATGTAATCAAAGTATTCAAATTTGGAACTGGTTTTATAAGAAGTTGAATATCGCAACAATACCAGAAAAGTTGGAGGATCTGATAATACATAGTCAAAAGATTAGGAAACAAAAAGCATATCTTTATTGGTGTACCTCAATTTTATGGTTGATTTGGAAATATCGCAATGAATATATTTTTAAAGATATTAGACCTCAATCCTTGAATAAATTCTTTTCAGATGTGAAACAGCTGATTAAATACTGGGCTGGGATGTGGAAGCTTTCTGTCAAGGAGGAGGTGTGGAGTTTATACCCTGAAGAGGAAGAAGCTCCAATTCAGATGTTGGAAGGGAGGGAGATTCAGGATATACCAGAACAACAGGAGATGGGTGTGGTGATTTGATAAATAATAGTTTGGAGCATAAAGAGGGTCTATGGTGCATTTATGATTTTTCTTATATTGGCGAAAAAGAAAAAAATAATAATGTCCTGATGGGTTCCAGGATACATGATTAAAATTTGTTTGGAGGTTTGATTGTCTTTAAGTAGTTTGGTGGATTATTAGCCTTTTAAAACTTTTGTAGTAGCAGTATGGGGTTGTGTAAAGCCTCTTAGTTTTGTTTGTTTTTGATTGGTTTATTTTGATGGACTGATAAAGGGGGACAGTTATGTGGTAAGCAATGGTTGACTGAGGCAGGCAATGGGTGAATTTTGCAGGATGAAGTAGCTGCCTTTTGGAGTTTTTCTGTGAGCTTTGAAGACGTGGCAATCTGGGAAGTTTGTAGAAGTTTGAAGATATTTGATTTTTAGTTGTAGTTTTTGAAAGGTATTCTAATTAGAAAAGGCAGAATAAAGGTAGATTTTGAGAGGAATGTTAGGTTTGAGAATTTTCGATTTTAGATCTTGTGTACTTGTAATAAACTTTTACTTTTCGGAATGAAAAGTGGTAAGCCGTTTTTTGGCTTACTTATTTCAAAAAAAAAAAAATTTCGGTCTTTTCGCTCGAAAATTGGAGTGTTTTGCAAACATGGGAGTGTCCTGAGCAATTCCCGATGTAATTGGTTGTGTAAAGTCCATTAAAAAATTCAACATAAACAAGTCTATCAAAGCTTAAATTTTTTGACAAAATTATAACTTCAAAAAAAAAAAAAAAACAAATTAACTAGATAATTGGCCTGACCAATAACTTCTCTCTTAACTACAATTTTATAATTTGAATCTCAGAACTTGAGTGCTATTATGACTGCATAATAATTAAATTAGCCAAGTGAATTATTGAAATATTAAGCACAAAAATTGTATTTCTTGTTCTGTATTAGCTTAAGAGCAACCTATTAAATCATAAATGTTGATTTTTTTTTTTAAAAAAAAAAGAACATTGTAATTATTTTGTTTTCATCATATGCCCAAAAACCTCCAATTTCAATCGGGAAAAAAAACACGTTATAATTAGAAAACAAGCTACTTTTGTGACTCTCCACATTGGCTCTTGTACAGGGTGCTTAAATATTGACCCAAAGTTGCCTGAGGATATTAAATTAATGAAAACTTTGTTAAGCACAAAGTATTTGATAATTTGAATGAAGCCATATCAATATTTTTCCTGGTGATCTCAATACTTCGTTAACTTTGAAATGGATAATATAATGGAGTCGCTTTAGTATAACAACTTGAAAATTCAATTACTAATAACAAACAAATTAAAATTTACTGTGTTCTGCAGTGCAGCTGTGCAGAGTTCGATAGTTTGAGTTCTAAGCACAGTTTGATAATTTTGTTTTCAAACAAGCATAATATGAATATTCGTATCTTTGAAAATTTGTAAGCCAGTGAAAAGGTATCATCTCCTGCGCCCATGGTCCTCCGGAAAATGAAAATTATCCATAAACATAAGACAGGATAAGAGGAGCGCTAGGTACTTAAAATGCCGGTATCGTTGTTATGACATAACTTAAAATTATATGTAAATTATTTGTCACTTTAGCATTGATAACTAAAAGTTCAAATTTCAGAGAAAGAAAAAGAACTGTTAATTGTAATTTGACGAATCACGTTGTTTCTATAAATGTAAGATTAATTAATATTTAATTAAGAGAACAAAATACCGCTATTTTCGTTTCAATTGTTTGAAATCAAGTATCTTTTTTTTTATTAAACCTTCCAAATCATGAAACTCAAAATATTGGACAATGACATTTTTTGTTTTCTTTCAGAATAAAATTTTCATAATCTGCATAACATGAGTCAGAACGACGAGACGCAGATCATTATTAGAGGTTCAAAACTCAATAAAGCAAACCTAAAAAGTCAAAAACTATAAGCAAGCATTGAGCGAACATAGAAACACTGTTACTTTTAGCTAGGCTACACAGAAGCAAATCCATCAACATTGGATTCATTTCCTCACTTCATTTCACAAAGAAAACTCTTTCTACCATCTGTTGTCAATTTCTCCCCCTAATTTTGTTAGTCAAAACAAAACCTCGAAACCTATCTAATGCCCAATAACCTAGCGCCAAGCTACATAGAAAACCACAAAACATCTTCACCCTCATTCCACCGACGCATGCTCATGCTTTCTTCTGATGGCTCCTAAGCCTACCGGAAATGGAGCCAGGAACAATATTACGACATTGCTCCTCCCCTTTCCCTTTGTTAACCCGACAACTTTCCCAGGTTTCTCCATCACTAGTAGCACCACTCTCATCTGAACTGCTGACTATTGTAATGCATTCATAGCTTTTCTCTGATATAATTTCAGGTTTTGGCTGGTTTTCCTTTGCAGCTTCTGTGTTAACGGACATGGAAGCTTCATTTCCAGAACAAGGCCCCTTGCCAGATTTTCCAGGCTTTCGGCGAGTTTGGATCAAATAATGTGCCACTGATTTGTACCCAAGATTCGCAATCTACATTTGTAGTTAAGAGAAATTTTGTCAAAGAATGATCATATTTAAAAGAAAAACATTTCAATTGATACTACAAGTAAAGAAATCTTTCATGTAAATATATATATCTTAAAAGCAAAGTTCATTTGTACTCCCTGAAATACCTCAACATATATATGTCCCTCCTGAAAACTTAATTTGTGAATACCCCTAAGAAAGTCACCAAAACACCATGACTGACCCAATTCATACTATTAAAATTAGGATGTTAATTATTTAAAGACAACAATTCTTTTCTCTAATATATCAACCAAGCAATGTACAAGTGATAACAGAAAACAGTAAAAGAGTTGATGGATGCACTGATAACATTCTATTAATATCCATATGCTTCTGAGTTGTGATATTCCAGTGGTCTTGTAGTAGCTGTGTTTATGACATCTGTGTTTTGCTATAGTTAAAATATCCCAGCTACTTTCTCCACTCCTCTTTTACAAATATGGGCTACCTTTGCTATTAATGGGGCGCACATGTTTCAGGGGCATTCATGAGACATATGACATCCCCCTATTTTTTCTACCATATATATACTACTGGTCCCACAAAGGACTAAATTGCTTTGACAAAATAAGGAAATGAGTTACCTTCTTATTGAGATATCCAGTGGAGTACCATCCTCTTTTATTCCTACAAGACCTACAATTGCAAATGCCCCTACAAACCGGACAAATCCAGTCAGGGTTCTTAATTGCTTCCAAAACATTCTCGCCATATCTGTATGACATTCACAATAAAATATTGCAGAACATTATAAAATGAACCAATTTAAAACTAAGGGAACAAAAGCAAAGAAGATGATAGAATGGCCAGCATTAAACTAGGATCATCAACATGTTCGTAAGCCAAGGTATCTCACCAGGCTCCAAAAAAGTTAATAGCTCACCTCAAGTAAAGACAGTCTCCACATAATTGACCTTGCTCAAGCTGACATTTTGAACAGCTAGTATGATACCTTGTGGTCTTCCAACTGAGATTGAGAATGTTTAAACAAGCAAAATTTCTCTTAATGAAGTCAATATCAATTCAGTCTAGACACCAACTACAGAATAATGCCACAAATGAAATGCTATTCCTTAATGTAACCAAATTTAGTGCCAATTAACCCTGATTGTATACAATGTTGCAATGAGGACTCAATTTCTCCAAGTTGAACGGTAAACATGACAGCTAAAAGGAGCAGAAAAAGAATACAAAAGGAAACATAAAAGAAAAAAAACAGAATTGGCAATCCTTAGAATGAACTAAAACAAAACAAAACATGAGTTTTTACAATTACAGAAAACACAAGGGCCTATATTGTTTCCCATTCTTACTGGTATCAACGAGAGATGGTAAAACTTGGACTTTTTTCTAAAAGGGCTCAAATTGTTTTTCTAATTTCGCAAAGGGCGCCGCACCACTGAAATTTTCCAAAAGGGCTAAGATGAGCTTTGTGCGCTGAAATGTGGGAAAACAAAAAGCGACTTTTTCATTTATGCATACAGACGTACTGTTTTCCAATCAAACAAAGATATGTAGTCATATAGTTTTCAAAGAACCATTATGCTCTCTATGGTCAAAGCCTGTCAGTTTGCCCATAAATTGTCTTTTCGCCCAAAAATAATGAAGTTCTAAAATTGTTGTTCCCAATGTTGGATAAAAACAAAAATTTACATGAAATTGTTTAATGAAAACTCCTTTAGTAATTAAAATAGGTATCCGTTGAGAAATAAAGTTGCCTAATTAAATCAATGATCCACGCTACTAGATTACCATTTCTTCTTTAATTAGTGAATTTAATCATATCATTATGAAATGCCTACATGCTCATCAATTGTGATATCATGTTAACTATTTGTCGGTTATTCATTTCTTTTATTTCTTATTTGACCAATTAATTATAAGGCCAATTGAATCTGAAATTCATGTTAGGTTAATACCGTTGATTGCATTAATATATATATAGATGCAATATTTTCTTGTGCAAAGATAAGGAGAGTAGACTAGGTACAAGAAAATAATAAAGTGATCGAATAATTCACTTATCCAATTTCAGATACAATTGATCATTACTAGATCAAATTCATTCCCAAACTGTAGTGATCAAATTCACTTGTCGTTTACTAAATTATTCGTATTGATTCTCAATTCTTATTGATATATTATTCCAACTCTAGGTTGTTCATTCATACTGTCGGCCGCCTAAAATTATCAATAGTTGGACGCAATATACACTGGCGATTAGTAATTCACAACATTAACACGCAAGAGCTATTAGTGCTTGGGCCCTTTTAGAAAATTTTAGCGATGCGCGGTCCTTTGAGAAATTAGGAAAAAAATTTGAGTCCTTTTGGAAAAAAGTCCGTAAAACTTTCTCCAGAGGGAGACTATTCATTATTGAAGCATCAATTGTGTAATAAAAAAAACACTCACATATCACTGTCTCAAATAATACTAATTTAAAATAAGGAAACATCTGTACCTGCATTGGTGACAATTTTTTCCATTGACGAGATCATACGTGCGCTTGCCATCTTTGTCATATCCATCCACAAAAAGAGTCCAAGGCTCCTTGCATGAACCAAGCAGTTTCTCATGCTCTTCAGTGTAGAACTCCTCTCCTCTACCATCTCCAATCATCTCTCTGATGGCTTTGGCCAGATCATGGGTTTTCTTGCTGCTGCTTTCTGTGTAGTCAACTGGTGCGACATCTTGCAACCTTTAATACAATGATAAATACTATTACTCTATTATCTATAGAAGTGATTATGGCCGCTATAACAAGAATAGTCAAAGAGTATCCAATCTGTCTAATAACCTAATTTGGATAAATATATCTTTCAGAATCTAATTTTTTTTATTACTCTTTGGGTAGACCTCTTTCTTTATACTAGAGTTTAAGAAGTTACTTTTGGGCCAGTAATATCAGCCTCCAGCTCCAGACCATACAAAAATCTCCTAAGTACTATTAAGTTTGTAATTTTACCTAAATTAACTTCTTTAAGAGAAAGTGACCAAAAAAAAAAAAAAAAAATGAAAAACTAGCAATTCCTGCATATTTACCTCCTCAAATACTTTTCTGATTACACCATTTCTCACGCATTGTTCTGAAAAATTCATACATTGACCGCCAGAATAGTAAAAAAAAAATATGCCAAACAAACCTCGAAGAGCGCCTGGGAAGGTGTGGATCAACCTTCTTCTTCGATCCATTGCCGGACAAAAGAATCGGCCTCCTCTTAGGTGTACCAAAAGCAATTTTGATATCGCGAGAGAGATTGTGGAGGCCAAGCTTCTGCATTCTTTCCATGTTCGCCTTGATCCTCTCCTCTCTGTACCTTGCGTAATCCACTGTAGCTTCCTCCATCACTTCCGATTTCACCAATGGAGGTGACCTCGCTCTCTTGGCGCGCACTGCCTCAGTAGACTTTTGAGGTGTATCAGGGTTTAGAGGCGCGATTTCGAGCTTTGATTCTGATTTCATCTCTTTCGCCATTGTTGCTCTCAAAAAATGAATAAAAATCTCTTCTTGCCACTATAAAAGGACTAAATAAGCTCGGGAATTGCTCAGGTCACTCCCTTCTTACTCATTCACTCCCCTATTTTTTGAAAAATGACCAAAATATCTTCTTCTCTAGAGCTAAAGTCTGAGAAGACCCATATGGAAGATAAGGGCATTTTAGTCTAATTGGGAGTGATTGAGTAAGGAGGGAGTGCCCTGAGCAATTCCCAATAAGCTCACCACTGTACGAATAGAAAGTACCATGTGGGTCCCACATTTCAGTGACTTACTCACGGAAGGTCTGACTAATAAACCCATGCGCTTTGTGCAGAGAAAAGTTAGTCGCGGTTTAAGTTAATTTTGCTGAATGGACCCAAATGTCAGTGTAAGGAGAACTTGTAGGGAAAATTAGACCGAGTCCACCGAGTTATTTATTTATTTAATCAAACGGTCGACCGGACCCCGATATAATTGGTTGTAAATTGAAAATGGTTCACAACACGTACGATGCGACGCGCTGAGTTCGCTGTGTTGGTCGATGTGAAGTTGTGAACCCAACGGTTATTGTACGAGTTCGAGAAAAAAGGGAGATATGTGGCTCTATATGGGTGTCGATTTTTCTTCTTGTTTTGTTTTTGTTGTGTAAAGTGAAAGTCCGCGAAAAAATTCAAACATAACAAGTTTATGAAGCTTAAATTTTTTTTATAAAAAATAGAAATTATTAAAAAAATAGAAAATTAACTAGAAAAAAGTGATCTGACCACTCGCTTAACCAGTTTGTGGATTCATGAAATTAACTAGAAATTTAATAGAGTAAATTATTTCGGAGGTCACTAAAGTTTACGCATCGTCCAAATTTGATCACTGAAGTTTAATTTGTCCCTCCACAACCACTAAACTTTGATTTTGTCCAATTTCAATTTCAGTCCTCTGTAAGAATTCCATCCAATTCCGTCAAATTAATTGACTAGGGGTGCAAATATGGAGATCTGAATCAAAATGCTCCTTTTCTTCTTCCCCCGCCGCGATTCCTTTCGTCTCTCTCTATCTACCACCCCAAAGCACCTGATCTCTCTCTCCATCTCTCGCATATCGATCTCTGTCAGTTCTCCTCCTTCATTCTTGTTTAAAACTTGTCTCCGCTCTTATTCCCGTTGCTCTCTCATTAACAATAAT
Source organism: Rhynchospora tenuis (assembly GCA_027725995.1). Taxonomy (NCBI): domain Eukaryota; kingdom Viridiplantae; phylum Streptophyta; class Magnoliopsida; order Poales; family Cyperaceae; genus Rhynchospora; species Rhynchospora tenuis. The sequence continues at coordinate 16,897,834 of CM050888.1, read as the reverse complement.
AAATTAATACCAACAAAGTAAACATTGTAAACAGAAACCAAAGTAATCATGATGATCATTAGGGTTATGCTGATTGTAATAGTGATGGTAAATAATGATCAGGGAGGAATTACAATAATAAAAAAAAAGTTATAAGGGACATTTTTTTTTTCCGAAACAGCACCCCAGAAATGTTGCTCTTCTACTTAATATACATTGTTTTGGTTATGGGGAAATTTTTAACAATATAGGCATATAGCCTTTTCCGATACTATTTGGTGTAATACGTTATATTGCGATTGATTGTGGATATATTAGCCAACTAAATAATAAATAGTGATCAAATAGTTATTTATTTTTTCAACCATCGTAACAACACAGATCCATTGCGATTTCAATTGCATGTTGAAATCAATATCCTCATTATAAACCAGTAAAAATGCCCGATATGAATGTGGGTACCATGATGAAGTCTGAATCACTAATTACTGGTACAGAGTGGGCAACTATATGCATAACAATTCGGGATTTTGCTCATTTGTAAATAGATGAGGTTTGACAATATTTCAAAATTCATATGCAGATTGTTAAAATTTAAGATTCCATCTTGTACTAATCACAAATAATTTGACCTGCACTATTTTTTCTGACCAATCTTGCACCAGTCATTATGATGTGCATCTCTTTTTAATTCCCTTTACTATTACTACTCTTAAGTCTCTAATCCCTGCAAATCACTTAACACCAGATCTCAGAAATTAGGGGATGGAGTAGGGGAGTCGGAGAGAGCAATGGGAAGGTGAGCAGAGACAGACGATGGAGTAGTAGGCGGAGAACAGAGAACTCAAGGTGCAGTGCGGTTTCAGCTTCTTTCGAAGGAAGAAAAGCTTTAGAGAGGAGTGGAGGAGAATTAACAGAGAGATCGATATGCGAGAGACTGAGAGTAATGGAGAGAGAGATCAGGTGTTTTGGGGTGGTAGAGAGAGAGTCGAAATATGGAAGGAGAGGGTTTAGAGAGAGGAAGGGAATCGCTGCTGTGGGGAAGAAGAAAATGAACATTTTGATTCAGATCTCCATATTTGCACCCCTAATCAATTAATTTGACGAAATTGGATGGAACTCTAAGGGTCTGCTCCAGAAGGGTGTAGCCTGAGCTAAGGAAAGGCACGGAAGAGGAAGGAAGATGAAGGAAGAGTAGCAGACTGAAGTTACCGTGCTCCAGATCTGTAAAATCATTCATCCAAGGCAACAACGATAACCTCCTTTTTGGACAATATTGTCCTTTAATTCAAATCGGAAGAGAAAGATGGATCCACAGTCAGAGAAAAGAGTTAAAGGGGTATTTTAGGTAAAACGTTAAAATATTTGGTGTTTCTTCGTTACACCCCGATTTTGGGGGTAATCCATCTTCTCCGAAAATGGACTGTTGAGAGCCTTTGGTTGATTTGAGTTTCCACCGATTCAATCAGCATCAGCGACGGGAGCAGGTTATCTTCGTTACGCTACCTTACCTTCGCCCCGGTTCATCCCTTCTGGAGCAGGCCCTAATGGAGGGACTGAAATTGGACAAAATCAAAGTTTAGTGCTTGTGGAGAGACAAATTAAACTTCAGTGTCAAATCTGGACGATGCGTAAACTTCAATGACCTCCGAAATAATTTACTCAATTTAATATAATATTTTGGAATTATTTGAATCGCGGAAGTTGAGTGCTATTATGACTGACTATTAAAATAGCCAAGTAAATTATTGAAATACAAAGCACAACAAATGCAATTCTTGTTGGTGCCGTTTGGGATGGTTAGGAATAGGTCTATTCCCGGAATAACCTATTTTATTCCTAAATGTGTCATCCAAACGCAATTGTCAATTTCAGGAATAACAATTTCCAATAACACTCTTCTCAATAACAATTTTCTCACTACTTTCCATCCCAATAAAACTCTTTCTAACGCTATTCCTAACTCACCATCCAAACAACATTCCCTATTCGCGGAATAGCTTCTTCCCACTCTTTCCATGAATAATACTTTTCCCTAAATTTATGTTATTCCTACCATATTCCTAACTCATCCAAACGACACCGTTCTGAATTAGCTTAAGTTCAACCTGTGAAATCAGAAATGTTTAAATTCAAAAAAAATCACAAATATTGAATTAAAAAAAGACAAATAATAATAATAATTATTATTATTATTATTATTATATTTTCATATGCACAAAAACCTCCAATTGCAATCTGAAACAAGCACGTTATAATCAGAAAAGTAAGCTACCTTTGTGACTCTCCACGTTGGCTCGTGCAGGATGCTTAAATGTTGGCACCAAAGTTTCCTGATAATATTGAATAAATAAAAAACTTTGTAAGGACGAAGTATTTTAATACAGCAGGCCAATGTTGAATGGATAATATAATGGAGTCGGTTTAGAGTAACAACATAAAAATTCAATTACTAAAAAAAGTTTTAGGAAGGGGCACAATTTCAAATTTATTTCGAGTTATAAGTATACTCTAATAGTTTCTTTTCAAAAAAGTACAAGTTGAATATGTATAGTTCTTGTAAAAGTGTCACAAATAATTTTGAAAGGTCGTAAAAAGAAAAAGTATCAGTCATAATAAGCTGAAAATTCGAAACTTCAGAACAAAATGTAAGGACCTGTTCATCGTGCTTCGATGAATCATGTTGTTTTATACATTTAAGACTTATTCTTGTTTAATTAAGAGAACAAAATAACAATAATTTCGTTTCAATTGTTCCTTTTAAGTGAACGTTTTAACTGCCAATATTTGTGCAATCAACTTATAAAATTCCCTTACTAGATAGTAGCTATCTAGTTTATAAAAAAAAAAAAAAAAAAAAAAAAAAAAAAAAAAAAAAAAAAACAAACTTATAAAATTCCCCTAATAACTTTCTTGGCAGCCCCAAGTATTTTGGTCCAGAGTTTTTAGTCTTGAAGAATATCAAATCAACTTTCCAAATATTGAAACTCGAATCACTAGCAATAACGTCTTCGGTTTTCTTTCAAAATAAAATTTCATAGTCATGCATAGTATGAATCAGAACGACCTGTTGGAAATCATTATTAGAGGTTAAAATCTAACGAGGTGACCAAAAACATAGAAACACTGTTAAGCCAACACAGAGAGGCAAATTCATCAACATTGATTTCATTTTGTCACTTGATTTAACTACAAGTCCCAGAAAGGTGCCATCTGATGTCAATTTCTCCCCCGAATTTTGTTAGTCAAGATATGAACCCCGAACCTATCCATGACCCAAAAAAGAACCTAGTATCAGCTACATAAAAGATTAGTAATTGCAAACCATCGAACACCCTTGCCCTCCTTTCACCGACACATGCTCATGCTTTCTTCTGACGGCTCCTAAGCCTACTGGCAATGGAGCCAGGAGCATGACGGCTCCGAAGCCTACTGGCAATTGAGCCAGGGGAAACATTACCACATTGCCCTTTTTCTTTCTCTTTCTTAACCCGACAACGCTTTGTCAGGCTTTCTCCATCACTAGAAGGCCCATTCTCATCTGGACTGCCCACTATTATCGTGCTATTATCACTTCTCTCAGATAGAATTTCAGGTTTTGGCTGGTTTTCTTTTGCAGCCTCTTTGTTTTCTGGCATGGAAACTTCAGATTCAGACCCGGAGTTTTCTGGCTTACGGCGAGTTAGGATCAGATAATGTGCCACTGATTTATACCCAAGTTTAACAACCTACATTTGAAATTAAGAGAAATTTTTGACAAGATGAGCATATCTGAAAGATGGAACTTTTCAATTGATTCCTAGAAAAGAAATTTCTCATGTGAACACCATAACCCTTCAAAACATGTCTAAAGAAAGTTCATTTGTAACCCTGCACAACCTCTGTATACCTATGCCCCCCACACCCCCCCAAACACCACCCGTAAAACCTAAACACCAGAATAGCCCCTTAAAATACGTCACTTAAACATCACAAGTGACCCAGCTCATACTGTTCGTATGAGGAAGTAAATAAATAAATATTCTATTCATGACTTCTGTGTTTTGCAGTGGTATATGTTGAGGTACACAAGATTTTTACTATTAAAATATCCAGGCAACTTTCTACTCCATTCGCAAACACGGATAAGTGAGGAAAGTCACACAACATATCCCAACTTTTCTGTAATGCATATAATTGATGTCCTGCAAAGGACCAAATTGCTTTGATAAAATATAGGAAATGGTACCTTCTTATAGAGACATCCAGTGGGGTTCCATCCTTTTTTAAGCCTGCAAAAGCTGCAATTGCAAATGCCCCTACAAGCTGGACAAATCCAGTCAGGATTTTTAATTGCTTCAAGAACATTTTCGCCATATCTGTATGCAATTAACAATAGTACAATTAAAATATTTTGCAGAATCTTATAAAATATCCAATTTTAAACTAGGCAGACAAATAAAGACAGAAAAGATCGATAGAATGGCTAACATCAAACTGTGATGCATTGGCATCCTTGTAAGCTACCAGTTTAACTAACTCACCTCATGTAAAGACAGTCTCCACAGAATTGACCTTGCACAAGCTGACATTTGCAACAGCTGGTACGATAACCCATAGTCTTCTGCCTGATAGTATGAATTTTAAACAAACAAAAGTCACCTAACGAAATCAATTATCAATGAGGCTAGACTAAGGACCAATCGCTTAAACAAAAGTTCACTTAACCACATTCCTAAATTTGAATTTTTTTGTAACTTCATGCCTATTAACCCTGATTGTACCCAACATTGTAACAATAAGAACTCAATCTTCCCAGTTAGTAAACATGACAATAGCTTGGAGCAGAAAAGTATATGAAAAGAAATATATAAACAACATGGAACTGCAAAATCCTAAGAACAAGTAAAACAAAGCCAAAGATGCAATTTTTCCTTTAAAAAATTACAGAAAGCAAGAGTGCCTATATTATTTCCCATTCTTATTGGTTTCACTGTATTATGGTCAAAATTTTCAAAGAGGGACACTAATTAAGCATCCAATAGGAAACTAAAACTCACGTACATACAAGTCTGAATTATTTCACCCTCTCAACAAACACTGAGATAAATAAAAAATAGGAAACATATGTACCTGCATTGGTGACAAGTTTTCCCTTTCACTGGATCATATATGCGTTTGCCATCTTTGTCATATCCATCCTCAAATAGAGTCCAAGGCATTTCGCACGAGCCAAGAAGTTTCTCATGCTCTTCAGTATAGAACTCCTCTCTCCAACCTTCTTCAATCAACATTTTAGTGGCTTCAGCAGAATCATGTTGTTTTTTGTCATGGGCTTCTGTGTAGACAACTGGCGCCACATTTTGCAACCTTTATACAATTGAAAAATATTGATTTATATAGTAAGTACCTATGGTCACTATAGTTAGCATTCCCAAAGACTATCCAATCTGTCTATTTACATAATTTGGAAAAAAAAATATATACATTTCTTGACTACTCTTCTGCTATACCTCTTTCTTTGTACCTAGTATTTCAGAAGCTCCTTTTGGTCCACTATTATGAGAACTTCTCATAATAGTGAATCAGTGATAAATCTCCTCTATCTAATACTGAATCGGTGATATATCTCCCCGAATAGTCTGATTAAGTTTATAATATTAACTTTTTTATTCTATTATGCAAGTTTGAGATGAATGTTTCATGCAATAATAAAATATACCAGTTTAAAAACAAAACGAGCTCCTGCACATTACCCACTTGGCCACTTCTACTATTGTGTTTCTAATTACTCTTATCTATCAGGGGCTTGTTACAAAAAACCTTTAAACCGCCAAAATAATAACAAAATAGTCACAAATAATACCTCGATGAGCGCCTAGGAGGCAACAAAGGGTTTAGATCAACCTTCTCCTTCGACTCATTCCTCGACAAAAAAGCCCGCCTCTTAGGGTTTGTGCTCGAATTAGTACTAAAAGCACCTTTGACATCGCGAGAGAGATCGAGGAGGCCAAGCTTCTGCATTCGTTCCATGTTCGCCTTGATCCTCTCCTCCCTGTACTTCTCGTAATCCACTGTACCTTCCTCCATCGATTTCGTCAATGGAGGTGACCTCGCTCTCTTCGCATGCGCACTCTCAGTCTCCTTTTGAGGTGTATCAGGGTTTAGAGGTGCGATTTCGACCTCCGCTAATGGTTTCATTCCTTTCGCCATTGTTGGTCTCCAAAATTCTCTCTCTTTGCAACACAAGTTAGTGGAAACATTAATAGCTGCACTAGAAGACAAAGAGTCCATTTAGTGGGCTCCACATGTCAGTGAACCTTTACACCAGGCCCCGCAATAAACCCCTACATTGTGCGTCTTTCTCGGGACATGTCAAAAAAAGAAAACTGCATTGGATTGTAGTTACTTCCGGATCATTTCGTAGTGAAAGGTCCGTCTCCATTTTATGTAGATTTTGCTGATTGGGTCCAGATGTCAGAGTATGAAAAATTGTTTGAAATTGAGACCGAGTCCAGGGCGTTATTTATTATTCAAACGGTCGATTGGAATTTGGAAGTGGACGGAATGGGAAGTAAATAGAAAAATTACATGCTTCTAATCACAACTAGATGCGACGCGTCAAGAGATCCATTGGTCGTTCGATGTGAATCCAACGGTTAATGTTGTATGCGTTCTAAGTTAAAAAGGAAGATGATATTTGGTGGTAACTTCCCATTTTTGTATTGAATTTGAATATATAGTAACTTTTTACCTCGGAAAGGGACAAAATGTAGCTCTTTCTGCAGAGCACTAGTCTGTTCATTGCGTTTCTATTTGCGAGTGAATTTGAATTGATTAGACTGATAGCGCTTAGGCGTAGTGAGTAGCTACGAAATCAGAGCTTATATTACATTCACAAAAAAAATAAAAAAATAAAAAAAATCAGAGCTTATGTATATCTGACATTTATAAAGAATATTAAGGTATTAATTAAAATTTTGATTCCAAAAATATAAAAAAAATTAAATTATGTCTTAAATCTGAACACGTGTTCAAAATATTTAGGCTGAGTGCATGTGTGATCTGGAAGAAAAGGGTATAATATATTGTCAGTTCCGCAAATTATAAATATCCATTAAATATATTACACAAACAACTTCAACCAAATAGATCTAATTGGGCTTGAAGAACTTCAACTTAAGCCCACTATTAACCATA